>VZQC01003508.1:4542095-4845890 GCA_009823505.1 Rhizomys pruinosus
TTTTTTTTTTTTTTTTCATTTCCTCCTCCTTGTTTATGGAGTATTGACTTGTCTAGGTTTCAGGCTTTCAATTTTGTTTACATATTTGATATTGGAAGTCTAAGTCACTCTTCCTTTCCTGTTCTGAAGGTTCTCCAAAAAAATCCACTTGGATATTCTCTCAATTCCAGTTGGGGGGGATAAGCCTGACTTAGCGTGTGCCCTGCTACCTGTCTGGAGTGACTTCCGGGCTCCTTTGCTTCAGTAGGACCACCCCCTCCCCGCACAAAGACACAATGGCATGGAACCAAACCCACCCGGCACCGGCTGCAAAGGCAAAGAAAGGGTGGCTCCGCCCAGACAGCCACCCCCTACAAGGGTTTAGAGTCTAGACCCTTTTCCAGCAGCCCAGGAGTCAATCTACCCTAAAATCTACCTGTTTGGAGTGACTTCTGGGTTCCTGTGCTTCAGGAGCCCTCCTGAACAAAAACACAATGGCACCGAACCAAACTCACCAGGCACTGTCTGCAAAGGTGATGGGTGGCTCTGCCTAGACAGCCACCTCCTGCAAGGGCTTAGAGTTTAGACCCTTTTCCAGCAACTCAAGAGTCAATCTTCCCTAAAATCTACCTGTCTGGAGTGATTTCTGGGCTCCTGTGCTCCAGGATCAACCCCCTGCCCCACCCACCCGCACAAAGACCGATAAGGATTTTAAACTGAACATCTAAGATACATTCCAGATATAATGCAATAAAAGCATACACTCTTCTTTTTATTCTTGGTTCAAAAAAGAAATTGCAAACATCTATGAGGTCATGTTTAGTAAGTGCGTCAGAAATTTGAAAATAGACTCCAGATCACAATTCTCCCACTGCACTTATGACAAATGAGACATGTCAATGTTTTTGCAAGAATTCCCTTATGGTAAATTTGGTATACTAGTAAACTATCATTTTGCATTATGGCCCACATCATGTGTGAGAAATAGAATTTTTCCCATTAAGCATCAGGTTAAAGGGGAATATTAAACTGTCTTCAGCTCATTTCCTTTAAAATGTGACAAGTCACAAATATGTCAATCATGTGAATCATATGCATTTTTATTTTACAAGCGTTGCATACTGTGAACAGTTTATTATGCTGATAATTTGTAGTAATGATAATTTTATTGTATATTAGTTGAAATAAATCAAATTCACATGATAAAATAGAACCATCATAAAGGAAGTAATCCAGTCCAATAACTGTAAAAACCAAAGGCAGTATCACTAGCAAAATTGTTTAGAAAGAAATTTATTACTGCTTTATAAAAGTCAGGAGGTATTTGTGATTGATGAAGGGGAAAATGACTAGCTTATTTAGGGATATGTAACATAGACCTGATGTTCTCATTCAATCTAAATATTATTCATGCCATAAAGCCCCCTCTCTTCACTGGTGGTTTTATGGCTCCATCTTCATGAGTCTTTTATTGTTGAACTATATCATTCACTAAAAATATTAAAAGTAGAGACTCTTAGTGCTTCAGGAAATTGTATGCTAACTACATATGTCTAGTCCCCAGTCCCAGATTTGGTAATCACAATTAGGAATTATTCAACTTTTTATTATCTAAATAAGCCTATCCTGGAAACCATGGGTATTGTAATTTAATGAAGCTTATCAAAATATTCAACTTTGGGATATATTTTCCTGGAAAGTTTATAGTGTATGTATATGTGTTGACTTGTGTGTGTGTGTGGCTATATGTGTGCAGGTATGTTCTATATATGTATGTATGTGTGTGCATGTAATATAAAATGACAATTTTTGTTGCATTTTGTGAGATTTTTAAAAATCCATGCATTCTTCCCCTGGAGCTAACATGAATACATCAGTGATAAGGACTTCCTAAAGCATTTGGCATAATCTGGTATTACTTTGATATACTTACCTGAAAGACTAAGTTCTTTTTTAATTTTTAATATTTCTATTGAGTGTTTGTGATTTCATATAATACATCTTAATCAAATTTAGACCCCCTCTCCCTCCCTGCCCCACATCGCCCTCCCCTACCAGATTTCAGGTATTCTGTCATATGTGTTGAGTCCTATCCGGTCAAGCATTTCCATCCAGATGTCCCTTGGTGCAAGTTCACCCACTGGAGTCTACTGAGCCTATGTAGAGTCCCTCCCTTCTTTAAAGAAGATCTAGTCCCCCTCACCCCACAATTATCATTTGCCAATAGTCCCTTGGCAAAGGTTGGGACCTGCTGCCCGTTTCCCCCATCCTATACTGGGTTTTTGTCTTATTGAGTCAGCATGGGTCTTGTGCATGCTGTCAGCATTGCTGCAAGTTGATATGAACAAGCTGAAAAACTAAGCTCTTCTTTTACACTTTTTATTGGAGTTTTGTTCAATTTATACCACATTTCTCAGTCCAATTTTAGACTCATTCCACTTTCCATGCACCCCTCCCCACCTGAGTTCATGCATTCTGCCATACATGTCTTGCATCTTTTTTTTCAGTCTTTTTAAAGTTTTTGTATGCAGAAGTTTAATGTTTGGGGCTGAAGTTTACTGTTTCAGTCAATTATTTGACCCAGTCCTTTCATGATTGTTGCCTCCAATTTGTATTGCTCCAAAATATGCATATGTTTTTCACACATATACCAAAATTATGACATCTGAAAGTAAACTGTATATTAATTCCAAAACATGTTTAAGAATTCACATTTTCCCCATTAATTTTATATTACTCTAAATTATTCATACATACCCTCCTCCCATATACCACAATTACAAAGTCTGAAAATAAGTGGTAGGTTAACTCTAGATCCCATTAAGGTATTCACATTATAATGGTACAGTTGCTTTCAGGTAAAAGAAAATATATACACACATTGCTCAGTTTGCCTTACTACTAGGTAATTGGTGCTAGCATCCACAGATGAGGGATACCATTTGTTGTTTGTTTTTCTGGGACTGTGTACCTGCAAAGTTCATGATGTCATCTTTCTTTGCTGCAGCATAGAACTCCATTGTGTAGATGTACCACATTTTTGTTATCCACTCATTGGGTGAGGGGCACTTGGTTCCAGCTCTTTGCTGTGGTGAAGAGAGCTGCAACAAACATACTTGTGCATGTATCTTTTCAGTAGGATGAGTCTTGTTGGTATATACTCAGGAGTGGTATGACTGTGTCAGGTGGTAAGCTCATTTTGAATCTTTTAAGGGTTCTCCACACTGCTTCTGTAGTGGTTGTATGAGTTTACATTCCCACCAGCAGTGGATGAGTGTTTCCATTTCTCCACAAACTCTCCAGCATTTGACGTCTTTTGTTTTTGTGATCTTAGCCAGTCTTGTCAGAATGAGATATCTTAAAGTGGTGTTAATTTGCATTTCCTTAATTACTAATGATGTTGAACATTTTTTAAGAAGTTTCTGAGGCATCCCAATTTCCTCACTTGTGAAGTCTCTGTTCAGTTCTTTACTCTATCTCTTGAGTGAATCATTCGTTTTCTTAGTTATTTATTTTTTTGAGTAGTTTATATATTCTGGAAGTTAAACACTCTGTCAGATGTATCAGTGGTGAAGGTTTCCTCCAACTCTGTGAGTTTCCTCTTCACTTCCTTGATTGTTTCTTTCACTGTACATAAGCGTTTGAGTTTCATGAGTTCCCACTTGTCAACTGTTGACCTCATTTCCTGCACAGCTGCTGTCTGATTTAGAAAGTCTTTTCCAAGCCAGGCATGGTGGCACATGCCTTTAATCCTAGCACTTGGGAGGCAGAGGCAGGCAGATATTTGTGAGTTCAAGGCCAGCCTGGTCTACAGAGTGAGTTCCAGGCCAGGCAGAGCCTCAGGGAGATCTTGTCTCAAAAAAAAAAAAAAAAAAAAAAAAATGAAAGTCTTTTCCTATGCCTACATCTTGTAGGTTGCTGCCAACGTTTTATTCTATCACCTTCAGAGTTTGGGGTCTTTGATCCATTTGGGGTTGATTTTTGCACAGGGTGAAAGGTAGGGGTTTGGTGATCCAGTTTTGCAATTACCATGTGCTGAAGATGTTGTCTTTCCTCCACTGACTCTTTTTGGCCTCTTTGTGAAAAATGAGGTGGCTGAAATTGTATGAGCTCAAGTTTGGATCTTCAATTTTGTTCCATTGGTCTACAGGTCTGTTTTTTGTGCCAGTACCAAACTATTTTTATGACTATAGCCCTGTAATATGGTTTGAAGTCTGGTATAGTGATCCCCCCACACTGTATTGCACTTTTCACTCAAGTTTGCTATGGCTATTAAGGGTCTTTTGTTTTCCATATGAATTTAAGGATTTTTTTCTAAGTCTGTGAAGAAACTCATGGGGATTGTAATTGGGATTGCATTGAATCTGTATATTAATTTGGGTAGAATGGACATTTTACTATATGAATTTTTCTAATCTATGAGCATAGGAGGTCTTTTCCATCTTCTGATGTCTTCTTCGATCTCCTTCTTCAGGGGTTTAAATTTTTTGTTGTAGAGATCTTTGTGTCTTTGGTTAAGTTTGATCCTAGGTATTTTATTTCTTGTGGCTATTGTGAGTGGGAAGTTCTTTTTGTATTCCTTCTCCACTTGCTTGTTGTTGGTGTAAAGAAAGGCTACTGATTTTTCTAGGTTAATTTTGTATCCTTCCACTTTACTGAAAGTCTATCATTTCTAGGAGTTTTCCAGTATAGTTTTTAGCATCCCTTAGGTAGACTATCATATCATCTGCAAAGAGGGATAGTTTGACTTCCTCTTTTCCAATTAGCACTCCTTTAATTTCTCTTTCTTGCCTTATTGCCCTAGCAAGTGTTTCAAGATCTATATTGAAGAGGAGTGCTGATAAGGGACAGCTTTGCCATGTTCCTGCCTTTAAGGGGAATGTTTCTAACTTCTCTCCTTTTAGGATGATACTGGCTGTGGGTTTGCTATATATGGCTTTGATAACGTTGAGGATTGTTCTTTCCAGTCCAGTTCCCTCTAGGACTGTAAGCATGATGCTGGATTTTGTCAAAGGCTTTTTCTGTGTCAATTGAGATGACCATGTGGGTTTTGTCCTTCAGTCCATTTATATGTTTTATGATATTTATTAATTTAATATGTTGAATGTAATGAATGGTATGAATCCAACTTGGTCATGATGGATGATTTTTTATATGTGGGTCTGTATGCAGTTTGCAAGTATTTTGTTGAGAGTTTTTGCATCTATGTTCATTAATGAGATGGGGCTATAGTTTTTTTTTTTTTTTTTGGTTGTATCTTTGCCTGGTTTTGGTATTAGAGTGATGCTCGCTTCATAGAAGGAATTTGAGAGGTGTCCCTCTGCTTGTATCCTTCTGAACAGTTTTAGTAATAATGATTGTAAGCCCTCTTTAAATGTTTTATAGAATTCTGCTGTGAAACCATGTTGGCCTGGACTTTTTTAGCTGGGAGGTTTACTATTATATTTTCTATTTCCTCAAATATTATGGGTCTCTTCTTGGTTAAGCTTTGGTCAATTCTGGGATTTCAAATATTCATCCATTGCTCTTGGGTTTTCAAATTTAGTAGAGTAAGGTTTTTGAAGTATTCTTGTGTGATTGCCTGGATCTTTTCTCTGTCTGTTGTGATGTTTCCCTTTACATCATGAATACTATTGATTTGGAGGTGCTCTTTCTTTCTTTTGGTTAACTGGGCTAAGGGTCTATCTATCTTGTGTATCCTTTCAAAGGACCAGATTTTGGATTCTTTGATTCTTTGCATTGTTTTCTTTGTTTCTATTTCATTGATTTCTGCTCTGATTTTTGTGATTTCTTCTTGTCTGTTGGGTTTAGGGTTCATTTGTTGTTGTCTCTCAAGTGTTTTTAGCTGCAGTCTTTATTTGTCCTCTTTCTTCTTTTTTAATGTAGGCACTGAGGGCTATAAACTTCCCTCTTAGGACTGCTTTTAAAGTATCCCATAGGTTTCACTGTCTTGTATTATCTTTTTCATTTAGTTCCAGGAATTTTTTTTTTAATTTTATTTATTTTTGTATGTGTACGAATGTACTGTCTGCATGTAGGTCTGTGCCCCGAGTCATGCAATGCCACGGAGGTCAGAAGAGGATCTTGGATTCCCTTGGAACTGGAGTTCTCCTGGAACTGGAGTTACAGACGGTTCTCAGCCACCATGTAGGTGCTGGGGATCGAACCCGGGTCCTCTGCAAGAGCAGTCGGTGCTCTTAACTGCTAGGCTATCTCTCCAGCCCCCCAGGAATCTTTTTATTTCTTTCTTTATTTCTTCCTTCACCCATTCATTATACATGAGTGTGTTGTTTAGTATCCATGTGCTCTTGTACATAGTTGGGCTTATTCTGGTGTTGATATTGAGCTTTTATGCACTGTGGTCTGATAGAATGCATGAAATTATTTCAGTCCTTTTGCATTTGTAGAGGTATTTTTCTGTGTCCCAGTATGTGTTCGATTTTGGAGAATGTTCCATGGGGTGCTGAGTAGAAAGTATATTCTTTGGTGTTTGGGTGGAATATTCAATAGATATCTGTGAGGTCCCTTTGGTGTATTGTATTGTTTAGTTCAGATGTCTCTCTGTTTATTCTTTGTCCAGCTGACCTATCTAAGGGTCTCAGTGGGGCATTGAAAACCCCCACTATTATTGTGCTGGGATCTATCTGTGTCTTGAGGTAGAATTGTGTTTATAAAGTTCAGTGCACCAAAGTTTGGTGCGTATATATTCATGACTGTGAAATCTTCATGGTTAATTATTCCTTTGATAAGGATGTAGTGGCCCTCTTTGTCTCTTCTGATTAGTTTTACTTTGAAGTCCATTTTGTCCAGTAACAGAATATCCATTCCTGCTTGTTTCTTGGTACCATTCACTTGGAATTTTTTTATCCGTTCACTTAAGTTGGTGCCTATCCTTGAGGGTAAGATGGGGTTCTTGTACACAGTTTCCTAATTCATACTCCTGGTCTATGTCTTTTGATTGGGGAGTTCAGCCCATTAGTATTTAAGGTTATTATTGAGAGATGTGTGCTGCTTCATTTTACCTTATTTTCTGTTTGCATTCTTGGTCTAAGTTTGTACTTCCACAGTTATACTTTATTCATTACTCTCTCTAGGTGCTTGGGAATACTTGCTCATTTCCTCTGACCTTTGAATTGATTAAAATATTTTCTGAAGGGTTGCTTTCCTGGACATGAATTCTTTCATCTTATTTATGTCATGAAATATTTTTCTTTTTTCCTTCAACTATAATTGACATTTTTGCTGGGTATAGTAGTCTGGGTTGGCATCTAAAGTCATTTAGCACTGGGAATACTTTGGTCCACATTGTTCTGACTTTCATCATTTGCACTAAAAAGTCAGCTGTAATTCTAATGGGTTTTCCTTTATATGTAACTTGTTTTTCTCTTGCAGCCTTCAGTAATTTGTCTTTGTTTTGGGTGTCTAGTGTTTTAACCGTAATATGGCATGGAGTATTCCTTTTCTGATCTTGTCTATTTGGTATTCTATGTGCTTCTCGTATTTTTATGGGTTTGTCATTTTTCAGTTTGGGGAAACTTTATTCTATTATTCTTCTATTAGTCTGTTGAAGATCTGATCAATACCTTTGTCCTGGGATTCTTCTCCTTCCTCTATCCCTATGATGTGGAGGTTTGATCTTTTCATAGTGTCCCATATTTCCTGATTGTTCCATTCTTGTGATTTTTTAAATTTTTCATACTCTTTGTTTTGAGCATTGTAGTTCTTCCACCTTGTCTTCCAATGTTGATATTCTACTTTCTGCTTCATCCAATCTGTTACTGAGACTTTCTCCCGTCTTTTTCTGCTGATTGGATGAGTGTGCAATTTCCTTTTTCACTTTACCTTGTGATTTCTTTTTTTTTATTATTTTTATTTTTTTTAACAAATCTAGACCCATGTTCCCGCCCATTCCCCCACCCCGCCAGAGCTCATGCATTCTGCCAAACATGCTTTTCATCTCTTAGTCTTTCTCAATATTGTCCATGGGGAAGTTGACTGTTTTGAGCAGAAGTTCACTGTTTCAGTCAGTTCTTTGATGCAGTTTTTTTTTTTTTTTTTTTTTTTTTTTTTTTTTTTTAAAATATATATATTTTTCAGTGCAAAAGTTTTCTGTTTTGTACAAAAGTTCAGGGGGCCTTACACAAGAAAAACTTACAAACTGTTCACCATCACTAATCATTAAGGAAATGCAAATGAAAACCACTTTAAGATATCATCTTACTCCAATAAGACTGGCTAGGATCAAGAAAACAAATGATACCAAGTGCTGGAGAGGTTGTGGGGAAAGGGGAACACTCATCCACTGCTGGTGGGAATGTAAACTCGTACAGCCACTATGGAAAGCAGTGTGGAGAACCCTTGGAAGACTTGGAATGAACTTGCCACCCGACCCAGCCATACCACTCCTGGGCATGTACCCTCAAGACTTACGCCACCACAGAGATACATGCACGGCCATGTTTATTTCAGCTCTCTTCACAATAGCAAAGAGCTGGAACCAACCTAAATGCCCCTCAACTGACGAGTGGATAGAGAAAATGTGGTACATCTACACAATGGAGTTCTATGAAGCAGTAAAGAAAGATGACATCACGAGCTTTGCAGGAAAATGGCTGGAGCTAGAGGACATCATGCTGAGTGAAGTAACACAGTCCCAGAAAAACAAACGACGAATGGTATCCCTCATCTGTGGATGCTAGTGCCAATTACCCAGTTGTAAGTATTTCTTGTGTAGAGCCCGCTGAGGTTTTGTACACCTTGTGATTTCTTTAGTATTTCTAGTTCCATTTGGAGTTTGTCATTCTCTCCTTCTAGTTCCTTGATTTGCTGGTTGGTTTCTTGTTTCACTTGAGCGTGGGATTTTTTCAGTGTTTCCACTTCATTCCTGAGTTTGTCATTCTCTCCCTTGATTTCTTTGAGTATGTCTATTATTGTTCTTTCAAGATCTGTGTCCTGGTTTATCTCCAGGGAGAACTCATTGTTGGACTCTTCTATAGGGCTGCTAGATTTTGTTGAGGATTTATTATTTGCTTTTTCCCATGTTGTTGATTTTCCTTTGCACTCTTGGCATGTGGATTTGATTTGTTGTTTATAATCTGATGCAAAAGTCAAGTACTTAACTTATTCATTTGGTTGAAGGCTTGTTCCTCTAGGTTGGAATGTTTGCTGCCTCTTCTGTTACTTTGTGCTTCCAGTTACCTTCTCTGTTCCCACTGGGATGGCTGCAATGAGGGGTGGGTGGCACTGATTTTTCCTGCCCAATCCTGTCACTGCCAAGGTAACCATAGGGCCTTACCCAAACCTGTTTGGAAGATGAAGCAGCTCCAGAGACCCTGCACCTGAAGCAATGGGGCTGGGGTGGTCCTGGAACCCACCTGCTGAGAGTCCATGCCTGTCACTCTCCCTGCACCAGCAGCAATGGAATCGGGTCACTAAGCTCTTATGCATACATATTACTGCTTCCCAGCTTTCTATCAAAATCTCACTAATGTTTACATTAGGAACACCTATTATAAATGGATATGAATGCTTTAACCTTTAAAACTTCTTTCTTGCCCTTTATTAAAATATAAGCTCAATGTTCAGAATATTAAGTTTTCTAGTTTGCCTTCCAATTGCTGTGAAAAAACACTCTGACCAATTCCAACTTGGGGAGGAAAGGGTTTATTCAGCTCACTTCTTCTGGATCACAGTTCATCACTGAGGGAGCCCAATCAGTTCAAGCATATGCCCCTTTCCCTTCCCCCCACCCCACCCCACCCCACCTTAGATCATGCATTCTGCCATAACTGTCCTGTATCTTTCTAAATCCCCCAGATGAAAGGCAAGCTGAATAACATTATTGTTGTATTTCTGTTAATCTGAATGCAACCATGTTGTTATAACATGAATCTCTCAATGGACTCTAGAATCCACCACCAGTTATTTTCAAACTCTATAATTACTGTATATGGGTGGAGAGTATGTATCCATATTTTAGAGTAATATAAAATTAATGGAGGAAAATGTGAATTCCTAAGCATAAAAAAAAAAAGACTGAGAGAAAGATGCAGGACAGTTATGGCAGAATGCCAACCTGCTTTCTTACACCATACACAACAACCTGCCCAGGGGTGGCACCACCCATTGTGGGCTGGGCCCTCCCACATTGCTCAACAATCAAGACAATACTCCACGTACGTGGTCACAGGCCATTCCAATGGAGCCAATTCCCCAACTGAGGCTCCATCAACCCAGGTGTGTCAAGTTGACACTAAAGCTATCTAGCACATTAAGGTTTTAAATTTTTCATTTCTTTATGCTGAATATGTGTGTGTGTGTGTGTGTGTGTGTGTGTGTGTGTAGGATGATGGTATACATGCTGCAACACATACGTGGAGATCAGAGAACAAGTTGTGTAGTTGGTTATCTTCTTTCAACTTTACATGGGTTCTAGGGGTAAAACTCAGGTCATCAGACTTAACACAGTATGAGGTTTACCTGCTGACCCATAAAGCTGGTCCATAACTTTTAAAGATTTTAGATGAGCATTAGAACCATTTTTATTATATTTTAACAAAATCTTGTGGTATTTTGATTAGAATTCAATAACATGAATAAACTAATAAGGGCAGACTGGATGTCTTTACAATTTGAATCTGCATGTCTAAGAATTAATTACATGGATTTTCATTTTTCCCAAATCTTTATTAATGTTCTCAATAAACTAATGTTTTCTTTGTATAACTATCAACCAATTACATTTCTTCATTTTTACTATAGTAAAAACACTTGGTAATAATGCTTACTCTATTAACAATTTAAGTATACAATAAATTATTGTTGAATTTGTGTGCAAGGTTGCATAGCAGATATTTAAAGCTAATTCATCCTGCTTAACTGAAATAATACACTTACTAACAACTCTTCATTCCCCTTCCCCTAATAATCCTGGAAACTGTCATTCAGCTCTTCAGTTCTATGAATGTGACTATTTAAGGTATGCCCCATAGGTGGAACCATGCAGTACTTGCTTTTCTATGACTGGCTATTTTTCACTTAGCATAATGTCGTCAAAGTCTCTCCGTTATTGTTCCACGTTTCAGGACTTCATTCTGTATTTTTGAGGCTGATGAGTATTCCTTCGTATGTATACAGCAGATTTTCTTATCTATTCACCATCTGGTGGACATTTAGGTTATTTCCATTTGGGAGTTCTTGTGTATAGCATTACAGTTAATAGAGAAGTGTTGACTCTTCAAGATCTGATTTCTATACTCTTTCACAGGCATTTCAACATCACATTGCTAGATGATGCAGCAGTTCTGCTTTTTTTAAGTTAACTTTTTATTTATTTATTTATTTATTTATTTATTTATTTATTTATTTATTTGAACGTATTGTCTGCATGTAGATTTGTGCACCCGTTTCGTGCAATGCCTTGGAGGTCAGAAGAGGGCATCGGATTCCTCTGGAACTGGAGTTCTCCTGGAACTGGAGTTACAGACAGTTCTCAGCCGCCATGTGGGTGCTGGGGATCGAACCCGGATCCTCTGTAAGAGCAGTCAGCGCTCTTAACCACTAGGCCATCTCTCCAGCCCCAGCAGTTCTGCTTTTTTTTTAACATTCTTTTTTTTTTTTTTCTTTATTTCAGTATGTGTATGAATGTACTGTCTGCATGCAGGTGTGTGCACCCGTGTCATGCAATGCCGCGGAGGTCAGAAGAAGGTGTCGGATTCCCCTGGAGCTGGAGTTCTCCTGGAATTGGAGTTTCAGACGGTTCTTGGCCGCCATGTGGGTGCTGGGGATCGAACCTGGGTCCTCTGTAAGAGCGGTCGGCGCTCTTAACCGCTAGGCCATCTCTCCAGCCCCGCAGTTCTGCTTTTAAGAATGGAAAAGACTCCACACATTACTTCGCAATGACTGAACCATTTTGTATTCCCAGTAGCAATGTGCAAAGGTTTTGGTCCACATTCTCGTACTACCTGCTATCTTTGTGGGGATTATTTTTTTGTTTTTGATTTGCATATTCCTGATGACTAATGACATTAGTAATGTATTCATATACTTATTGGTAATTTGTGTATGTTCTTTGGGAAGTCTTTAATGTGTGTTTAGATCAGATTATGTTTTATTTCGGATATTTTGTTTTGCTTTTGAGTGGTAGGAATTCCTTGCATATTTAGGAGATTAACCCCTTAACAGATATCTGACTTGGAAAGATTTTTCTCTTGTCCACTGGTTTCCTGTTCACTGTGCTGATTCTTTTGCTGTACAAAATCTCTTTTGTTTTACAGTCATAGTTGTTAATTTTATTATTGTCCTTTGTGCCTTTAGTATCATATTTAAGAAAACATTGCCAGGACAAATGTCAGGGGGTATTTGTCATGTTTTCTTTGAACAGTTTTACAGCACCAGGTCTTAGGTTGAAGTTTTTAACCCATTTGAGTTGATTCTTGACTATGACATGTGGGTCAAGTTTCATTCTCTATGTTCAGATGTTCTGATTTTCCCACATTATTTGTTGAAGATATTATTGGTTCACCACTGTGTTCTTGACAACCTTGTGACAGATGAGTTCACTACATTTATGTGTTTTTAATTCTGTTTGATTGGTCTCTGGGTCTACTTTGATGTCAACAGCATTTGAAAATCAGGAAGTTAGTTTACACCTTTTGTTTTTGTTTCTCAAGGTTATTTTGTGTATTATTTGTCTTCCATGTTTCTATGCTTATTTCTGTAAAAAACAAAAGCATTTGGTTTTCTTGTTAGTCCTTTATTTTTTCTCTGAGATGAGCCTCTTGCAATGTTTTCCAGACTGACCTTCAATGTGTATTCATCTTGCCCACCCTTCCTGAGTAGCTAGGATTGTAGATCCACTCTAATTTTTGATGGGCACTGCATTGATTCTGGAAGTAACTTAGGCTAATATGGATATTTGAACAAGATAAGTCTTCCAGTCTATAAACTGAAGAGGTCTTCCATTTTACTCTATCTTTTGCCCTTTATTTTAGCAATGTTTTGTACGTGTCAGTATATATCTGTAGGTAGGAAGGCCACCTGTTGCTGCATTGTTTTTATTTGCCCACTTGTCATTCACCTGACTCTGGCCCCTAGGTAAAAATGAATTGTATTAACAAACAGTGCAAGACAAACCTGTGATACAGAACTCGTGACATTTACAGAGCATGAGGCAGGGGGTCTGAGAGTAGGCCCTGAGAGATGACATCACTCTGCTTATATAAGGGAGGTGCCGTATACAATAAACAGATTCTTCTTCGCCACCTAATGAATAATCCCCAATCAGTCAATTTCGATGGCTGTGTAAATTAAGTCCATCAGGCTTGAGTGGTATGTGCTAGTGGAACTTGGCTGGGGAGAAACAATCTGGGGCCAACCTGTGAAGTCCAGTATCAGAGCCAGACGCTCGATAACTGGTATGTGTATGATGAGTCTGTGCCAGAGGAATTAGACTGAAGACTGTTGATTGAGCATCAGTCTGGGAGGTCCAGAAGTTGAATCAATAGGGCACTGCCTGGTGTACATGTTAGGTGCTAAAGGGTGGGCTACAGGAAGGTTATCAACCACTAGCCCCTAAGGTTAAAAGATAGCCATGGGCCGCTGCCTTTTGTTCTTTTTCCCTTTTCCCTTTTTTTAAAGTTAATTTTTATTGAGTGCATTTCATACATTTCTCAATCAAATCTAGACTCATTCTCCCATCCATGCCCACCCCTTTCATCCCCCTGCCCCCCCCACCAGAGCTCATGGACTCTGTCACATATGTTAAGTCCTGTCTTGCATCTTTTTCTCAGTCTTTTATAATCTTTTTGATGCACAAGTTTACTGTTTTGGTCAGGTTGTTTATTATGTTTTTCTCTCATTTTTGTTCCCTTTAATTTTATATTCCAAAATATGCAGATATATATTCCACACATAAATCAAAATTAAAAATTCTGAAAATAAACTATAGGTTAATTCCTAAGCACATTTAGAGATTCACATTTTAAAAAGTAAAGTTGCATACAGGTAAAAAGAATATGAATAGATTATAAATACATATCTTCCATTCATATATGGTAATTAAAATGTGTGAATACAAGTGGTAGGACAATTCTAGAGCCCATTAAGAGATTCACATTGGAATAGCACAGTTGCTTTCAGATTCAATGAAATATAATAATAAAGTTGCTCAGTTTGCCTGCCAACTGGGGATTTGGTGTTAGCATCCACAAATGAGGGAAATCATTTGCTTTTAGAAGGAGATTGAAAATGACATCAAAAAATGGAAAGACCTCTCCCATGCTCATGGATTGGAAAATTAATATAGTAAAAATGCCATTCTACCCAAATTAATATACAGATCCAATGCAATCCCAATCAAAATCCCCATGAGCTTTTTCACAGACTTAGAAAAAAATCCTTAAGTTCATATGGAAAAACAAACGACCACAAATAGCTAAAGCAACCCTAAGTGAAAAGTGCAATACTGGGGGGGGGGGGTTACATTACCAGACTTCAAGCTATATTACAGGGTTATAGTCATAAAGACAGGCTGGTACTGGCAAAAAAAGAACAATTGAACAATGGAGCAAAATTGAAGATCTAAACTTGAGTTCATATAACTCCAGCCACCTCATACTTGACAAAGGAGCCAAAAAAGCTCAATGGAGGAAAGAAAGCATCTTTAGCAAATGGTGTTGGCAAAAACTGGATCACCATTTGTAGAACAAAATTAAACCCCTACCTCTCGCCCTGAACAAAAATAAACTCCAAGTGAATCAAAGATCTCAACTTGAAACCTGAAACCCTGAGGGTGATAGAAGAAAAAGTCAGCAGAAAACTATAAGACATAGGTGTGGGAAAAGACTTTCTAAATCAAACAGCACCTGCACAGGAAATAAGGACAACAGCTGACAAGTGGGACCTCATCAAACTCAAAAGCTTTTGTACAGCTAAAAAAAAAATCAAGGAAGTGAAGAGAAAGCCCGCAGAGTGGGAGGAAACCTTCACCACTGATACATCTGACAGAGCATTAACATCCAGAATACATAAACTACTTAAAAAACAAAGATGTAAGAAAACAAATGACCTACTCAAAAGATGGAGTAAAGAGATGAACAGAGGCTTTTCCAGTAAGGAAGTAAAGATGGCTGAGAAACATCTTAAAAAGTGTTCAACATCATTAATAATTAAGGAAATACAAATTAAAACCACACTAAGGTATCATCTCACTCCAATAAGACTAGCCAAGATCAAGAAAACAAAAGACACAGTGGTACAACCACTGTGGAAAGCAGTGTGGAGAACCCTTAAAAAACTCAAAATGAGCCTACCACCTGACCCAGCCATACCATTCCTGGGTATATATCCCAAAGACTCATCCTACCACAAAGATACATGCACAGCTATGTTTATTGCAGCTTTCTTCATAATAGCAAAGAGCTGGAACCAACCCAATTCCCCCCAACTGATGACTGGATAACAAAAATGTGGTACATCTACACAGTGGAGTTCTATGCAGCAGTAAAGAAGGATGACATCATGAGCTTTGCCAGTAAATGGATGGAAATCAAAGCCATTATGCTAAGCGAAGTAACACAGTTCCAGAAAAAAAAAGATGAATGGTTTCCCTTTTTTCTTTTAACCCAGTGAATGTGGTTTGCTTCTCCACCTCCAAGAGCAGAAGACCACGAAACACATATGTCTATATCTAAATATTTTTTCTCCTTTATGCTTATTCCAAATCATCTCAATGATGTCTTAGATGGCATTATTTTAAAATATTTTCTTTTTATCTTATGTGTATGTGTAAGTGCCTGCAGGTGTGTAGGTGTAACACATGCCTGCTGTGCACAAAAGCCAGAAGAAGGCATTGAATCTCCTGGAACTGGAGTTACAGGTGGTTGTGCACTAAACTATGTAGGTACTGGACACTGAAACTGGATCCTCTGCAAGAGCAGTAAGTGCCCTAAACCACTGATCCTTCTGTTCAGTCACTATATGGTATTTTTAAACATACATTTATTTGTGGATTTATTTATTTCTTTATTTACTTTTTGTGTCTGTGAGTCTCTCTCTCTCTCTCTCTCTCTCTCTCTCTATATATATATATATATATATATATATATATATATATATCTGTGTGTGTGTGTGCGTGTGTGCATGTGTGTGTGAGAGAGAGAGAGAGAGAGAAAGAGAGAGAGAGAGAGAACTACTTTCAGGAGTTGGTTCTCTTCTTAATTCATTCTGGGGATGCAAAAAGTGTTCAACATATCCAAATGGGTTGATACACTGTGGCACATTGGTAAACATTTTCAAAATGATGGAAGTCACATGATCCTGTGTAGTGTCACTCCCTTAAAGAAGTCAACTCTCCCTCACCCAGCAGTGATCAGCTGCCATTTCCCCAGTTCTGTGCTGGTTTCTGTCTGCTGGAGATTGTGTGGGTCTTGTGCAAGCTGTCACTGTTGCTGTAAACTCCTATGAGCAAGATCCCAGGAGCCTACAGGACTCCGCTTCCTTATGGTCACCCACATCCTCCCATGGGTCTTATGATCTTTCTGTCCCCTCTTCTACAATGGCCTCTGAGCCCTAGGTGGGTGAAGTTTAATACAGGAGTGCTGTCCAGAGGCCCACACTCTGCAGTCTCTTGTTCTTTATGCTTTGATTAGTTGTGACCTTTTGTGTTCATTATTTTCTGTTGCATGAGGGAGTTTTGTTGATGAGGGTTGAGAGACAAATCAGTATTCTCTCTACCCCTTGTTTAACTATGTTCTGTTGAGCCTTAGGTGTAGAGGCTCCATTGTAGAGGGGTAGGCATCTCACAGACACTTATTCTCTGCATGTGATCAGTTGTGGAACTCTGTAAGAATCTATCTGTTGCAAAAGAAGCTTCTTGCGTGAATGGTGATTGGCATACTTGTCTGTAAATATAAGGATTAATATTTAGCATATAGTAAGAAATTACATTTATCTAAGGATGTGACAGACTTAGTGTTTTATCGAAGATCTGTGACCCTGCCAGCTATGTTTACAGTGTCACACACAAGTTCCCTCCCACTGAGTGAGTTTTAAGAACAATTAGGTAGCTGTTGATTATCCCCAAGCTAAAAGTGCCACTACTGTACCAATATCATTTGCTGTGCCAGTTATTGTTGTGATTATTAGGCTTTGAAGCTGGAATTGTGTTGTTTAATATATCATCTGTTGTTCCTTTAATCACACGTTGCCACAATCCACATGATGTTCTTCCCTCCTAGAACCAGGCTGGCAGCTCCACAAGGCTGTAAGCCTCAGAGCTGTTTCCTGCTGGAAGCCTAACAGTTCCTAATGTGAGCTTCTGGTAAGGAGTGGCAGAGGGGACCACGAGAAGTTACCCGAAAATGAGAAATGAAAGAAACGACTCAGAGAAATGGTCTGGGAGATAGACTCAGTTTTATTATTTCCAACAATGTGTTTATATACTAAAAGCAACTGTGCTCTGGGCAAGTAAGTGGGGGGCAGAAGGAAGGGAAAGACGAGCCACCTTGGCTCTTACCAGGGGGTTGCAGAGCTCCTGTTTGTGCAACCAGTAAACTAAAGGTGTGACATTTTACTCAATACCTTAAGGGAAGGGGCCATCTGGGTCTGGAACTTTGCAGAGATAGGTGAGGCAGGAAACACTGCAATATCTGGACCTCAGAGCTATAGATAACTCACAGAGAAAATTTGAAAGCTCATAGAGATATCAGATAACTCTTGGAAGTTCTGGGACAGGTCTTACAGGTCCACCTAGAGCCAGGCAAAGTTTCATTCCTACGGAGTTGGACCATTGATTGATTTTATCCCTTAGCAGCTTGCATAGTATTCTTCAGACTATGAGAGCTAGTCTTCAGGGAGTAGGCTTTAAATCAGTTCCAGCTTTGAGGGTTTTTTCTCAGAGAAAGTGGTTGATAGAATTGTTTTTAACTTTTTTATTGAAGTTTTGTGTGTTTTTTATTTAATTTTTGAGAATTTCATTCATGAGTACTTCATTTCTATCATTTTTATCTTCCTCTCCCCACCTTCCAACTCCTCCCATGCACGCATCTCAAGTTCATGATCTCATCTTCAATTTTTATTGTTACATATATATATACATTTATACATATATATGTATACACATAGACACACACAAAACCTATGCTGTTCATATGTACATGTATTAGGGCTGGCACTTGGGGGTGGACAACTTATCAGGGCACTTGTCCCTCTCACACCAGCCATTCATTCCCTGCAGCTCTTCATCTAGGATCTGGGCCTTGTGAAATTTCTCCAGTCCACATTACTATGCCAACTAGTGTCATTATCCAGGTCTTATTTAGGCAACCATATTTTGGGGATCTCATGGGTGGTGCTCCCCTGCCATGTCTAGCTAGAGGACCCCATCCAGCACCAGCTGTCCTGGGCCTCTGGCTCTTACAGTCATTCCAATTCCCTCTTTTGTGATGTTTTTCTGAAACTTATGGGTAGGAGTTGCAGTGTAAATGTGTCAACTGGTCCTGGGCACTGCAAGTTCACTTACTCTAGCCATACTGAGATTCATTGAGGGTTCCACACTCTGCTACTCACCTTCTTAACATACAGGATACTTACATATGAATCTCCTCAAAGTCTATTGTGTTTTAAATAGAGTTTTTACAAAAATGATCAACAGAAGCCATTGATTTCCAGTCAAACAATGCATTTTTGGTTATATAACTGAAGAACTTATCTCTATATTTTAATCAAAACTATCCATGCTCATTTTGCTTATTTGATGAGATCAGGTAATTATAAGCCACATGTCTGGGTTGTGAAGTGTAAAGCTTCAGACATGGGTTTTTAAGTATTTTATTAACTATGTTTTATTTTATGTGTATGAGTCCATTGTCTGCATATATGTAAGTCTACCCATGTCATGTAATATCCACAGAGATCAGAAGGGGGCATTGGATTGTGATTAGCCACCATGTGCATCCTGGGAATCGAACCTAGGTTTTCTGCAAGAGCAGCTGGTGCTCTTAACTGCAGAGCCATTTATTGAGCCCCCAGACATAGATTTTATTCAGAGATTCTCAAGGAAGCTCATAATAAGAAAGGTCTGAAAGTCTTCATCTCTCAAGACCCATGTACACTGCCCATGACCTAGCTCCTATGCTAACAGGCGAGGCATGTCTATCTCCAGAAAAAGCTCTGCAAACACTGAGTCATCTGTATGGACAACTTTCCTTACACTTTGTGTTATTGCTACTATTTTAGCCAGAAAAATGAAACCATGATTTCCACTAGTAGCAGCGGCAGGCCAGAATTCATGAATAAGTGAGGACAGAAAAATGAAAGTGCGGAAGGCTGAGCTGAGAAGTCAGCCCACCCAGAGCATCAAGGGAAAGGACATTAGGAGAGACTGGACATAGAGTGAAGCACTTTTTTTAAGAAGAAGCTTAGGAAACACCTTGGAATTCACTTCAATTGCCTCTAATTTCAGATAAAAAAAAATCAATGCAAGATCTGTAACATTTTAGTCACCGACTACGTGGGAATTAGGTCTAATGAATGGTTCCACGTTCTATCCTTCATCAGAGAAAAATGGATGAAGACAGACACTCACATGTACAGACAATGACAAGCCAGTATATTAAGGGTAACCTGGTCCACTGGGTCTGGGATGCATAAGTATGACAGTGGGGTCTGTGGCTCATTCAAAAACAATAGCAAATAATATTTCCACCTACTTGCAGTACTTATTGAAGAGGAATTTGTGCTGAGAAAGAATTGCTAGGCCCCTTTCCCATTCATTCTACAAGATAGTCTTGGGAGTTTACAAACTTTGTTACCATTATTCTTAACATCCACAAATATATTAGGTCAAATATCATGAAGTCCTCTTGAACTTTAATTTTATTGATCTTCAAGTTAAAAAATCATGTTTGTCAATTCAACTCAGTAAATTTGGCTAGAAGGAATGAGAAACAAGGTACAGGTTGACTTCTAAAACTTTTGAATTTATTTAGTTAGTTAGTTAGTTATTTTTATTTAGTGTGTAAACATGGGAGGGGTCTGGGTCTGTATAGAACACATATGCCAGGGCCCACTTGTGGAGGTCAGAAGACAACCTTCTACCATGTGGGCCCAGGGAATCAAACTTAAGTCATCAAGCTTGACAGCAAGCAGCTTTATCTTGCTGGCCCTTGATATTTTTAAGTTATCACTTCCCATCCTCATCCTTAGGGAACTATATAACATCTTAAATCCACTTAGTCTGGATCAGTACCATTTAGCTCCTGCAAAAAAAGAACCAAGGATGGCAAGATAGCTTCTGCCTCAGCCTGAAAACCTAAGTTCAGTCAGTGGGACCCACATGGTGAGAGGAAAGAACCAACTCCCACGTTTTCCTCTGCTTCTATATGTACACCACGGCACATGTGCACATCCCCACCCCTGCCCCACACACAAATATGAAGAGGTAAATAAAGGAAAAAATTCAACTAACTGGTAAGGAATTTATTATTATGAATAGCAAACAAACAATGGAGGGATTGGGCTGATATCCCAGGAATCTGATTAAAGCCAATCCTAAGCAAAATTGTACAACACGAGAAAGAAATTTCTACACAATCATGGTAATAATTTTTAACTAAAATAATTTTATTTATAACAGCAGTAAGTACACATAGGCAATAAACATAAGGAGTGTCCATATAAACCCAATTAGGTAACATCTGAGTGAACCCAGAGTTGTACAACCCAGGGTTCCCCAGGCCAGTTGAAGAGGTCTGCTTACACAAACATGTTGATCAAATAAAAAGAAAAGAGAAAAAAATTCAGTCCGTTTTTGCTGTAATCTCACACCTCATGCCCCGTGGAGGTAATTTTGAAACAGGAGTCAGTGCAGATTTATTCAGTCCTTCCAGACATAGTCACTCAGAACATTCATTATTATCCAGTTGGTCAGATTTTGCTTTTTAAGAAAATTGAACATTGTCAGATCTAGCTGGTAGCATTATGTTTAAGGTGGAAAATTAATGAATAAGTATTATAGTCAGCCCATGCTCCACGGGGCTTGTCTACCACATCCTTTAGAAAGACCTAGAGAAAGCCTCATACTGTCCCAGCTATTCCACCTACCAGCCCTGACTGTTTTCAGCCTTCCATTTGGGGATCCAATCAATAAAGTCTTACTTATTCCTAATGATTATAATAGGTTTATATGTCGTACAGAGAATACTCATTATAAGAAAGCAATAATCTCTCTTTTCAGCTTTGGGACATCAAATGATTTATCAAGTTCTATGTTCCTAGGGGATTAACTCTCTAATACAAAGGCCAGTAAACTTTTCTATAAAGGGTCAGAGAGGAAGTAATTTCAGCTTTAAAGGCCATATGGTACAAGTTACAACTGCTTTGCCCTGCCACTGCCTCTACAGAGAAAACAGGCACAATCTGTGAGTGGACAAGCATGCCTGTTTGTTCCAGTAAATTTTACTGACAGGTTCCGAATTTAGATTTCTTAACATTTTTATGTGTCACAAAGTAGTCTTTTTATTTTTTGGTTTGTTTGCTTCTTTTAACCATTTAAAAGTGTAAGCATCCTATTTAATCATACCGAAACAGGTGGTGAGTAGGATTCAGTCCAGTGGTCAATAAACGCTGACCTATGCTCTAGTTGAAAATTCAGAGGCAGGTGGATCTTTGTGAGTTCAAGGCCAGCCTGCTCTACAGAGCGAGTTCCAGGCCAGCTTGGGTTACAAGGAGACCCTGTCTCGCAAAACCAAAAAAAATAAAAATAAAAAAAAGAAAATTCAGTGCATTAATGATTGCCATCCCACCCACCCGATTGTGGTTTGTTTTTGTAAAATTTTGGTATAAGACAGAATAAAGAAGAATGAAATAATTTTTGAAAAAATGAGAGGAGGGAGGGAGGATTGCAGGGAAGGGTAAGATGGGAGAGAGAACAGGAGAGGAAAGAAAGGGAGAGAAAAGAAGAGTGGGAGAGAGAGGCGTGGACGACAGAGGTGCTCACATTTCTTCACCAAGACTTCACCTAAAGTCACTAATCTTGGTGCTAAACTTGTCTTCTTTCATCACTCATGATACTTCCTTCAAGAGGTTGATAGATAATTCTTGTCTCTCTTCCTTCCCAGTCTTTGTAGCAAACAGCAAACCAACAAAAATCTTCACTTGTGGTCACTGTTCCAGGCATCCTCTGCAATAATTCCCTGGCCCATTTGAAACACTCACTGCCCCTCGGAGCCGTTGCAAAGGGAAGCGAGCTGAGGTCACCTAGCAGGGCACAACACTGTGGTTCGGAAGTCAGTTCTGGTGGCAACCAGCTAATTTGGGGGGAGGAAAATTAATCTCTAGATAATTTTTCCATCATTAAAATGGGATAATAATAATGGTCACTATACTCCACCTGGCCTTACCAGAGTGAAAGTCATGCTGCCTGCACTTTAGTCCTGCTCATTCCTAACTTAGACACTTTTAGAGAATCTTAAAAAGAAAGAATTATATATTTACATTTTCTACAAGAATAGAGTGCTCAGTCGAATCAGATCAGCATTGACCTCTTTGGGGTACACATAATATTTTTTTTCTTTTTGAGACAAGATCCCCCTGTATCTGCAGCTGTCCTGGAACTTACTATGTAGACCAGGCTGGTTTTGAACTCCCAGAGATACACTTGCCTCTGCTTCTGGAGATTAAAGGCATGAGCCACCACACCCAGCAAAAAATCCATTATTTTAAGGGGGTGGAAAAATGGCTCAGTTGATAAAGGGCTGTCAGTGCAAGCATAATGATCTGACCTCAAATGCACAGCACCTCTATAAAAAGCTAGCCACAGTACCTTACACTTGTAACTGAAGCACTGAGTGGAATCAAGACCAGGAACCCTGGGGCAAAAAGCTAATATTCTAAAGCAAATTTTAATGGTAATAGAATTATTACAGGAGGAAGAGTATTGAGCATTCTCTAGATCAGCTGCTGCCAAGTTTGCTGATAAGCTTGGGAAAGTCCTGTTCCTTGAAGGAATGCTATTGCCAGTGTTTCCAGAGATGAGAAGTAAATTACTTAGAGGCATATTGGTGGGTCATTTTTCATGGCACATGCAGGGGAGGGAGGAAGTATTCATGCCTGCCAGTTGCTTTGAATTTTTTAAATCTAAATTGGCAAGGAATTCTCATTTAACAGGAAGAATAATAACATCAAGTAAATTTGTGGCTTTAAAGCAAGAGGCTGAAAGCAAAGACAGTCTTACTCGTATTCTTAGAACCTTAATAACTAATTTGGCTCTTGGTTTATATCAGAAAAAAGTGCTAGTTAAACACGAAGTAGTTCATGTCTGTGAGTCATAGGAAGTTCTGAAGTGAAGGGAAATTATATCATGCAATTTTATGATCTTTTGGACAGCAATTTGATTTAATAAAGACACATATGTATGCTTTGCCACACAGAGAAAGTTTTCAAATGTTCCCATCATGATTTGATCAGATTTTAGGTTTTAGCTCTGGTTTATGTCTCTTTTACTTCTAGATTAAATTTAACTTTTAGAGAATGAAAAATAAACTGTATGGAAAAGCCACTTGACTTCATTCCCCTCAATTTGTTGTCCCTTCCTGGAGCTGTAATCTTTGCCAAAGGAACAAAACAATTAAAGGATAGAGAAGTTTTTACCAACTTGGAAAACATCCTGAATGTAGGTGCTTCAGTTCAAAGAAAACCAATGGATAAATGCATCATTTGGTAATAGAAGCATATCTATTTTGCTAAATGTATGACACTCAGTAAAATATCTACTAGAAGAAAAGACACTATTTTGTAAAGATAATGGCCCCACTGACAGGCCCTCTAAGACACTGAGACATTTTTTAATCTTTTATTGAAGTTTTGTGCATTTCATACATCACTTCTCATGTCCAGAGATGCAGGGATGGTTCAACCAACGTAAATAAATAAATTTCTCCCTCCATTCCCCCGCCCCTCCCAAGTTCATGCAGTCTGCCATACATGTCTGGTTTCCCCTTCTGAGTTTTTTCAAAGTTTTTCAAAGCAGAAGATTATTTGGGGGGGGGAGAACTCTACTGCTTCAGTCAGTTAGTTCCCTGTCACAGTTCTTTTATTGTTGTTGTTCCCTCCAATCCATATTGTTTCAACATATGCATTTATATATGTCACACATGCATTAAAATCATATCATCTGGAAATAAACTGTATGTTATTTCCAAATCATATTTCAGGTTCATATTTTTCCTTTTAATTTTATATTGCTCCAAAATATGCAAACATACCCTCCACCCTGGTACCAAAATTATAAAATCTGAAAATAAGTAGTAGGTTAATTCTAGAGCCCATTAAGGGATTCACATTCTAAGAGCACAGTTGCTTTTAGATAAAGAGAAATAAACATTAATGTTACTCAGTTTGCCTTACTTGATGCTAGCATACACAAATGAGGAATATCGTTCATCATTTGTTTTGCTGGGACTGTGTTACCTCACTTGGCATAATATCTTCTAGTTCCATCCATTTACCTGCAAAATTGATGATGTCATCTTTCTTTCACACTGCACAGAACTCCATTGTGTAGATGTACCACATTTTCTCTATCCACTCCTTGGTTGAGGGGCACTTAGGTTGGTTCCAACTCTTTGCTATTGTGAAGAGAGTTGCAATAAACATGGCTGTGCATGTATCTCTGCAGTAAAATGAGTCTTGTGGGTATATGCCCAGGAGTGGTATGACTGGGTCAGGTGGTAAGCTCATTTTGAGTCTTCCAAGGATTTTCCACACTGCTTTCCATAGTGGTTGTACCAGTTTACATTGCCACCAGCAGTAGATGAGTGTTTCCCTTTCCCCACAACCTCTCTAGCATTTGGTATCATTTGTTTTCTTGATTTTAGCCAGTCTTATAGGAGTAAGATGATATCTTAATGTGGTTTTAATTTGCATTTCCTTAATTATTAATGATGTTTAACACTTTTTAAGATGTTTCTCAGCCATTTTTACTTCCTCACTTGCAAAGTCTTTGTTCAGCTCTTTACTCCATCTCTTGAGTGTGTCATTTGATTTCTTCTTTGTTTTTAGAGTAGTTTATATATTCTGGAAGTTAAAAGCTCTGTCAGATGTATCAGTGGTGAAGATTTCCTCCCACTCTGGGTTTTCTCTTCACTTCACTGATTGCTTCTTTCACTATACAGAAGCTTTTGAGTTTAATGAGGTTCCACTTGTCCATTGTTGACCTTATTTCCTGTGCAACTGCTGTCTAATTTAGAAAGTCTCTTCCTATGCCTATGTCTTGTATGTTGCTGCCAACATTTTCTTCTATCACCTTCAGAGTTTTGGATTTCACATTATGGTCTTTGATCCATTTAGAGTTGATTTTTGTACAGGATGAGAGGTAGGTATTTAATTTTACTCTTCTACAAGTGATGATCTAGTTTTGCCAATACCATTTGCTGAAGATGCTGTCTGTCTTTCCTCCACTGATTTTTTTTGGCCCCTTTGTGAAAAATGAGGTGGCTTAAATTATATGAGCTCAAGTTTGGATCTTCAATATTGTTCCATTGGTCTACAGGTCTGTTTTTGTGCCAGTAGCAGGCTGTTTTTATGACTATAGTCCTATAATATAGCTTGAAGTCTGGTAAAGCAATCCCCCTTGTACTGCACTTTTCATTCGGGGTTGCTTTAGCTATTTGGTGTCTTTTGTTTTTCCATATGAATTTAACGATCTTTTTCCAAGTCTGTGAAGAAACTCATGGGGATTGTAATTGGGATTGCATTGAATCTGTATATTAATTTGTGTACAATGGACATTTTTCCTATATTAATTTTTCTAATCCATGAGCATGGAAGCTCTTTCCATCTTCTGATGTCTTCAATTTCCTTATTCAGGCATTTAAATTTTTTGTTGTAGAGATATTTAGTTTCTTTGGTTAGGTTTGTTCCTAGGTATTTTATTGTTCTTGAGGCTATTGTGAGTGGGAAGGTCTCCTTATAGTCCTTCTTCTCTTGCTTGTTGTTGGTGTAAAGAAAAGCTACTGATTTTTCTAGGTTAATTTTGTATCCCACCACTTCACTGAAATTCTTTATCATTTCTAGGAGTTTTCTGGTGGAGTTTTTAGCATCCCTTAGGTAAACTATCATATCATCTTCAAAAAGAGATAGCTTGACTTCCTCTTTTCCAATGAGTACTCCTTTAATTTCTCTTTCTTGCCTTATTGCCCTAGCAAGCATTTCAAGCACTATATTGAAGAAGAGTCATGATAAGGGGCAGCCTTGCTGGGTTCCTGCCTTTAAGGGGAATGTTTCTAACTTCTCACCATTTAGGATAATGTTGGTTGTGGATTTGTTTTATATGGCTTTAATTATGTTCAGGAATGTTCCCTCCAGTCCGATTCCCTCTAGAACTTTAAACATGAAGAGATGCTGGATTTTGTCAAAGGCTTTTTCTGAGTCAATTGAGATGATCGTGTAGTTTTTGTCTTTCTGTCTATTTACGTGTTTTATGATATTTATTGATTTACTCCATCTCTGGTATGAATCCAACTTGGTCATGATGGATGATTTTTTGATGTGGGTCTGTATATGGTTTGCAAGTATTTTGTTAAGTATTTTTGTGTCTATGTTCATTAACGAGATGGGCTTATAGTTTTCTTTTTCCATTGTATCTTTGCCTGGTTTGGGTATTAGGGTAATTCTGGCTTCATAGAAGGAATTTGGGAGATTTCCCTCTGTAACCTTCTGAACAGTTTGAGTAGTAATGGTTGTAAGTCCTCTTTAAATGTTTCATAGAATTCTGCTGTGAAACCATCTGGGCCTGGGCTTTTTTTTTTTGGTTGGGAGGTTTTTTTTTTTTATTACATTTTCAATTCCCTCAAATACTATAGGTCTGTTTAAGCTGTCAATCTCTTATTGGTTAAGCTTTGGTGAATTCCAGGATTTCAAATATTCATTCATTTTGCTTAGGTTTTCAAATTTATTAGAGTATAGGATTTTGAAGTATTCTGTATGATTGTCTGGATCTTTTTGTTGTCCGTTTTGATGTTTCCTTTTTCATCACAAATTCTATTGATTTGGAGTTGCTCTTTTTTTCTTTTGATTAACCAGGCTAGAGGTCTGTCTATCTTGTTTTAAAGAATCCCATAGGTTGGGGCTGGAGAGATGGCCTAGCAGTTAAGACACCTACCGCTCTTGCAGAAGACCCGGGTTCGATCCCCAGCACCCACATGGTGGCCGAGAACCATCTAAAACTCCAATTCCAGGAGAACTCCAGTTCCAGGGGAATCCAACACCCTCTTCTGACCTCCGCGGCATTGCACGACACGGGTGCACAAACCTGCATGCAGACAGTACATTCATACACATACAAAATAAATTTTAAAAAATTAAAAAATATATTTAAAAAATTATAATAATTTATTTAAAAAAAAGAATCCCATAGGTTGTGTTGTGTTGTGTTGTCATTTTTGTTTAGCTCCAGGAATGCTTTTATTTCTTTCTTTATTTCTTCCTTGACACATTCATTATTCAGGAGAGTGTGGTTTAGTCTCCATGTGTTCTTGTAGATAGTTGGGCTTATCCTGCTGTTGATACTGAGCTTTATTGCACTGTGGTCTGACAGAATGCATGAAATTATTTCAATCCTTTTGTATAAGACTGTGAGGTTTAATTATGAGATTAATGCTTCCTCTCCTCCATGTTTTACACAATGCCAATAAGTCTCCATTGTCAAATCAGAGGCTTTCTGCTCAAAGTGCACACCAAGGATGCTATCTATGGAAACAGTACCAGATGGGAAAAGTCCTCTGAGTTGTTGCCAGAGTAATCTAAGGGACTCCAAAATTACACAGGATATTGTCACAGCCATTGGTTGCCTCCCAGAATTTGAAGGCAATCCCCTATTGCTGAGGATGGGACATAATTCAGATGCAGGACTTGCAGCAGTGGGGCGGGAATTGACCAGGGTCACATTATTATGGACTCAGCCATGACTGGCTTCAAAGCCTAACTCAAACTAGAAAGAGAAAATATCATTAATAATATCTGTCTTGGTTTCTTTTTTGTTAGTGTGGAAAAATAGCCTAACATAAGCAACATAAGGAGGGAGAAGTTTGTTTTCAAGGTACAGCCTGTCATGGCAAAGAAGTCATAGCCTTGAGAAGCTCAAAGCAGCTGGACATGTTATATCCAAGTCAGAAAAAAAGAATGGGGTGAATACACATGTGTTCACTCTCAGATGCATATCTTGGCTCTTATAGTCCTGGATCACTGCCTAAGGAACGGTGCTCCACTACAGGTGGGTCCTGCCTCAGTTACTATAATCAAGACCATGCCCCACAGACACACCCAGAGACCCCAAGTCCAATTTTTGTCAAATTGACAACACTAACCATATCACAGTACCTAGAGAGTCAAAAAAATTTTTTGCATCTTTTTCTCAGTCTTTTTTTTATTGATGCTTTGTGTATTTCATACATCATTATCCAATTCAATTCAGGCATATTTCCCCTTCCCTTCCCCCCATCCCACCCCACCCCATCCCAGATCATGCATTCTGCCATGACTGTCCTGCATCTTTCTCTCAGTTTTTTTTTCCATTTTTTAGCAATAGGTGATAATTTATGAGTACAAGCATCCTTCATGTAAAACCAATTTGCAAGCAGTTGTGCCCAAACCCACACAGCCCCTTGGTCCCACCATCCAGCAGGGGGTCTTGTATGTTCAATCAGGTTGATCAAATGAGTGTCCAGGCTATATTGCTGTAGGTTCACCGTTCACTCCAATCACAGCCCTTACATTCTACCACGCCCGCTCTTCCGCAGATTTTTCCCTAGGCTTAGACAAGGGGCACAGGTGGATGAGAAGCAAAACAGTCTACTTTCTCTGGAGCTGTTGTCTTGGACTCTGGTCACTTCTGGCTGTTTTCTTTCATGAGCTGACAGTTTGTCCAGGAATAACCTTTCGATCCTACTAATGAAGCACAAGCAATTAGATATATAGGTATTTAAACAGTATTAATTGTTATCATAGGTTACTTTGGTATAGACACAGATATTTGGATGGTATGTCAATCCATGAATTACATTTTTTTCTGTTGAATGTGACAGGGCCTTACTGTGGCTTATAACATCTCCTGACCATTAGAGGGTGTAAGCTTGTGGAATCAGCTGTGGGTTATTCCTCCAAGGAGAGAGCCAATAGCCAATTAGATTTGGGATATACAGGCATATGGCTGCCTCTGCTGCAATTCTCCAGACTACTAGAGAAGATATAATGCCAGTTCTACAAATCTTTTCCAGGAAAGTATTCTTCTCATCTCAGAAGCTTAAATCCCCAGCACCCAAGGAAAAAGCTGGGCATGGTTATTTGTACCCAGTTCTGGAGGAAGAGTCAGAAAGACCCCAGGAACTTGCAAACCAAATAGTCTAACCAAAAGAGCAAGATTCTGGTTCAGTGAGACCCTGCTACAGAGGGGTAGGGCCTGAGGGTGATTGGGGAAGACACACAGGTACTTCTCTGGCCTCTCCATGTACCCGAACTTGCAAACCAACTAGTCTAACTGAAACAGAAAGCTTCTGGTTCAGTGAGAGACCCTGCTACAGAGGGGTAGGGCCTGAGGGTGATTGGGGAAGACACACAGGTACTTCTCTGGCCTCTCCATGTACCTGCATTCTCATACCACACACATGCACCATAACACGCACACACACACACACACACACACACACACACACACGCACAATTGGAGATGTTTCATGATGTTCTATAACAGACATTAATCTAGAATGACTGAAAGTAAAACTCTTACACTTAAAGCATTAACAGACTATTTTTAAAAAGTTCTATTCTATCATGGAATGGATGGAATATATATATATTCCATCAGACAGTGGTATATGACTAGTAAGAAGAGAATTGACAGTCTTGAATTCTAAGTCCTTAAGCCTTCCACAAAGGGCTTTCTTTTAGCAACACTTTAGAATCCTCAGCCCCAGCAGCAAGTGAAATTTAATAATTAGTTTTGCTCCTAAATTTATGGACTATTTTCCATAGCACAATAAAAGTTCCCTTTTACCACATCAGTTTAAAACATTTGACTAGATTTTGGCTTTCAAGCCCCCACCAAGCCCTTAAAATGTTTCCTGTTGCTGGAGACCAATCCTAATTTCCAGCTGAGTTGAATATTAGTTACAAGTTCTCTTACCAGCACCTTCCTGTATGGGTCTTGCACCTACTTCCCAAGTTTTTATTCTTACAGGAGTCTTCCAAGCCTGTGAGTCCCAAGAAAATTATGTTGCCATTCACTCTAAAAGATTCATCCTACTGAAGAAATACATGCCCCTCTATGTTTATTGCAGCTCTCGTCACAATAGCAACCCAAGCGTCCCTCAACTGATGAGTGGATAAAGAAAGTGTAGTACTTCTACACAATGGAGTTCTATGCAGTGGTGAAGAAAGATGACATCATGAACTTTGCAGGTAAATGGATGAAACTAGAAGCCATTATGCTAAGTGAAGTAACACAGCCCCAGAAAAACAAAACGACATATGCTATCCCTCATTTGTGGTTCCTAGCACCAAATCCTTATATGTAAGTTAAACTGGGTAATTTTTTAGTAAAAATAATACCACATTGACTGATGCTACTGTAGATATAGCTTGAAGCTTATGTCTCTATTTTCCTAAGTTCTAAGATTTATGAGAAAAGATAAATCTCTTCTTTAAAAGTTCATTAAAATATGTATCGACTTGCAATGTAACTTAGGAGTGTAAAGTTATATTTCTTTCTACCTGCATGCAACATTACTGTTAAAATGTGAATCCCAAATGTGTTTTGGAATTAACCTATAGTGTATTTTCAGACTCTGTCATTTTGGTATATGTGTGGTGTGTATCTATGCATATTTTAGAGTAATATAAAATTAAAGGGAACAACAACAACAAAAGACTTGTTCAAAGAACTGACCAAAACAGTAAACTTCTGCATCAAAGAAGACTAAGAAAAAGATGTAAGACAGGACTTAACATGTATGGCAGAATGCCTGAGCTCTGGAAGGGGGGGCATGGATGGGGAAATGGGTCTAAATTTGATTGGGAAATGTATGAAATGCTCAAAAGCTCAATATAAAACTAAAAAATATTATCATTATCATCCTGTAGCCCATGTTAAATACATCATCTTACATGTCTACCATAGTTGTAATTAAAACATACTTGGTCACAATTCTTTGCTGACACTGTATATCAGACAATGGTAGATACGGTTTAGAACCAATCATACATGAACCAATCCTTTGGCATACATTTATACCTTCCCTACCTAATCACTCATTTCTCTTCATTTTATGGCCACTATCAAATTACTAGAATGGCTAGAGTTGGAACATATAGAATGATCCATTAACTTTTTTTCTCTGATCTCAGATACTTGGCTATGCTGGTCTACTTCCTTTAGCATAACAAATGGCTGAGGTATTAACTTTTACAGAGAAATGTTCATTTTGACTCAGTTAAAAGTTACAGGTCCTGGGGCTGGAGAGATGGCTCAGTGGTTAAGAGCACCGACTGCTCTTGCTGAGGACCCGGGTTTGATTCCCAGCACCCACATGGTGGCTAAGAAACACCTTTAACTCCAGTTCCAAGGGAATCCGATGTCCTCTTCTGACCTCCGCGGCATTGCATGACATGGGTACACCAACCTATATGCAGACAGTACACTCATACACATAAAAAAAAAGAAGTTACAGGTCCTAATTAGGAGTCCACATGGCTTTGAGCCTGTGCACCTCATGGTAGGAGGGTGTGACATAGCAAATAGATCATAAAGCAGTGAATAAAAAAGTAGAGAGAAAGAATCTGAGATCCCACAATCCCCTTCAAAGGGAGTCCTTCAATAACTGAAAGCCTCCCATTAAGCCCTACCTCCCAAAGGATCTACTGCTTCCTGGTAGTGCCACCCTGGGAACAAATCCTTTAACACATGGGCCATTAGGGAATACTTTCTCTCCTAACTATGGCATTTACCAGCTGACCTGATCATAGTTTTGCAAGTTTACAAGAAGTGGAGAAAAATATTTTCTGACTAGAAGGTAGCCATTTGCTTCCCCAATGTGTTTAAAAATAAAATCTATCACAGAAGAATCTAAATTGTGTGTGTGTGTGTGTGTGTGTGAGAGAGAGAGAGAGAGAGAGAGAGAGAGAGAGAGAGAGAGAAAGTGGAGGCACACTTAGAAGCCAGAGACTGACATTGGCTGTCTTCCTCGATTGCTTTTCTACCTCATATTTTGAAGCAGAGTCTTACTGATCCTGGAGAGCTCTGAGCTTCAGTGAGTCCCTGGAGTCTGCCTGTCTTCATCCTTCCCCTCCCTCCCAGAGCTGAGGTTAGGTACAGCTTTTACCTGGGTTTTAGTGAGCTGAACTCACCTCCTTGATGTTTGTACAGCAAAACCTTTACCAGTTGAGCCATTTCCCTAATCTGAGCTTAGATAATATAATCCACTGGCCTTGAAAGTTCTAGAGTATGGGAATTCTAAAATCAAGTCTTATCATTCAGACACTCTGAAGATCTAACCAACAGTATGATTCTTTAGGTTTCTATGTAGTTCTGGGTGAGAACTTACCTGTAGTGAGGAGATCATTTTTGGAAATGAAGGAAAATGCACAGCTTGAGGATGAAGACGCAATAGTATACTAGCTAGGATACTTTTCTGTCTATGATGTATCCCTGTGACCCTGATGACTGCTTGCTAGAGAAGGACTTCTATGGACACTGGGAACAGAGACTCTAGTGTCCATATTTTCCCTTGAGTCATTTGTTTGGTATATGGATAACTTCACACACTGTAGTCTAGGAACATTTAACATTCAACATGCCTAAAAGAATAGGCATCCTATTAAAGAAATGTCTTTGTGCTCCAAGAAAATCTCTTTGACTTTTCACTAGTGGGGGGAAAATAATTTAAGGAAAAAAAGAAATATTTTGACATCTGGGACATCCAATCTCCTAATAACATAATTTGACTACAAAGAAGAAAGCAAACAAGTAGGAAAATATCAAGATTTCCAGCACCTGTCTGTCCTCAAAATGCTGGGCTCCCCTGGACCAGTCTGAATAATTCTTCAAAGAATGGGACCATAGAGATATTGATCATGAACTAGCATTTTTGTTCATGTATATTTAGCCTAAGAATAGCCCAGATTAATCTTTCAATTCTAATTTTGCAAAGTGGACATAGATTATAAGGGAAAGTTCAGAAATCTTGAACTTCTCCCCTGTCTATGCGAATCTCAGCCATGGTCAACCAGATAATGCTACCACTGAGTCCAAACATTAGCTTCTACTAAACCAAGCCTTTGAGGAGATGGGCAATCTCCCAGGGCCAACACATGTAAAGTGTTTGATCCTGAGGTTGAGGTTAGCACAGTTACAGCTCATAGACCAAAAATGTACCCTGGCATTGTGTTAAGGAAAAACCACTTCCAGGCATCAAATGAGCTGGGAGTTTTTGTTCTAAGAATTCTGGCTACTTAAGAAATTTCTGAAAGATAGTTACAGTACTTGTATCTAAAATGAACCCAGCATCAAAGAAAACAGTTATTTTGCCATATTTTATCATTTTATTTTGACATGGAACTTGCTGGCTGAATTCAAGAACCATGTTGTACACTGAGATGACTCCCATCTAAAAAGTGGAGATGATGATTTGACCCATGGTTGGCTTAGTAGTCGTCCCCTTTTTCAGACTGCAAGTTAGAGTTTCTGTTCATGTTGGTAAGGGCAGGGCTGTGTCTGACCTCACACCCTGCTATTGCCCATGTCCCACAGCAGTCCTGCTGGTCTTTCCTGCTGAATGCCAATCTCTCTTCAGCTCATAGAGCACTCAGAGGTATCCCTCCCTTCACATTCTGGGATGCTTAATCTTTGGTCTCAACTTGGCAAGAATTAGAATGTGAGTGTATCTGTGAGGTCATTTCCAGAGAAGTTTAGGTGGAGGAGGAAAGATGAACCCTGGAGATGGGCAGTACTGTACTATGGCTCAATTCTCAGACACTGATACATTGCTAGTCTTCAGTATATTTAGCTCAGCTCTATCCCTGCCCCTTTTGCAAATCTCAGATCTAATATCAATCCATTTAGCCCACTCCCACTTGAGGACCTCGATTTCTTCTTTTCCACACCAAGTTCTGTCTCTGTTATATTGGTAAATTAAGTTCTTCATCCTCACTTCTAGCCTGGTGCATGGAGGTCCTTAGAGCCAACTATTCATGGATCTATACCTTCTCCTAAGACATTTGACATGTCATGAAAATGAAAGGAGAAAAGAGCCACTTTAAGACCTCTGAGGCTTGATGCTGGCTCCAGACCAGAACAGTCTGCTGTACAGAAGTAATCTAAGGACTTTCAATTCTCAAAAAAATATATATAGCAAATTTGTTTAAAAAAAAGATCCTTGTTGAAGTCTCCCTATTTTACAATCAAGGAAAAAACAATCTAGTTAAAACCAACCTATTCTGCAAACTCTAATTCATCCTCATTGATCTAAGGTTTTCTCCTGATAATAAAGGTCTTGGCATTGGCAAAAACTGGATTACTATTTATAGAACAAAATTAAACCCCTACATCTCACTCTACAAAACTAAACTCCAAGTGGACCAAAGATCTCAACCTGAAACCCAAAACCTTGAAGGTTATAGAAGAAAAAGTTGGCAGCAATATCCAAGACATAGGTGTAGGAAAAGACTTTCTAAATCAAACATCAGCCACACAGGAAATAAGGTCAACAGCTGACAAGTGGGACTTCATCAAACTCAACAGCTTCTGTACAGTGAAAGAAACAATCAAGGAACTGAAGAGAAAACCAGCAGAATGGGGGGAATCCTTCACCACTGATACATCTGACAGAGCATTAAGATCCAAAATATATAGACTACGTTAAAAAAAAAAAGTGGTAAGCAGACTGCACCTGTGTCCTGCACAACATCAACATGCAAAAGACCAGGTGAGCTCCACCAGCCTTGGTGCTTTGGGACCCACTCTTCCCTGTGGAGGCTTGGTATTACCCAGTACCATCCAAACTTCAGGTTCCAGCACGCGACATGGGCAAAGTTAGATGAGCACACTGCACAATACCAGTGTGAGCCTAGAGCGTGGCATGAGTTGGTCAACAGGGTACCAGCACATGGGACAAAGTAGCAAACCCCCTACCCCTGACCCCATGCTCTGCCTGGGAGCAGTGGTGCAGAGGATCTAGCAGGTGCAATATTAGTGATTATAGTCTGTGCAGCCAACGTGGCAACAGAATCCAAAGAAACAAATAAACAAATAAATCCACATGCCAAAGACACAAAGTAAAAAACAACATGGGAAAAGCTCATAATAAATCCACACAGAACTCTACCAATCCTACAGAAGAATCCTACCATGAGATCTCCCTGGAAGGAAATCAAGGCATGGACCTTAGAAGAACAATTGTGGACATAGTCAAAGAAATTAGAGAACTAAGGGAAGAGAATGAAAAACTCAAGAAGGACCAAGAGGGTGATAATGACAAAAGTTGGAAAGAACTAAGGGGAGAGATTGAAAAACTCAAGAAGGACCTAGAGGGAGATAATGACAAACGCTGGAAAGAACTAAAGGGAGAAAATGACAAACTCCAGAAGGAAGTGGAAATGCTGAAAAGATCCCAGGCCAAAATGAAAAAGAAAATGACCAACAAACCAAAGAGCTACAAGATGAGAATGGCAGGCTCCAGAAGGAAGTAGAAATACTAAAGAAATTACAGGATGAAATGAAAAAGGAAATTGTACATTCATCCAATCAAAGGATGGGAAAAAAGCCTCAGAAGTAGAAAAAAGGATATCAGACCTGAAGGATAACATGGTCCAACTAGAATGCTCAAATAAAGTTTTTTTTTTATTTTAAAAACGCAAAAGTAGAACAACCAGGAAATGTAGGACACTAAGAAAAGATCAAACGTCTGCATCATAGGCATAGAGGAAGGAGAAGAATCCCAAGACAGCACTATTGACCAGATCTTCAACAGGATAATAGAAGAAAATTTCCCCAAACTGAAAAAAGACAAACCCATACAAATACAAGAAGCACATAGAACACCAGACAGGACCAGAAAAGAAACTCCCCAAGCCATATAATTGTTTAAACACTAGATGCTCAAAACAAGACAAGATACTGAAAGTCACAAGAGAAAAACAACAAGTTACATATAAGGGGAAAACCCATCAGAATCACAGCTGACTTCTCAATGCAAACTATGAAAGCTAGAAGAATGTGGACCAAAGTATTTCCAGTACTAAATGACTTTATATGCCAACTCATACTACTATACCCAGCAAAAATGTCAATTATAGTTGAAAGAGAAAGAAGAATCTTTCACAACATGAACAAGATGAAAGAATACATGTTCAAGAAACCAACACTTCAGAAAATCCTCAAAGCAATCAAAGAACAGGGAAAAGAGCAACTATCCCTAAGCAATTAAAGAGAGAAAGCAACAAAAGCATAACAGAGTAAATAAAAACCTAGACCAAGAATGGAAACAAAAAATAAGGTAAAATGAAGCAACACACATCTCTCAATAATAACCTTAAAAAAATAAAAAATTTAAAAAATTAAAACATAACCTTAAATACTAATAGTCTAAACTCCCCAATCAAAAGGCATAGACTGGGAGAATGGATTAGGAAACTGAATCCTTCTATATGTTGTCTACAAGAAACCCATCTCACCCTCAAGGACAGACACAAACTTAGAGTGAAAAGATAGAAAAAATATTCCAAGCAAATGGTACCAAGAAACAAGCTAGAGTAACTATTCTAATATCAGACAAAATAGATCTCAAAGAAAAACTAATCAGAAGAGACAAAGAGGAAGATTACATCCTTGACAGAGGAAAAATAAACCATAAAGTCTTCACAATCCTAAATGTCTATTCACTAAACTCTGCTGCACCTAACTTTATAAACACTAATCTGCAGGACCTCAAGACACAAATTAATCCTAACACACTAATAGTGGAGGAATTCACCCCACTGAGCCCCTTGGATAGATCAACAGGACAAAAAATAAACAGAGAGACATCAGAACTGAACAATGCAATACACTAAATGGACCTCACAGACACCTACAGAATATTCCACCCAAATACCAGAGAATATACTTTCTACTCAGCACCTCATGGAACATTCTCCAAAACTGACCACATCCTGGGGCACAAAAGCAACCTCAACAAATACAAAAGTATAGAAATTATTCCATGCATTCTATCAGACCACAGTGCAATAAAGCTCAATATGAACACCAGAATAAGTCCAACTAGCTGCAAGAACAAGTAATCGATATAACACTGCAGCTAAAAACACATGCAAGACAACAGCAAATAAACCCTAAAGCCAACAGACAGGAAGAAATAACAAAAATCAGAACAGAAATCAATGAAGTAGAATACATAAAATAAACAAATCCAAAAGCTGGTTCTTTGAAAAGATAAACAAAATAGACAGACCTCTAGCCTAGTTAACTGAGAGAGAGAGAGAGAGAGAGAGAGAGAGAGAGAGAGAGAGAGACTCCAAATCAATAGTATTAGTGACGAAAGGGGAAACATCACAACAGACAAAGAAAAAATCCAGACAATCATACAGGAATACTTCAAAAACCTATACTCTACTAAATGTGAAAACCTAAGAGAAATGGGTAAATATCTGAAATCCTGGGAACCAACAAAGCTTAACCAAGAAGAGATTGACAGTTTAAAGAGGCCCATAATATTTGAGGAAACTGAACATGTAGTTAAAAATCTCCCAACTAAAAATAGCCCGGGTCCAGATGGTTTCACGGCAGAATTCTATAAAACACTTAAAGAGGTCCTACAACCATTGCTACTCAAACCGTTCAGAAGGACACAAACAGAAGGAATTCTCCCCAACTCCTTCTATGAAGCCAGCATCACTTTAGTACCAAAACCAGGCAAAGATACAAGCAAAAAAGAAATCTATAGACTCATCTCATTAATGAAAATAGATGCAAAAATTCTCAACAAAATACTTGCAAATCGCATACAGACCCACATCAAAAAGATCATCCATCATGATCAAGTTGGATTCATACAAGAGATGCAGGGATGGTTCAACATATGTAAATCAATAAATATCATAAAACACATAAATGGACTGAAAGAAAAAAACACACAATCATCTCAACTAATGCAGAAAAAGCCTTTGGCAAGATCCAGCATCCCTTCATGTTTAAAGTCCTAGAGGGAATCAGACTGAAGGGAATATTCCTCAACATGATCAAAGACATATATAGCAAACCCACTGCCACCATCATCCTAAATGGAGAAAAATTGGAACCATTTCCCTTAAAGACAGGAACCCGGCAAGGCTGCCCCTTATCGCCACTCCTCTTCAACATAGTGCTTGAAACACTTGCTAGGGCAATAAAACAAGAGAAGGAAATTAAAGGAGTACTAATTGGAAAAGAAGTTAAGCTATCCCCTTTTACAGATGATATGATAGTTTACCTGAGGGATGCTAAAAACTCCAACAGAAAACTTCTAGAAATGATTAAGAATTTAACACTATACTTTCAAGGATCATTTCTATAGTACGTTACTAGAGAAGTTTCTCTGACTGTCTAGAGTACCAGAAACCTCGAGGAGGAGACATAGCATTCTCTCCTGAGCGTGAAGCCTGCTCTTGGTGTTGCTTTACTGCAACTGCCACTTGCCATTGATGATCGTTCTTCTCTCTTTTGGGAGAGTAGAGGGAGAGAATGCAGTCTGAGTGGTTAAAAATAAATAAATAAATAAATAAATAAATAAGAGTTTTAGTAAAGTGGCAGGCTACAAAATTAACCTAGACAAATCATTAGCCTTCCTTTACACCAACAATAAACAAGTAGTGAATATAAGAAGACCTTCCCACTCACAATAGCCTCAAAAATAATAAAATACCTGGGAACAAACCTAACCAAAGATACCAAAGACTTCTACGACAAAAATGATAAACCCCTGAAGAAGGAGATTGAAAATGACATCAAAAGATGGAACGACCTCCCATGTTCATGGATTAGGAAAATTAATATAGTAAAAATGTCCATTTTACCCAAATTGATAAACAGATCAATGCAATACCAATCAAAATCCCCATAAGCTTCTTCACAGGCTTGGGGAAAAAAAAAACCTTAAATTCATATGGAAAAACAAAGACCCTGAATAGCTAAAGCAGCCCTGAGTGAAAAATGCAATACAGGGGGGATTGCTCTACCAGACTTCAAACTATATTACAGGGCCATAGTCATAAAGACAGCCTGGCACAAAAACAGACCCATTGACCAATGGAACAAAAGTGAAGATCCAAACTTGATCTCAGATTTGCCAAAGGGGCGTAAAACCTCAATGGAAGAAGGATACTATCTTCAGCAAATGGTGCTGGCAAAATTGGATCACCATTTGTAGAAGAACAATTAAACTCCTACTTCTCACCTTGTACAAAAATAAACTCCAAGTGGATCAACTATCTCAACATGAAACCCAAAACCCTGAAGGTGATAGTAGAAAAAGTTGGCAATAGCTTACAAGACATAGGCATACAAAAAGACTTTCTAAATCAGTCAACAGCTGCACAGGAAATAAGGTTAACAGTCGACAAATGGGACCTCATCAAACTAAAAAGCTTCTGTACAGGGAAAGAAAACAATCAAGGAAGTGAAGAGAAAAACCCACTGAGTGGGAGGAAATCTTCACCAGTCATACATCTGACAGAGTATTAATGTCAAGAATACATAAACTACTCAGAAAAAAAAGAAGAAAACAAATGATCTATTCAAAAGATGGAGTAAAGAGCTGAACAGAGACTTCACCCGTGAGGAATTAAAGATAGCTAAGAAACATCTTAAAAAGTGTTCAACATCATTAATAATTAAGGAAATGCAAATTAAAACCAGTTTCAGATATCATCTCATTCTGATATGACTAGCTAAGATGAAGAAAACAAAAGACACCAAATGCTGGTAAGGTTGTGGGGAAAAGGGAACACTCATCCACTGCTGGTGGGAATATAAACTTGTACAACCATTATGGAAAGCAGTGTGGGGAACCTTTAAAAGACTCAAAATGAGCCTACCACCTGACCCAGTCATACCACTCCTGGGTATATAGCCCAAAGACTCATCCTACCACAAAGATATATACACATTCAATTTGTAGGAGCTCTCTTCATAATAGTGAAGAGCTGGAACCAACCCCAATGCCCCTCAACAGACAAGTGGATGACAAAAATATGGTACATCTACACAATGGAATACTATTCAGTGGTAAAGAAAGATGACATCATGAACTTTACAGATAAAAGGATGGAGCTCAAAGCCATTATGCTAAGTGAAGCAACACAGTCCCAGAAAAACAAACAGTGGATGATTTCCCTCATTTGTGGATACTAACACCAAATCCCCAGATGAAAGGCAAGCTGAACAACATTATTTTTATATTTCTATTTATCGGAAAGCAACTATGTTGTTATAATGTAAATCTCTCAACAGGCTCTAGAATACACCCACCACTTATTTTCAGACTCTGTAATTACTGATTATGGGTGGAGAGTATGTATCCACATTTTACAGTAGTATAAAATTAATGGAGGAAAATGTAAACTCCTAAACATAAAAAAGACTGAGAGAAAGATGCAGGACAGTTATGGCAGAATGCATGAACTGGGGTGGGGCAGGGGGAAGGGAAAAGGGAATATGCCTAAACTGAACCGAAAAAAATTATGTCTGAAATACACAAAACATCAATAAAAGCATAAAAAATAAAAGTAAAAAAAAAGAAGAAAACAAAGGACCTACTCAAAAGATGGAGTAAAGAGCTTAACAGAGGGGCTGGAGAGATGGCCAAGCGGTTAAGAGCGCCGACTGCTCTTACAGAGGACCCGGGTTCGATCCCCAGCACCCACATGGCGGCCGAGAACCGTCTGAAACTCCAATTCCAGGAGAACTCCAGTTCCAGGGGAATCTGACACCCTCCTCTGACCTCAGCAGCATTGCACGACACAGGTGCACAGACTTACATGCAGACAGTCATTGATAACTAACATACAGAGAATTAAAATGCGGCGGGCGTGGTGGCGCACGCCTTTAATCCTGGCGCTTGGAGGCAGAGGCAGCCGGATCTCTGTGGGTTCGGGCCAGCCTGTTCTACAGAGTGAGTTCCAGGACAGCCAGAGCTACAGGGAGACCCTGTCTCAAAAGATCCAAAAAGAAAAAAAACAAAGAAGCTTAACAGAGACTTCACAAGTGAAGTAAAAATGGCTGAGAAACATCTTAAAAAGTGTTCAACATCATTAATAATTAAGGAACTGCCAATTAAAACCATTCTAAGGTATCATCTCACTCCAATAAGACTGGCCAAGATCAAGAAAACAAAAGACACTAAATGCTGGAGAGATTGTGGGTAAAGTAGAATACTCATACACTGCTGGTGGGAATGTAAACTCATACAATCACTATGGAAAGCAGTGTGGAGAATCCTTAAGAGACTCAAAATGAGCCTACCACCTGACCCAGTCATACCACTCCTGGGTATATACCCACAAGACTCATCCTACCTCAAAGATACATACACATTCATGTTTATTTCATCTCTCTTCACAATAGCAAAGAGCTGGAACCAACCCAAATGCCCCTCAACTGATGAGTGGATACATCTATATACACAATGGAATTCTTTGCAGCAGTAAAGAAAGATGACATCATGAACTTTACAGGTAAATGGATGGAACTCTAAGCTATTATGCTAAATGAAGTTACACAGTCCCAGAAAGAAAGAAAAAAAAAAGGCCAATCATTTCCCTCACTTGTGGATGCTAACACCAAATCCCCAGTTGGCAGGCAAGCTGAGCAAATTTATTGATATATTTCTTTGTATCTGAATACATCTGTGCTGCTGTAATGTGAATCTCTTAAAGGGCTCTAGAATTGACCTAACACTTATATTCAGACATTGTGTAATTACCATACATATGTGGAAATATGTATTCATATTCTAGAGTAATATAAAATTAAAGGGAAAAATGTGAACCCCCCAAACATATTTTGGAATTAACATACAGTTTATTCCTGGAGGTCATAATTTTGATACATATGTGCTGTTTATGTAGGCATAATTTGGGGTAATACAAAGGGGAGGGAACAACAACAACATAAGGACTGGGTCAAAGAACTAACTGATACAGTTAAATTCTGCCAAAACAACAAACCTCTGAAGAAAAAAATCCTTGGAAAGACTGAGAGAAAGATAGAAGACATGTATGTCAAAATGCATAAACTGTAGTGAGGGGAGGGACAGAGAGGGGGGATGTATCCAAATTGGACTGAAAAATGATGTATGAAATATACAAAATGTCAATAAAAAATAACCTACGAAGGTCTATTGTCAATGGAGATAAGATGCTAGGTTAAAGACTCAATGTGAATCATGATGGCTTAAAACTTTGAGTTTCTTTGTAGAGGTACATTGACCTTGAACTGATTAAAAGAAACCTCACTGCATAACCCTTTCCAAGCCTTGCCCTGTTTTTCTCCACACAAGGAAGGGAGAGGTAGCAGAAGATGCTGGATTCTGAATGCTCTCCCTGTCAGTTCACCTTCATGCCAACCACTGAGCTATCTCTTTTGGGCTTTGGCAAGTGACTGGACCTTACCTGGAGAGGAATTGTTGAGGGAGTCACTTAGCAATTGTTCTATTCCCTAGAGACTACTAGATTGCAGGTTTGCTCTTTATTAACTCACAGCACAGTTCATAAGGAGTCAGTGGTTAGGGAGAGAAATTAGAGACTGAGACCTGGCCAGTATGAATCAGCTCTTAGGGCAGGATCATGTTCAGGAATATAGTAAACAGGCTATTATTCTCTTAGTGTTAAGCAAGAAATTGGGGAGGAATTTGCAAAGGGGCTCTGCCAATGAGTGATAAATCTGAAATAAACTCTAAAGAACCAAGGACTCAAAAATGAATTCTGATCAGTCATGCTAGGGGAAGCACCAATTATAATCTTCCTATAAAAAGTATTTATTACAAAGTTATTTTCTCAGAATTGTCTTCATTTCTGTATGTACATATGTGTACCTATGTATAGGCAGGTGAATGATGGTGACCACAGTTTCCAGAAGAGGGCATCAGATCCCTTGATGATGTGTATCCTTTCGATGTTTTCCCTCCCTTTGACCAGAGCTCACAGATTCTGAGGACTGCAGGTTCCCTGGGCTCATCCAGCCAGTCAGTGAATCCAGATCCTAGCCCTGGAAAGGAGAGAAAGGAAGAAGGTACTGAGAAGCCCAAAGAGGGGGGGAAAGAAAGGACAAAGAAAGGACAGACTCAAGAACAGGCTGGGAGAAATTCCACGGGGAATAACTCAATTTTACTGTTACAACCCAAGGTATTTACACTGGACCCTGTGAGGTTCAACTAGGGGTTGAGACATACAGGAATTTACACCATATACTCCAGATCACTACAGGAATGTGACAATGTTTTTTTGTTTGTTTTGGTTTTTTGCTTTTTTTATTTATTTATTGATGTTTTATGTATTTCATACATCATTTTTCATTTCTATTCAGGTATATTCCCCTATCCCTTCCCCCCACCCCACCCCATCCCATCCCAGATCATGCATTCTGCCATAACTGTCCTGCATCTTTCAGTCTTTATGCTTAGGAATTCACATTTTCCTCCATTAATTTCATATTATTCTAAAATATGGATACATACTCTCCACCCATATACAGTAATTATAGAGTCTGAAAATAATTGGTGGGTGGATTCTAGAGCCCATTGATAGATTTACATTATAACAACATAGTTGCTTTCAGATAAACAAAAATATAACCCACCATACTATTGTTCAGCTTGCCTTTCGTCTGGGGGATTTGGTGTTAGCATCCACAAATGAGGGAAACCATTCTCCGATTGTCTTTCTGGGGCTGTGTCACCTCACTCAGCATAATGGCTTCGCGCTCCATCCATTTACCTGCAAAGTTCATAATGTCATCCTTCTTTACTGCTGAATAGTACTCCATCGTGTAGATGTACCACATTTTTGTCATCCACTCGTCTGTTGAGGGGCATATGGGTTGGTTCCAGCTCTTCACTATTGTGAAAAGAGCTGCAATAAACATGGATGTGCATATATCTTTGCAGTAGGATGAGTCTTTGGGGTATATACCCAGGAGTATTATGATTGGGTCAGGTGGTAAGTTTATTCCAAGTCTTTTAAGGGTTCTCCACACTGCTTTCCATAGTGGTTGTACAAGTTTACATTCTCACCAGCAGTGGATGAGTGTTCTCCTTTCCCCACAACCCCTCCAGCATCTGTTGTCTTTTGTTTACTTGATCTTAGCTAGACATACTGGAGTGAGATGATATCTGAGAGTGGTTTTAATTTGCATTTCCTTAATTATTAATGATGATGAACATTGTTTAAGATGTTTCTCAGCCATCTTTAATTCCTCACTGGTGAAGGCTCTGTTCAGCTCTTTGCTCCATTTTTTGAGAAGGTCGTTTGTCTTTTTACTTCTTTGTTTTTTGAGTAGTTTATATATTCTTGACGTTAATGCTCTGTCAGATGTGTCACTGGTAAAGATTTCTTCCCACTCTGTGGGTTTTCTCTTCACCTCCTTGATTGTTTCTTTCGCTATACAGAAGCTTTTGAGTTTTATGAGGTCCCACTTGTCAACTGTTGACCTTACTTCCCATGTGGCTTCTGTCTGGTTTAGAAAGTCTTCTCCTACACTTATGTCTCATAGGTTGTTGCCAACATTTTCTTTTATCACCTTCATGGTTTCAGGCTTCACGTTGAGATTTTTGATCCACTTTGAGTTTATTTTCATACAGGGTGAGAGGTAGGGGTTTAATTTTGTTCTTCTATAGACAGTGATCCAACTTTTCCAGCACCATTTGCTGAAGATGCTATCCTTCCTCCATTGAGGGTTTTTTGCCCCTTTGTCAAATATGAGGTGGCTGAAATTGAATGTACTCAAATTTGGATCTTGAATTTTGTTCCATTGGTCAACTGGTCTGTTTTTGTGCCAGTACCAGGCTGCCTTTATGACTATGGCCCTGTAATATAGTTTGAAGTCTGGTAGGGCAATCCCCCCTGTATTGCATTTTTCACTCAGGGTTTCTTTAGCGGGGTCTTTTGTTTTTCCATATGAATTTAACAATTTTTTTCCAAGTCTGTGAAGAAGCTCATAGGGATTTTGATTGAGATTGTGTTGAATCTGTATATCAGTTTTGGTAAAATGGACATTTTTACTATATTAATTTTCCTGATCCATGAGCATGGAAGGTCATTCCATCTTTTAATGTCATTTTCAATTTCCTTCTTCAGGGGTTTAAAAATTTTGTTATAGAGATCTTTGGTATCTTTGGTTAGGTTTGTTCCCAGGTATTTTATTATTTTTGAAGCTATTGTGAATGGGAAGGTCTCCTTGTATTCCTTCTCCACATGTTTATTGTTGGTGTAAAGAAAGGCTACTGATTTTTCTAGGTTGATTTTGTAGCCTGACACTTTACTAAAACTCTTAATAGTTTCTAGACATTTTCTGGTCGAGTTTTTAGCATCCCTTAGGTAAACTATCATATCATCTGCAAAAAGGGATAGCTTAACTTCTTCTTTTCCAATTAGTACTCCTTTAATTTCTTTCTCTTGTCTTATTGCCCTAGCAAATGTTTTGAGCACTATGTTGAAGAGGAGTGGTGATAGGTGGCAGCCTTGCTGGGTTCCTGCCTTTAAGAGGAATGGTTCCAATTTTTCTCCATTTAGGATGATGTTGGCAGTGGGTTTGCAATATATGGCTTTGATCATGTTGAGGAACGTTCCTTTCAGTCCTATTCTCTCTAGGACTTTAAACATGAAGGGATGCTGAATCTTGCAAAAGGCTTTTTTTCTGCATCAATTGAGATGATAGTATGGTTTTTGTCTTTCAGTCCATTTATATGTTTTATGATATTTATTGATTTATGTATGTCGAACCATCCCTGCATCTCTGGTATGAATCCAACTTGATCATGATGGATGATCTTTTTGATGTGGGTCTGTATGCGATTTGCAAGTATTTTGTTGAGAATTTTTGCATCTATATTCATTAGTGAGATGGGTCTATAGCTTTCTTTTTTGCTTGCATCTTTGCATGGCTTTGGTATTAGAGTGATGCTGGCTTCACAGAAGGAGTTTGGGAGAATTCCCTCTGTTTGCATCCTTCTAACCAGTTTGAGTAGCAATGGTTGTAAAACCTCTTTAAATGTTTTATAGAATTCTGCCATGAAACCATCTGGAGCAGGGCTTTTTTTAGTTGGGAGATTTTTTATTACATCTTCAATTTCCTCTAATATTATGGGTCTATTTAAACTGTCAATCTCTCCTTGGTTAAGCTTTGTTGGTTCCCAGGATTTCAGATATTTACCGATTTCTCTTAGGTTTTCAAATTTAGTGGAGTATAGGTTTTCAAAGTATTCCTGTATGATTGTCTGGATTTTTTCTTTGTCTGTTGTGATGTTTCCCCTTTCTACACTTATACTATTGATTTGGAGTTGGTTAACTGGGTTGGATGTCTGCATATTTTGTTTATTTTTTCAAAGAACCAGCTTTTGGATTCGTTGATTTTATGTATTGTTTTCTTTGTTTCTATTTCATTGATTTCTGCTCTGACTTTTGTTATTTCTTCCTGTCTGTTGGGTTTAGGGTTCATTTGTTGTTATCTCTCAAGTGTTTTTAGCTGTGATGTCAGGTCGTTTATTTGTTCCCTTTCCGTTTTGTTTTTGTTTTTTGTTTTTGTTTTTGTTTTTGTTTTTGTTTTTTGATGTGGGCACTTAGGGCTATAAATTTCCCTCTCAAGACTGCCTTTAAAGTATCCCACAATTTTTGTTGTGTTGTATTGTATTTTTCATTCAGTTCCATGAATATTTTTATTTCACTCTTTATTTCTTCCCTGACCCATTCATTGTTTAGGATTGTGTTGTTTACTCTCCATGTGTTCTTGTAGCTACTTGGATTTATTCTAGGGTTCATATTGAGCTTTATTGCACTGTGGTCTGATAGAATACATGGAATAATTTCTATCCTTTTGTATTTATTTAGGTTCCTTTTGTGCCCCAGTATGTGATCGATTTTGGAGAATGCTCCGTGAGGTGCTGAGTAGAAAGTATATTCTCTGGTATTTGGGTGGAATACTCTGCAGATGTCTATGAGGTCCATTTGGTGTATTGTATTCAATTCTGATGTCTCTCTGTTTATTTTTTGTCCTGTTGATCTATCCAAGGTGCTCAGTGGGGTGTTGAAATCTCCCACTATTAGTGTGTTAGAGTTAATCTGTGTCTTGAGGCCCTGCAGAGTTGTGTTTACAAAGCTAGGTGCACCAGAGTTTGGTGCATAGACATTTAAGATTGTGAAGTCTTCATGGTTCATTGTTCCTTTGATTAGAATGTATTGGCCCTCTTTGTCTCTTCTGATTAATTTAACTTTGAGATCTATTTTGTCTGATATTAGAATAGCCACTCCAACTTGTTTCTTGGTACCATTTGCTTGGAATACTTTTTTCCATCCTTTCACTCTGAGGTAGTGTCTGTCCTTGAGGGTGAGATGGGTTTCTTGTAGACAGCATATAGAAGGGTTCACTTTCCTAATCCATTCTCCCAGTCTATGCCTTTTGATTGGGGAGTTTAGACCATTAGTATTTAAGGTTATTATTGAGAGATGTATGTTGCTTCTTTTTACATTATTTTTGGTTTGCCTTCTTGTTCTAGGTTTATATTTACTCTGTTATGATTTTGTTGCCTTCTCTCTTTAATTGCTTAGGGGATAGTTGCTTCTTTCCTCTGTTCTTTGGATTGCTTCGAGGATTTTATGAAATGTTGGTTACTTAGACATGTATTCTTTCATCTTGTTCATGTTGTGAAAGATTCTTCTTTCTCCTTCAACTATGATTGACATTTTGGGGGGGGTATAGTAGTCTGGGTTGGCATCTAAAGTCGTTTAGTACAGGGAATACTTTGGTCCACATTCTTCTAGCTTTCATAGTTTGTGCTGAGAAGTCAGCTGTGATTCTGATGGGTTTTCCCCTTATATGTAACTTGTTGTTTTTCTTTTGTGGCTTTCAGTATTTTGTCTTTGTTTTGAGTATCTAGTGTTTTAACAATTATATGGCATGGGTAATTTCTTTTCTGGTCTTGTCTGTTTGGTGTTCTATGTGCTTCTTGTATTTGTATGGGTTTGTTTTTTTTTTTTTTCAGTTAAGGGAAATTTTCTTCTATTATTCTGTTGAAGACCTGGTCAATAGTGTTGTCTTGGGATTCTTCTCCTTCCTCTATCCTTATGATGTGGAGGTTTGGTTTTTTCATAGTGTCCCACATTTCTTAGTTGTTCGACTCTTGTGTTCTTTTAATTTTTTCATAATCTTTACTTGAGCATTCTAGTTGGACCATGTTATCCTGCGTGTCTGATATTCTTTTCCTGCTTCTTCCATTCTGCTTCTGAGGCTTTTTCCCATCCTTTCCTGTTGATTGGATAAATGTTCAATTTCCTTTTTCATTTCCTCCTGTGATTTCTTTAGTGTTTCCACTTCTTTCTTGAGCCTGTCATTCTCATCTTGTAAGTCTTTGCTTCATTGGTCATTTTCTTTTTCCCTTTCAACTTGGGATCTTTTCAGCATTTCCAGTTCCTTCTGGAGTTTGTCTTTTTCTCCCTTCAGTTCTTTCCAATGCTTGTCATTTTCTCCCTCTAGGTCCTTCTTGATTTTTTTCAAGCTCTCCCTTTAGTTCTTTCCAATGATTTTCATTATCACCCTCTTGGTACTTCTTGAGTTTTTCATTCTCTTCCCTTAGTTCTCTAATTTGTTTGAATATGTCCACAATTGTTTTTCTAAAGTCTGTGTCTTGGTTTCCTTCCAAGGAGATCTCATTGTTGGAGTCTTCTGTAGGGTTGGTAGAGTTCAGTGTGGATTTATTATACGCTTTTCCCATGTTGGGTTTTGTGTGTATGTGTGTGTGTATGTGTGTGTGTGTGTGTGTGTGTGCCTTTGGCATGTGGATTCGTTTGTTTATTTGTTTCTTTGGGTTCCGATGGCTCAATGTTGGCTGCACAGCTAGATCCTCTGCACCACCACTTCCCTAGGCTGGTCTTTTGCAGGTTGGTGTTCTGCAGGACACGGTGAAGTCTGCTCACCCAGCAGGGAACACGCTGGTCTTGTGCTGTGTGGAGCACAGGTAGCTCCACTGACAATATTTTTTGTTTTTTGTTTCTTTGTTTGTTTTTGGTCTTTTCAAGACAGAGTGTCCCTGTAGCCCCAGCTGTACTGGAACTTGCTTTGTAAACCAGGCTGGCCTTGCACTTACAAAGGTTCACCAACCTCTGCCTTCTGAGTGCTAGGATTAAAGGCATGTGCCACCACACCCAGCGACAATGTTTTGCCCAAAGCATCAAAGACAGTGGCACCACGCAGGTTCTAGAAGCAAGCAGGAAATCAACAGGACTGCTTGAGGGCTGGGGGTTGCCAGCTGACTCCCTAAGTGCTTCTGCCAAACAGAATCCCCACAATGGAGCTATAGGTAGTCATGAGCCACCCAATCAGGGTGTTGAGAACCAAATTTGGGTCCTTTGGAAGAGTAGTTGCACTTTGAACTGCAGAATCATCTCTATAACTTCTTAAAAACTATACTGTAATAATTTTGACACTTAAAGATATGAATGAAGAAGCATATCTGTGGCTATAATAATGCTGAAGAAATATTTGATAGCTTCTAGGGGAGCTTACAAATTCAAACTGGTATCAATTTAGAGATCCTGTAATCATCCTTCATAAGGGTCAAATTTTTTTCCACTGAAAATTAAGAAAAGATAAAGAAAGAAAGGGAAAAGTATACAATTAGACTGAATTTGGGGTAAATCTGCATCTTCTTTATCCTATAAGGTATATAACACACACAAATCTCTTGACTCTTTTGAACCTCTAATTTTTCAACCACTAAATCAGTTTCCAATCATTTCTTTCTTTTTTTTTTTTTTGTTGTTCTTTTCGAGACAGGGTCTCCCTGTAGCCCCAGCTGGCCTGGAACTCACTCTTATAGACCAGGCTGGCCTTGAACTCACAAAAATCCGCCTGTCTCTGCCTCTGGAGGGCTAGGATTAAAGGCATGCACCACCACGCTCGGCTCCAATCATTTCTTATACATCAGCTTGTCAAAACATGGCTGTTGTCACTCTCTGATGCAATCCACAAGACGTAGTAAAGAAGACAAAAATTTTCCTTTTTATAGTGCTCACAAATTATTCATAAGAATAACCATATCTTAAAAAGGGGTATAAACACATTTTTAAGTTGACACCCTGCCCTCCCCCAAATCAACCAAAACCTGAACTTTGTTAGTAAAGATGAAGGAATAATTGATAAAAGGCAAGAGATTAATTGCTCCATCCGATACAGACTGAGGAAACTAAAAAATCAATAGACCCAATTTGTTATTTTATGGGAGTGAAAAGAAGAATATTCATGAAGCTACTGTTCCTTCCTCTCATTTAAGTGCATGAAATAGTATGTCAAAATTTACATAAACATAAAGTAACACAATTGAACACCTAATGACTTGATAAGTCTCCTAACTTCTGATTTACAGCATTCTTACCTGCAGATTATGAGAAAGACCATTAACATGACAAATTTTTGAGACAGTATATGATATAGCCCAGGTTAGTCTCAAACTTGCTGTGCAGTTTAGAATGACCTTGAGCTCCTGATCCTCCTGCCTCCACCTCCCAAGTGTGGAATTACAGGCATATACCACCAAGCTCAACTTAACCACATCAATTTTAGTAGGCTGTTATTAAATAAGATCAAGTATATGGAAGAAGTAGGTTTTTTGTTTTTTTGTTTTTTTCTTTTTTTTTTTTTTTTTTTTTTTTTGGTCTTTTTGAGACAAGGTCTCCCTGTAGCCCCGACTGTCCTGGAACTCACTCTGTAGACCAGGCTGGCCTTGAACTCACAAAGATCCACCTGCCGCTGCCTCCCAAGTGCTAGGATTAAAGGCGTGCGCCACCACGCCCGGCATTTTTAACTGTGCAGTTTGGCAGACATCACAAAATGTCACAAGCATTAGTATAGAGAGGGACTGCGGATTGCTAGACATGTCAGATCAGAAGTTCCTTGAATTGAGCTTAAGAATGATTCCATTGAGAAAAGCCATGTTTCCTACTGTTTAGGAGCAATTTTAGAGATCATGGATATCTGAGCTTCCATTCTTGCTTTGCTAATCTTTGGCTATGTATTCTTGATAGAGCTACTTAATATCTCTAGCCTGACATTTCATCATCTATAATTTCAATAAAATAGAGAACTTATGATATCATAAATACCAACTGGCATAAATTAAATAAAATGCAGATCCTAGAATGGCTGTCAATGCCTAGCAAACAATAGGGATGATGGTGGTGGTGGTGGTGGTGGTGGTGGTGGTGGTGGTGGTAATGATGGTAATGTTGATGATGGTGATGGTGAAAATGGTAATGATTATGATGATGATGATGATGGTGGTGGTGATGATAGTGTTGATGATGGTAACGGTTATAATGGTGGTGATGATGATGGTGGTGATGATGGTTATGATGATAGAGGATGCACATAATGAATATTTATACAGAATAGCAAAGGTATAATTACTCATCCTCCCACTGCCAAAGAAATAGTAATTCCCAACAGGGAAACATCCACATTTAGCACCATGGACAGAAGCATATATGATTTGACTCCCTTCACCAAAAGTGTGTGTGTGTGTGTGTGTGTGTGTGTGTGTGTGTACACATTTGAATCTATAAATGAAGTGATACCAAGTCACTTGTGGAAATATTTGTCATTACATTTTTTTCTTAATTATAAAATGTGATGCTTTTCTTGCCACTCTTCCTGGATTCCTTCTCTACTTGGTATATATGTACATATGTGTACACATTTCTCCCACAAATATTTTGAAAGCAAATTCCATGAAGCAGTATCTGTGCTGGAGGCTCCTTTCTTGTTCCCACAGGGCTCGTGGTAAAATTGGTATAAATGGGAAGGACAGAATTAGAGCTGTATCCCAACTCTTGAGGGGGCTGAGATGGGACAGCCACTAGGAGTTCAATGTCAGTCTGGACATAGAGAGTTTGGGGCAAGCCTTGGCTACTTAGCATGAATCTGTCTCAAATACACACTCAAAAAGATACATAATAAAACAGCTAATTACAATAAAATGCAATAAGCATCAGAACAGGAACATTACATGGTGTCGGGGGACACAGAGGAGGGAGATTTTATTGTTTTATGGAGAGACATAAAAGGTCTCTTTAAAGTACTAAAGTTTGGGGGCTGGAGAGATGGCCTAGCGGTTAAGAGCGCCGACCGCTCTTACAGAGGACCCGGGTTCGATCCCCAGCACCCACATGGCAGCCGAGAATCGTCTGAAACTCCAGTTCCAGGAGAACTCCAGTTCCAGGGGAATCCGACACCCTCTTCTGACCTCCACGGCATTGCACGACACGGGTACATGCACAAACCTGCATGCAGACAGTACATTCATACACATACAGAAATAAATAAAAATTTTTAAAATACTTAAAAAAATAAAAATTAAAGTACTAAAGTTTGAAGGAATTCATGAAGCTCATTTGGAAAGAAGCCAGAGGAAGCATTTTTTTCTGACAGAAAAACAAGCATGTATGGTATTTCAAGTCAGAGAATATAAAAAATGCTGGAATACAGGATAGGAGAAGCATGGGTCGAAAGAGAGCCAAAGCATAGATCTCAGCATGTTAGTTTCCATTTTCCTCAAAGACAGGAGAGACCATTGAACCATTTTAAGATCAGAGTTATCAAATATACAATCAAACAATGCGCATTTCTCCATACTTCTTCGATAACTGTGCACATCTGCATATACTGAATTTGGACCATTTCTCTCCCATACCTCGTTGCCCTCTGGCATTCTCCTCCTTCTGTCACACAGAAAAACCTCCTTCTCAATGAGTCTCCTTCCTCCTACTCTGATGTCTTTTTTACCCACTGACTTTAATTACAGTTGCTTGCATGAGTATGAAAGGAGGGGGTTATTAACTAGAAGATGATCCGCTTCTCAGTTATTACACCAATGAAGAAAATGGCACCTCCTATCCTTAGCACACATGAACTTCCACCTTCTCGCACCTTCAGAATCAAAGCCATTCGGCTGATCTTCAGGGTCATGAAATCTGCCTAGGCTAGCAGTCCAGTTCTTTCACCATCCCAGGGGACTTCCAAAACCCAACCTCCTCCTGTTTTTTTCAGACATTCTGCAAGCTAACAAGTTATTTTAATAATTCGAGTTCTACTTATCTACTTTTGATTTTGATCCTATAATTATTGACACTAGAAAACTCTCCCATTTCATTTTCTCTCCTCTGTGCCATTCAGATCCTATGTAAATGTCTCCTTTTCTCTGCCATCTTGCCTGATGTCCTGAGGTCATATTCTTTTCATTATACCAAACTTAAAAAAAAAATGTTCCTTTAGTCACTTGTCCTCCTCTACTCAGAATTTGCATAATACGTGCAGTATCTATTTTAACCTTCAATCTATGACATTTGGTGGTGAAGGATAAGCTTTATTAACATTCATACCCTCTACAGCATTAAGCCTAGCTCTTAGAGTATGATAGAATCCAAGTTAATCAGCAAGTAACTGAATAAATGATGACTTTATCACTAGAAAAAATATAAACCTCTATCAAAGCCATAAAGGGCATTGTGATTTACAGTTTCACTTTCTCAGAACCTTGTAACCAAGTTTCTATATTATGCAATGTCATGAAATGCTTGAATTTATGTCTATTTTTAGAATATTTATGAGTTGCTAAGATAATAATAGAAGAGTAAGCCTCAAAGTTTTAGATTTTTCTGGGAATTAGTTGAGAAAATTTAACCAGTTTTTAGGTACAAAATGCTATATAAATATGTAAATTTAGTCTATTTAATGTAATTTCTTGCATTGACTATTAGCTATTTGATAATGATACCTATAAATAGATTTATGCACTAAATCCTCTATAGAAAGACTCACAAAGGCATCTTTCTACTGGTGTTAATTACATAACTTTAGTAAAATGAAGGCACGTAGATACCTGAGTCAGCAGAATTCATTTGAATAATGAATCTACAAATTACTTCTTCCTTATGAAAAGATTTTAAATTCTCAAGGCTTCAGGATCTCTAAATAATAATGAAGGTCATCCTGTCTCCTGGTGTGTAGCAAGAAGTGTGATCAGGAATGTAATAATATTTTATAAACTGCAGTATTTGGACTTATCATAAATAGATTATTATTTCCATAAATTTATTGAAAGTCATAATATAAATTCCATTCTTAATTATGTGCCAATAAAAAAAAACTCACCCACATGGCGGCTAAGAACCATCTTTAACTCCAGTTCCAGGGGAATCCGATGCCCTCTTCTGACCTCCAAGGCATTTCACGACACGGGTGCACCAACCTACATGCAGACAGTACACTCATACACATAAAAAATAAATATAAATCAATTTTTTTAAAGAAGCAAACTTATCTGTGACATATTTACTTATTTTATAGATATTAATTAAAGCCAAAAGAGGTCCTTTAAGAATGATAGGTCAAGTGGGCATGAGGGTGCAACCCTTTAGTCCAAGCACTCAGAAGCAGAGAGAGGCAGATGGATTTTTGTGAGTTCAAGGCCAGCCTGATCTACATAGCTATTCCAGGCCAGCTAGGGCTACAGGGAGACCCTGTCTCAAAACAAAACAAAACAAAGCAAAACAAAACCCAGAAGTTTCTTAACTTAGCAGGAGGATGACTCAGCTGGTAAAAGTATTTGCTGTCCAAACCTGATGAATTGATTTGATCCCTGAAATTCATGGTCAAAGGAAAGAGTCAAGCGCTGAAAATTATGACCTGACCTCCACAGGTGCAAGCTTCTGCTTCTATTTTACCCGTGTTCCTATATGCCTCTCCCTTACAACACCTCTTGGGTCCCCAATGTCTCTTTCTGTTTCCTGGGTTCCACATCTACTCCACGTTAAAAACACATAGCTAAAGATTTGAAACTAGGATCCCCCTATAAGGATGAAGCATTTGTCTTTCTGAGACTGGGTTACCTCAGTATAATAGTTCCAGTTTCATCCATTTACTTGTAAATTAAATAACAATAACAACAACAATAACATAATAATTTTTAAAGAATGCTAGGTCTTTTAGATAAAGTATTTTTTATACTCTGGAGTCTCTTAAATAACAAATATACTATAAGCCTTAACCTAAAGATTAGCACAGAATGTTCTCTACACCAAAAAAGATCATCTCTGGCAGATAAATCTGAGAATTTTCCAAGTAAGTTGAAACAGTGTTATTTCTTAAAGAATAAGTAGAAATTTTCTAAGCAAATGAGCAAACCAATAGATTTGAGGAGATTCCAACTCTCAAGGCAAGGATATAGATTGTGACTTAAATTTCCCACGTGTCTGGGAAAAGGAAAATTCTCGCTGTCTGCTTCTCTAGCAGGAGTGGGGCATGAGGAGTGTTGATTATGGCAATCGTCATGATTCCCTTTCATCTCGGATTTTATTTCACATCGAGCTCTTAAATCTTCCTACCATTCTTAAAAGTCAGAATGACTCAGGATGACAGAATGGATGCTGACACCTCTGCTTAGCTTGAATAACAAGCTAATTACCAGGACTACTTATTAATTAACTATATTATTCATAAAATTTACATGTACAGGAGGATGTCAAAGAGGGTGTTTTCCCATCATGTTAACATTGGCTGATGCACTAAACCTGAAATTAAAAGGTAAAGCCTCCCCAGTATGCCCAGGAGATGCTAGACTGTCGATCTGGCGATTCTGCAGACAGGCTTAAGAAACTTTGGGGCTATGCTTGTAGGCACCAAGAGACTAGAAAGAAAGTGCTGGGACATACACATTTCTTTTGCAAGAACATCTCATGATGTTGGACTTTCCCTCTTAGGTCTTTCATCCAAATAAACTTGTCTTCACAGATACTGAAGGTGCCCTTTAAAGTTGGGTTACCTTGGGCCCTGACTTATGCCTCAAGCCCTTCCCAGCAAAGTCTAAAGGTTAACAATTCCTTGGAGCAACTTGGCATGGCAGAAAAGATGTGGTTGGTTTAAACTGCAAACAATAAAACAATTAAATATGTCACAAATTCTGTGGCAAAAGTAGAAAATGGGGCTGGGGAGAGAGCTCAGTCACTCAGTAATCTATTTGCCTTATAAATACAAGGACCTGAGTTTAATCCCAGAAATCACTCACACACACACACACACACACACACACAGAGAGAGAGAGAGAGAGAGAGAGAGAGAGAGAGAGAGAGAGTGTAGAATGCCTCCTTTATATCTACTGTACAGAACAAGATCTTCAAATCCTGGCTCTACTTTCAGAAAACAGATTAAGAACAGCTTACATTTAGAGACTTGATAGATTCAAGGATGAAAAGAAACATGTACTCTGGGAAAGGAGGCAGATGTGAATCAACTTAAAAGAGTTCCTGCCCTGGAACTGGAGAGACGACTTGGTGGCTAAGAGCACTGACTGATCTTGCAGCACCCACATGGCAGTTAACAACCATCTTCAACTCCAGTTCTAGGAGATCTGATGCCCTCTTCTGACCTCTGCGGGAATTGCATAGCCTGGATGCATTTACATACATGCAGGCAATGCAATCATATACATAAAATAAAAATAACAAATAAAATATTTTTGAAAGGGTTCCCATCCAAAAGTTGGGCTGAATATATTCCATTGTGTAAATTACCAAATTTCCATCATCCTTTCATCAGATGATGGGCATCCAGGTTGTTTCCAATTCCTGGCTCTTGTGACTACAGCAGCAATGACATTGGCAAGCAGGGGTGTCTGTCATAAGATGTAGAGTCCTCTGGGTATGTGGACAAGACTAGTATGGTTGGATCATGTGATAGATCTAGTTCAGGCTTTTAGAGGAACTTCTGCACCGACCCCATAGTGGCAACACCAGTCTGCACCAACAGTGAAAAGATGTTCCCCTTTTCCCCACCGCCTTTCTCAGAATTTTCCAGATCTTATCCATTCTATGGTAAGATGAAATCTCATAGTAGTTTTATTTTTCATTTCCTTGATGGGTAAAGATGCTGAACATTTTTAAAAATATTTCTTAGCCATTTCATTTTTTGAGGATTCTCTTCTTTGGTGCCTGGCCCCAATTTTTAATTGGGCTATTTGTTTGTTTATGTTTATTTAGTTTGTCAAGTTCTTTGTATATCTAGATAGTAATCTTCTGTCATATGTGTAGCTGGTAAGGTTTTTTTTCCTCATTCTGTAGGTTGGCTCCTCACTCAAATAATGGTGTCCTTTATTGTCCAGACACTTTTTAGTTTCATGAGGTTGCATTTGTCAGTTGTTGATCTTAATGCCTGCCCAATTTAGGTCCTGTTTAGAAAGTCTTTCCTGAGCTTAGAAGTTCCAATGTATTGTTACTTTCTCCTCTATAGGATTCAAGGTATCAGGGTATCAGATCCTAGGTTGAGGTCTTTGATCCATTGGAGTTAACTTTTTTGCCTAGGGTTCTAATTTCATTCTTCTCCCTGTAGTTATCCAGTTTGACCAGCCCCACTTGTTAAACATGCTGGGGTTTTTTTCTCCAATGTATATTTTTGGCCCCTTTACCAAAATCAGGTGACCATAAGTGCATGGACTTCAATACAGGCCCTCAGTTCTGTTCCACTGATCAATGTGTCTGTTGTTATAGCTGCACCATCGGCTTTTATTACTATAGCTCTGCAGTATAATTTGAGATCAGGAATGATGATGCCTCTGACTTCTTTTTTATTGTTTTGATTATTCCAGTATTTTTATGTCTCCATATAAAACTGCAGATTATTTTTTTTAGTTTCTGTGAAAAAATTTTGTTGGAAATTTTAATGGGGATTGGGTTCAATCTGTAGATTGCTTTTGGTAAGATAGCCATATTTACACTATTAATCCTACTGATCCATGAGCATGGGAGGTTTTTTCATCTTGTAGTAGCTTCTTCAATTTATTTTTTCAATATCTTAAATGTTTTACTATACAACTCTTTTGGTTGCTTGTTTGGATATATTCCAAGATACTTTTTGAGGCCTCGTGAATGGGATTGTTTTCCTCGTTCTTTTCCAGTATGTTTGTTGCTGGTATCTTGATTCTTTGCTGAATATGTTTATCAATTCCAGGAGCATTCTAATGGAGTCTTTAGGGAGTTCTACATGTAGAATCATATCATCTGCAACTTGTGGTACTTTGACTTCTTCTTTTCCAATTTGTATTCCTTTTATCTCATCACTCATTGCTCTAGCTAAAACTTCAAGCTCTATATCCAACAGAATGGAGAGAGTAGACATCCTTGTTATATTTCTGGTTTTAGTGGTAATGCTTTGATTTTTTTTTCTCCATTTAGTATGATGTTGGCTGTGGAGCTTGTGATATGTTATTATTACCATGAATGTCCCCTGCATCCTTAAGTTATCCAGAACTTTTATTATTTATGGATGTTGGATTTTGTCAAAGGCCTTTTCTTTAATGAGATGATCATGTGGTTTCTGTCTTTGAATCCATTTATGGGATAGACATTTATTGACTTGATGTATATTGAATCATCCCTGTATCTCTTTTTTTTAATTTTATTTATTTTTGTATGTGTATGAATGTACTTTCTGTATGTAGGTCTGTGCACCCGTGTCATGCAATGCTGCGGAGGTCAGAAGAGGGTCTCGGATTCCCCTGGAACTGGAGTTCTCCTGGAACTGGAGTTACAGACGGTTCTTAGCTGCCATGTGGGTGCTGGGGACCGAACCCGGGTTCTCTGCAAGAGCAGTCGGTGCTCTTAACCGCTAGGCTATCTTTCCAGCCCCATCCCTGTATCTCTTGAATGACGTCAACTTGATCATGGTGGGAAATATTTTTGATGTGCTCTTGATTCTGTGTGCAAGTACTTTATTGAGAGTTTTTCCATCTATGTTCATCAGAGAGATTGGCATGTAATTTTCTTTTTTGTTGTTGTTGGATCTTTACCTGATTTTGGTAGCAGGGTAATACTTGCTTCATAAAAAGTATTAAATATTGTTTCTCTCTTTTCTATTTTACAATTTGAAGACTATTGCTATTAGTGCTTCTTTGGAGGTGTGTTAGAATTCTATGCTGGATCTATCTGGTTCTTGGCTTTGTTCGTTGGGAGATTTTTAAATTTTGCTTCTATGTCATTGATTAGTTAGCTACTTAAATTATTTACTTCATCTTGATTTAAGTTTGGTAGGCCATACATATCTAGAAAGCTGTGCACTTCGTTTAGACTTTCAACTTCAGTGGAATATAGTCTTTTTAAGTATGTTCTTATGATTTGCTGAGTTTCTTCAATATCTGTTGCAATGTTTCCCTTTTAACCTCCGGTTTCATTAATTCAGGTCCTCTCTTTTAGTTAAATTGGCTAAAGGTTTGCCAATCTTGTTAATATTTTCAAAGAATGAACTCTTTATTTCATTGATTTTTGTATTGCTTTTTTCATTTCATTAATTTCAGTCATGATTATAAAATTTTGGATTATTAAGCCAGAAGAGGGCATCAGATCCTCTGGAAGTGGATTGGAAGGTTGTTAGTTGCCATGTAGATTCTTGGAACCAAACTCAAGTTCTCTACAACAGCAGCTGGTGCTTTTAATCACTGAGCCGTCTCCCTACCCCGTCAGCCATGATTTTGATTATCACTTACTGTCTACTCCTTGGAATGCTGAGTTAGTTTTCTGAAGCCTTCAGGTGCTTCATTAAGTTATTAATATGACTCTCCCCCAGTTTCAATGGAGGAAAATTAGTGCTATAAGATTTCCTCTCAGGATTGTCTTCCCTTTTTGTCCCATAGATTTGGGTAATATTGCTTTCATTTTTATTGAGTTCTATTAAATTTTTCATTTCCTTCTTGATATCTCCCCTGATCCAATTTTCATTCAGCAATGTATTGTTTAGTTTCCATGAGTCTGTGTTCTTTTCCTAATTTCTATGGTTGTTGCTCTCTACCTTTGTATCTTTGTGGCCATATAGCATACAGGAAGCTATTTCAATTTTCCTAAATTTGTTGAGACTTACTTTGTGTCTGAATATGTGGTCAATTTTGCAGAAAGCTATACGGGGTGTTAAGAAGAAAGTGTAATCTTTGGTATTTGGGTGGAACTTTCTGTAATATCTGTCAGGTACATTTGCCATGTGGTGCCATTTAACTCCAGGGTTTCTCTGTTGAGTTTTTGACTGAATGACCTGTCTATTGGTAGAACAAGAAGTCACCCATTATCAGCACATAGAAATAAACCTGTAATTTTATATATAGTATTGCTTCCTTTATGAAATTGGATGCCCCCATCAGTGGTCCATATATGTTTAGGATTATAAAATAATGAGTATGAAGTTCTTCCCTATCTCTTCTGACTAGTTTTAGTTGGAAGTCTATTTTATCAGATATTAATAGCTATTCCCATTTGTTCTCTGTTCCCATTGCTTGGACTATCTTTTTCCGTTCTTTTACCCTAAGGTGGTATCAATTGTTAATTGGGGAAGTGTGTTTCTTGGAGGCAACCAAAACATGGATCCTGTTTCTTAATCCAACCAGTTGGTCTGTATCTATTTATTGGGGAATTGAGACCATTATTATTGAGCACTATTAGTGACCAAGGTTTATTAATTCCTGCTATTTTTCTGGTGGTGATGGTGGTAGTATTTTCTTAAACCTCTTTTGGTTACCTGTTCTGGTATTATTTCTTGTGTCCTCTTGGATGTATTTAATCTCTTCATACCAAAATATTCCTTCTAGTGCCCTTTATAGACCTGGCTTGGTGGACAAAAATTCCTTACATCTGTTTTTGTCATGGGCAGTTTTCTTTCTCATTAAATTACAGCTGCTATTTTGCTGAGTATAATAATCTTGGCTGGAATCTGTGTTCTTTCATGACTTATAGGACATCAGTCCAAACCCTTCTGGCTTTGATAGTCTCTGCTGAAAAATTCACTGTTATTCTTATTGGCCTGCCTTTATAGGTGACTTGATCTTTCTTTCAGCTTTCAGTATCTTTTCTTTATTCTGTACATTTAGTATTTTAATTATTGTAGGATGTGGGGGATGACTTTGCTGTTGCTGTCTACTTGGTTTCTGTATGCCTCTTGCCCCTGAATAGGTATGTCTTCCCTTAGATCTGGAAACTTTTCTTGTATGATTTTATTTAAAGTATTTTGTATTTTCTGGTTGGGCATGGTGGTGCACACCTTTAATCCCAGCACTTGGGAGACAGGGCAGGTGGATCTCTGTGAGTTCAAGCCCAGCCTGGTCGACATAGCAAGCTCCAGGCCACCTGGGACTAAAGGGAGACCCTGTCTCAAAAAGATGAAAAAATAAATAATAAAAGTATACTCTGTGCCTTTGACTTGGATTTCTTCTCCTTTTCTATACCTATGATTTGTAAATTTTGCCTTTTTATAGTGTCCCAAAGTCCCCCATGTTCCAGTCCTGGGTTATTTTAGATTGAACATTTTCATTGACTGAGCCATTCACTTCTTCAATCTTGTCTTCAAGATCTGTTCATCTATTTTCTATTTTATCCCGTATTTGGTGACGTTATCTTCTGACTTCTTTAAGTTTTTGTGGGGTTTCTTTGAGACAGGCTCTTCTGACATGAGGCTCACTATGTAGACCAGGCTGACTTTCATCTCATAGAGATTTTCCTTTTCTCTGCCACCTGAGTGCTGGGATTAAAGGTGTGAACCACCATGCCTGGCTGTTTGACTTTTGAGTTTTTCATCTTGAGTTGGATTTCAGTTTGGTTTCCAGCTGTAGAGGGCAGGAGGAAGGTGATGGAAAATGCAGGAGTAAAGGGAGATAAGCTAGTAGCCATATTAAGTGGACTTGGGCTTCTTGGAAATGGAGTATAAATAGGAGACTACAGTGAAGAGTGCGCAAGTTTACACAAATTCCCAAAATCATATGAACAAGTCGACTTCTGAAAAGTCTTATCCTCTGAACCTAAGCCAAGCCACAACACTGAACCAAAAGGGGGAGGGGAGTGGGCAGAATGCAATGAGCCAAGTTTATCAGGTTTCATGAAAGTCGTTCTCTTTTTTTGTCTGTACTTTACGTTGTCACAAGTTCAGGGAAGGAATGTTCAGGACGTTGCAAACATTAGGCATTCAGAGAGACACAGACCCACTGCAACAAAACCCCCAACATCTGCCCGTTGGCATTGGTTTAATTACTGGAGTTTGAATTGAAGTCTTCTTTCCTATTTGAACCACAGAAACCATGCATTCAGGTTGGTTATAATGCACACGTACTGGTGACTACTACACGTTCTATCATGCTCCTATACAAAGCTTTGGGCTTGGTTTTATTTTGTTCTTTGCTTTGCGGAGAAATGGAAAATTGCTGGAGGAATACAAAGGTCAGGATTCCCTGCTTTATGATCCTTCTGACCCTTAACACATACCTTACTTTCACTTTCTTTTAGTTACTTTTCTTGGGGACCAAAGGAAAAAGAATAGATAAAAAGAATCAATATTTCTGAATAAATAATGGTTAAAAATTGCCAGTTCTGTGCTGGGTATTTGTTCAGATAGGGTCTACCTGTAGCCCCAGTTGGTCTGTAACTCACAGGCCAGGCTGTATATCAGGCTGGCCTAGGTCTCACAGAGGTCTACCTGCATCTACCTCCTGAGTCCTGGGATTAAAAAGTGTTCTGCAAGAATTATCTCAGTCTGCTCAACAATCCTAGAACAAAGATGATATAGTCTTCATTTTCCAGATAAGTATCTAGGTCCAGACTTACTTAGAGGTCTTCTAGACTCTGTTAGATCATAAGTTCTTGTTCATGTGAATGCAGTTGGAACTATATCTTCTTTTCCTCTTTTACCCATGAGCAACCTCACACTAAATCACAATAAAATAAGGCTACTTTTTCTCACATCATAGTTCATTAACTTGAGAGCAGATCTATTATATGGAAAAACAAAACCCGAATAGTACTGCAGTCAAACCCTTTATCCATAGCCTTAATTTTTTATAAAGTAAACTTTTTTCTTTCACTCCACAAATCTATTTTTCATTAAAAGCAAACATTCCCTTAAGTGATGCTAAACATTGGGCAGGCAAACAAAATGTATTGCCAAATTCCTTTCTTCGTTTGTTAGTCTGCAGCTATTTCTAACTTTCTCTGACAGCAAGTTTTCTAAGCTGACAATGGCTCAGCAAATTTGCATTACAAGACATTCCCCAAATTTCAGACCGTTTCCAGTAGCAAAACTTGAAGTATCAAATGGGTATCTTTCAGAAAGATGTCATTTCAAGGTAAGCACATGCAAAGAACTACATAATTCATAACACACATAGCAAATGCTCCGTAAGATTTGCATTTCTAGAAATGGTAATCACATATTCCAATTTTGCTTAGAGAGTGTCTCCATGTATTTAATGATCCCAGAACAGAGAACTTTTTTATGGAATTTGAGATTTTCATACAATATAGTTTGTTGGCATTAAGATCTGCTTCCCTCTCTATACTTCCCTTCACTGCCTCCCGCCCCACCCAATTTAATGAACTCATAATATAATATATATATATATATATACTCATATATATATATGCTGATATATATGCATATATATATATGCATATATATTGGCCTATAGAGCCTGATTTATGTCCCCCAATGCCCTTCGGCGTGGATCCATTCACTGGGTCCATCAAGAGTCCCATCCCTGAAAGACAGTGTTTTTCAGCTCCCAGCAGCTATCAATTGCCAAAGTTTCTTAGTTTACACTGGTATTTCTTAACCATTTCCCCAGGGATTTGCTGAGATTTTTGTCTTGTTAGAGCTTGCACAGGACTTGGGCATTCTGTCACCTTTGTTGGGAGTTCCTATGAGTTCATATGGAAGGCTCTGTTTCTTTATGGTCATCCACCCCTCGGGCTCTTATAATCTTTCGACCCCCTTTTTTGCATCGATCCCTGAGTTTGGAAGGTAATCTCTACACATAGGATGAATGCAGCTCTTAACTCTCACCAGAGAAGTTTCATTAAGCAGCAGATGGTAGTTAACACAAAGCCCTTCGGTTAGCCAATTTGCAGAGAACAAGAGGCTGCAGAGTACTTGTCCCTGAATAGGACAGCTGGGGTTTTTTGTTTGTTTGTTTGTTTGTTTGTTTGGGGGGGGGTCTTTTTGAGACAGGATCTTCCTGTATCACCAGTAGGCCTGTAACTCACCGTGTAGACCAGGTTGGCCTCAATCTCACAGAGATCTGTCTCTCCCTGCCTCCCAACTAAATGTCAGGCCTTAGAAGAGAGAACTTTTTTTCAAGGTATGTTCCAATTTGTAAATAAGCCATAGATAAGCTGAAATTGATCACCTCATGGATTACAATTTCTAACTGGCATTGGCGGTGTTGCTTTATGAATATTTAACCAGACTGAAAATATAACATACATCAACTAACCCAAGAAGCCCCACTACAGTCTGCCCACTAATTGCGTATGTGCTGGGAACATGGTTCCCAGATGTGAGGGCATGAAAGGTGGCAGAACTTTCATGAGTTGGAGCCAAAGATGCATAAACCAGTCATACAAGAATGGATTAATGTCCATCTCACAGGAATGGGTTAGGTCTCTTGGAACTGGATTAATTACTTCCAGAATCAGTTGGTATAAAATAAGGTCACACTACATGTTTGGTCTCTACGCAGAGGACATTTGTTACACTTGTCTGTGTTTCAGTCTATGATGTCCTCTATTTTCAATAACACATAAGACTCCATCAGTCATAATCACCTCAACTTGGGCTTTTCAGCCTACTAATAATCCATGACCCAAACACTTTTTTTCTCTATAAAGTATCCAGTCTTAGGTATTTTGATAAAGCAATACAAAATGGATTGAGGTAAGCTCCTTTTCTAAAATTTAGCCTACACACCACCAAAAAGGGAAAAAGACTGAAAAATCAAGATTGAGATCTGAGCCCATGGGACTAAAAATCAAAACCATTTCCTCTGCCTCCTTCCAAATTTCCACTGGAGTAGACATATAGAAATAGAATCTGTATGATTACAGAAAATGAGAAGAGTGTTGACTTAAAGAAGCATAGAAGTCAAGAATTGGGCAATTTCATAATTATTGGGCAATTTCATAATTATTGGGCAATTTCATAATTTTAATTACAATCTTTTATTTCAGCTTATTGAAGTATAATTGACAAATAAAATTATATATATAAAATATTTGAGTTGTAAAATGTGATGTCTCAAGATATGTGGGCATTGTTATTTCCAAAATTAAGCAATTAACACCTACAAGTCTTTAAGGTGAACTCTCTGAACAGGTTTGTGGCATATTGTGTAACTTTAGTCACCATGATGTACATTAGGTCTGATGTATATGATTCATCTTATAATTACAATTTGCGCCCTATGACCGACATCTGCTTATTTCACCCTCCGACTGACCCCTAGTAACCACCTTCCACTTTCTGTTTCTGTGAGTTTGAGTTATATAGATCCCACAGATAAGTGAGAAGGTTCATTGTATTTTTCTGGTTTGGGGCTATTCCACTTTGCCTGATGTCCTCGAGGCTTGTCTATACTGTCTCAAATGGCCAGGTTTCTGAGTTATAAGGTGAATAGATAGAGTAATCTACATTTTCTGTATACTTGCCATATCCATGATGACATATAACAAATACTGTATACAGCCACACTGAATCTAGTCTGGGGGGGGGATTAAGAAATAACCATCTATCCAGGAATAGTGGCACATGCCTTTAATTCCAGCACTCGGGAGGCAGAGGCAGGCAGACCTCCTTGAGTTCAAGGCCATCCTGGTCTATATAGTGAGTTCCAGGCCAGCTGGGGCAACAGGGAGACCCTGTCTCAAAATAAAAATACAAAAAACAGAAAGAGAAGAGCTAACAATTTAAAGGACATAGGTAATGTCACATTATACTTTTGATTTGCATTTCCCTCAAAATTAATATTGAATATCTTTTCTATTCATGTTGGCTATTTGTATATTTTTCTTCTAGGAGTTTTGTGGTTTTAGCTCTTCCTTAAATAGTCAATAAATTTTTTAAAGAAGTAATTTGTGTGTAGTGTAATATGTGGATCTAATTTCATATTTTTACACACAAAGAACTAGTTTTTCAATACTATTTATTACAGAGATTATCCTTTCCTTCCCCATTGTGCATTTTTGACAGTCAAAAATCAGGTGTAGGGGCTGGAGATACAGCTCAGCGATTAAGAGCACTGGCTGTTTTGCCGGGCATGGTGGTGCATTCTTGTAGTTCCAGCACTTGGGAGGCAGAGGCAGGCAGATCTCTGTGAGTTCAAGGCCAGCCTGGTCTACATAGCGAGTTCCAGGACAACAGCTGGGGCTGCAGGGAGACCCTGTCTCAAAAAGACAAAAATAAATAAATGAATAAATAAGCATTGGCTGTTCTTACAGAGGACCAGGGTTTGGTTTCCAGCTCCCACATGGTGGTTAACAACAGTCCTCGACTTCAGTTCCAGATGACTTGACACCCTCTTCTGACCACCGCGGGTATTGCATAACAGGGGTGCACTTACACACATGTGAGCAATACACTCAAACATATTTCTTTTTAATCAGGTAGGAAAAGGATGGAATGCCTCCAGCTGTGTGTGTGTGCGTCTGTGTCTGTGTGTCTGCGTCTGTGTCTGTGTGTGCGTGTGTGTGCGTGTGTCTGTGTGTCTGCGTCTGTGTCTGTGTGTGTCTGTGTCTGTGTGTCTGAGTCTGTGTCTGTGTGTGTCTGTGTCTGTGTGTCTGCATCTGTGTCTGTGTGTGTGTCTGTGTGTGTGTGTGTATCTGCGTCTGTGTGTGTGTCTGTGTGTCTGCGTCTGTGTCTGTGTGTCTGCATCTGTGTCTGTGTGTCTGCGTCTGTGTCTGTGTGTCTGCGTCTGTGTCTGCGTCTGTGTCTGTGTCTGTGTCTCTGTGTGTGTTTGTTCAAACAGGTACTTTGTTTCACATAAATTTTGAAGATGTATATTCCTCAGATTCATGACCCCTTCATTATCTCATTTTACAGGTTTTTCTTAAAGTCTATTTTCCTACCAGTTTAGCCACCTTCGCTAAGTAATCACTGATAGGTAAGAACTCAGAATTTCCATTTTGTTTTCTGCCAGTTTTGTATCATTCTCTTCCTCTCTCCTTCTCTCCTTTTTCTTCATGATTGGTGGGGGTGGGTTGTTTTGTAGTAATGTGCTTTAGTTCATTTATCTTTCTTTTTGCATATTCTATGGTTTATTCTTTTCTTTGTGGGTGCTATTAGGCTCATGATTGCATCTTGTAGTTATCACAGTATTTAAAATTTAACTTTCGCCACATGCAAAAGCTCTTTGCTCTTCTTTTTCTCTATCCCACAGTTGGTGTGTTAATTTCACAATATATACTTTATTATCCTTTGTGTTTTCATTAATGAACTATTGCTGCTATCGTTATTTTAATACCTTTTATGTTTCCAGTCTTTGTATTACAAATATAAAAAATTCACATACCACAATAGCATATTACATATTTGCCTATGTTTTGGTTTGTAATGATGAGTCTCATACTTACATATGGGTTAATTTAACAATTAGGGTCCTTCCATTTTGGCAAAGATAAAATTTCTTAAAACATTTTTAGAATTCCTTCACCAACTGTATAGGACACTTTTGTCCATTATAGTTGAATTCTTATTTAACAATGCCTTTTTCATTGCCATGAGTGTCCCCCTCCCCATCTCCATTAATAAATCCACAAATAATTTTATGAAATTTCTCTTATATACCATGAGCCTCCATTTCTAGTCACCATTGTGACTCTCTTTCTTTTTTTTTTTTTTAATTTTATTTATTTTGGTATGTGTATCAATGTACTGTCTGCATGCAGGTTTGTGCACCCGTGTCGTGCAATGCCGCGGAGGTCAGAAGAGGGTCTCAGATTCCCCTGGAACTGGAGTTCTCCTGGAATTGGAGTTTCAGACGGCTCTCGGCCGCCATGTGGGTGCTGGGGACCGAACCCGGGTCCTCTGTAAGAGCGGTCGGCGCTCTTAACCGCTAGGCCATCTCTCTCTTTCTTAATCGCCAGTTATCCTAAGTCTTGGTGATGCTTTCTTTGAGTTGACTGTGTTTGGAGATCTTTTAGCTTCATATATCTAGTTTTGCTTCATTCCCAAGTTTTAACAAATTTTCATCCGCCATTCATTTCAATAAGTTCTCTGCCCCTTTGTCTTTATCCTCTGCAAAATTGTCTTTAGTCCTTTCATTCTTTTTCTTTTCTTTTTCTTTTCTGACTGCATTTTCAAACGACCTCTATTTAAGTTGATCAGTTCTTTCTCCTCAATGTTGTTGACACCTAGTTGCAGTCTTTATTTCATTTGTGGTAGTCTTCAGCTCCAGCAAACATTGATACCAGTGGGAGGAGCCCAGGTCGGGGTGAGTACCCTCAAAGGCTGGCTCTAAGATGGGCCGTAGGCAGGGCCAGTGCTGTTCTAGGAGCTCAGACACAGGCCCCTTTGCTCCAGTAGTGGCTTCAGTTATCTCAGACCTGGGATCCAATGGATGGCTAGGACAACACAGTGGCTCAGACACTCAGAGATGGGAGCTCACAGCAAGGGGACAAAGCCCATGTGTCTTACAAAGGATGCGCACAGCATCTAGGACTCAGGAGCCAATGGTAGGGCTGGCCTGAAGCAGTAGTGGCTCCAGTTTGAAGCACTAATACATGCAGTAACTCCACAGGGCTGGAAGCATATGCCTGCTCAAAGCCATTTCCATTAGTGAACAGGTCTCAGTCGATGCTGCTGACGTTGTGTTCATGGAGGAGTTCCCACACCACTGTTTTACACTACTCTGGCTTTCAGATTTAATCATAAGTAAGTGAGACTTAAATATCCATTAAGAAAATAAATGCAATAAATGATAAGTATAATGTTTTTTGCTACCCTAAATTCAGAGTGATTGATTTATAGGGTACCTGTGGGACAAAGGTTGGTATTTCTAAGTTCTTAAATATCAGTGAAAGTGGAATTTTGACAAAAATTTCCATTCCCAGAATACACTTAGTAGTCTGGATGGGCTACTTGCTGAAATGCTGAGGAGTTGACATTTTATAACAAGACCAGAAGGTTACCATCACCAGTGAACTTAGGAAACACTTTGTCCTCAAGATTGGTTTATGCTTTAATACTGCTAATTATAATTTCCTTTGTTCTCTATAGCCTAGCTCAGTCTATGTTCAGGCAAAATAAAGACAAAGCCTGCAGATTCAAATAATGAATTACATAATAACAGATAGACTTCTTTCTAGAAGCAACTGGGCAAGATTTGCTCATCTTTTGCAGACTGGGTCAAATGCAAAAAGGTAATAAACCATTGCACTTTAAACTGATACCACCCTGAAAAATTAAAACCAATGTTTCCTTTTATTAAACATCTGATTCCAAAAACCAGAGAACATGTAGAACAACTTTATTTTTATTTTTAATGAAACCGAAGAATTAATTTTCTAAGCAGATGGAGACAATAATTTAAATGAAAAATTAGGAAAGCAAGAAACTTTCATTTGGAAATTCAACAAAAATCAAGAACGCTAATTTTCAAACCATAACCAGGAAAAGTGGAAACTAATTATTTCACAAATTGCATTTTATGAGTTAATTTTTTAATTAGGAGATTGTTTTAGAAATGATAGAAAAATTATAATGTTAAAAAAATTGAGTCACTTAAAAAAATGTTGCCTCTCATAACTGGGATATGTGGTAAATCAAGCAACATAATGGCTGTGATAGTAATTTATACACAGGAGTCCTTTTATCATCAGAGAATATGGTCCAAGATCCCCAATATATGCCCAAGACTAAGCACAGAAAAATGAAGAGGAAGATTTAAAGTGAGGAATCCCCCCCAAAAAAAAAATCCTGAGAGACCCCTGAGGACCAGATCCTCAACTGACCTCAAGAAAACGAAAACCTTGGTTAATCTGGGCTAATTGTATAGCCTTAAGCATCCAAAAGGAAAGTAAAACCAGAAATAATAATCAGTGAGACCAGGGAAATTGTACTTCAGATATAAAACTTGAGATCTTAGTAAAAAGACAAAAATAAAAAAGAGAGAGCACTGTTGTTTGGCCTGTCTTCAATTCTTACTGGCAAGTGCATTAACTCTGTGGCTGCCACTGCTTTTGCCATTCTTCAAAGCCATAAGACACAGCTTTTTAACCCTCCAATATCGACTGAAGACTCATGTCTCTCCAAGAATCCTCCAAACCTTCAATGCCGGATGGGGACTACTGAGATACCCAGCTTGTGGACTAAGCAGCTAAGGGAATTTGAGCCTCATCAGAGTATTAGACTGCCATTGTTGGACTCCCCAGGCTGTATCATGGAGGCCAGTGCAGGGGGGACTAGATAGGATGCATGCTTAATGGACTTCATTTGGGGGACCATGGGAGGGAAAGACCCCAGTGTGAAACACACAGGCAGGATTGATGGATGTTTGGGCTTGCCAAGGAGGAAACTCTGAGCACTTCCTTAAGGAAAACATGACATCTTTTTTTAGAAAAAAAAAATCCTCCAATTCAGGTGATATGGGTATATATATTTATGTATATATATAAAACTATGCATATATATATATATATATATATATATTGAAGCAATACAAGTTAGAGAGAACAACAACAAAAGAACTGGGAAAAAACTCTGGAAAGACTCAGAAAAAGATGCAAGACATGTATGGTAGAGTACAGGGACTCAGGTGGGGTGAGGGGCATGGAAAGGGAAGTGACTCTAAATTCTATTGAAAATTGATGTAAGATTTATGGAACAAGTTTAATAACAATAAAAAATAAATAAAAACAATAATAAAGTGAGGAATGGATGGGAAGGTAGGGTGAAGGATAGTTGACACTAAGGATATTAGAAAAAGCCATATGGGGGCTGGAACATGGCTCAATGGATAAGGGCACTGACTGCTCTTGCAAAGGATCATAGAGCTTGATGCTGTGGAAAATGGACATAAAGTAGTATGTTCTGGACATGACATAACAAGACAACTGCACCCAGGAATTCACAGCAACTACAAGTCCCTGTCAAGACCACACAAGATTAAAGAAGTCAGCATTCCAGCATAGAAGAGTGTGAGAGCGCAAGCCCCTAGCCTAGCTGAGGAGCTACTGACAGTTGATCTCTTCTGAGGGAGAGTCAGTTTTCTCAAGTGCATGGCCCTTGAGAGGTCCACCATTCCCCAGTGGATGGCTGCACGCCCAGGAGGATATGGACTACAGAAATTGGACAAAATGAGTTATAAAAAAAGAAGGACGTGAGGCTAGGAGAGGGTGGGGTGGAACTGGGAGGAATTTAGAGTAGGGGATGAATATTAACAAACTACATTGCATGCATGGGTAAAATTCTCAAAGGCACAATAAAATATAAATATTTGTAACTTAAAAAATTACAAATGGGGCTGGAGAAATGGCTTAGCGTTTAAGAGCACTGACTGCTCTTGCAGAGGACCCGGGTTCGATTCCTCAGCACCCACATGGCGGCTGAGAACCATCTTTAACTCCAATTCCAGGAGAATCCGATGCCCTCTTCTGACCTCCGTGGCATTGCACAACACGGGTGCACAAACCTACATGCAGACAGTACATTCATACACATAAAAAAAATAAATAAATAAAATTTTTAAAAATTACAAATGAACAAAATACTCTATCTTCTTTATTTTTTTCTCTTTTTGTTTTTACTGAACTTGTGATTTTTATACAATATACTTTTATGGTATTTAGATCCCCTCTCTTGTTTCTGCTTTCCCATACTGTCCCCAGCCCAATTTAATGTACTCTATTGTAAATAATAAGGCATAAAGAGTCTAATTTGTGTCCTTATATGTCTTCTTTAGAGGTCCATCCACTGGAGCTTCGTTAACCTCCTCACCTCCTTGAAAGATTCTGACCCTCCCCCTCCCAGCAGTCGTCAGTTGCCAATACTTCCTCAGGTAGAGTTGAGGTTTCTTACCTGCTTCTCCATGTCTATACTGGGATTTTGTCTAGATGGAGTTTGCGTAAGACTTGTGTACACTGTCACCATTGCTGTGAGTTTAGACAAGTAACTGACTAGCTGTTAGGAAGACTCTGCTTCCTTGTGGTCATCTACAATCTCTGGCTCTGTGAGCTGTTTAATTAATGACCATTCCTAATATAGTCCAAAGCTAAGTAGACTTTTTGGGTTGTGAATACAGGATTCCAAAAAGAAAGGAAAGGGAGGGGTCTGTAAAAATTAATTAATTAATAATAAAATGAAAAAAAGGAAATGATAGTAGAATAGAGCAACTCTAATAACATACTGGGATAAAGGCTACATGAATATGGTGTCTCTCTAAACACACTGGGCTGGTCCACTTCCTGGGAGGAACAGATGAGACTGTCATCATACTATACAGAACAGCAAATTGAGATTCTCCAATTGTTTATTTCTGGATGCTTTTACTAATATTTTCAAATCATGGTTGACCCCCAAGAAATAGAATTGATAGAAATAAGCCTAAAACAAAAACAAGAGGTGAGAGACCACCATACCCTAAAATTTTATTCATCTATTTTTGTTCTTCATATCTTTCAGAAGTTTATCACTAACCAAGCAAGGAGAATTGTAAGACAGACTCTCATTCTAATGAAGAAATATTGGCTTAATAATCTTTCCTAAGAGGAATTACAAATGACTTTTAATATTTTTGTGACAAATAAGTCCTGTGGAAAGTTACATAATTATTATAATGAATCTCATTCTTATTTCCTGCATTAAAGTGAGAGCTATTTGAAGGGAAAAGAACTGAATTTTATTAATATCCCACATAATACCTTATAGATTGCCTAGAAATCATACTGGCTTCACTAACTAATGATAAATAATGAAATAAGTCAGTCATACAAAGATAACTGATCCATGATCCCACTGACATGAAATATTAAAATAAAGGACTTCACGGAAGCAAAGAATGGAACAGCAGTTTCCAGAGCATGGAGGAGAGGACAATGGGAGCTACTTAAGATTGACTGCAGAAAGATTCGTATGTGCTAAAGGTGTTCCACCATTCTGCCTATACTCAACAATATTGTAGTGTACCCATAACAGGGGGAGGGGGATGTACTCAGGTGGTTTAGTGCTTGCCTAGCATTCAGAGCCCTAGGCTTGATCCCTAGTGCCAGATGGAAATCAGATGTGTTCACATACATCTGTAACCCCAGCGTTCAGCAAGTTGAGGCAAGATGATCGAAGTTCAAGGTCAACTTGGGCTTCAGAGTCAGTCCAGAATACGTGATACACTGTTTCTTGTCTCAAAAAAATATAAAAGTATGAACTGTGAAAAGGATTATTCTCTATTCAGAACCAAAGATAATACTAAAGTCACCTTAAGCTATGCACTTAAGCAAAATACATTAATGCAGGAGCTCTGACATCAGCAATGGATTATTCTACCAAGGAGATGTTGGCCAGGGAATCCAAGCCCCCACAAAAGGTAAAGGCTCCTTGCCTCTAAACTGGGATATCTGCAAGAAGAGAGGTGATAAGGCCCTGCTGTTGAAGACCTGATATAAACATGGGAAAGATGTATTGAGACCACACATGCAAGTGTACAGATGGTCTCTGGAATACCAGAGAGTGTTACCAAGGCCACTATACCAATAAGGCAAATATGGGTCTCCTTGAGTCAAGCAAGACTCCTCCATCAGCACCAGCTACACCTCACCTGCCTAGAAATACTGTGCAGCAGAGGCACCCATATGCCTGTATATCCCAAATCTAATTGGCTATTGGCTCTCTCCTTGGAGGAGTAACCCACAGCTGATGCCACAAGCTTACACCCTCTAATGGTCAGGAGATGTTATAAGCCACAGTAAGACCCTGTCATATTCAACAGAAAAAAATGTAATTCATGGATTAACATACCATCCAAATATCTGTGTCTATACCAAAGTAACCTATGATAACAATTAATACTGTTTAAATACCTATATATCTAATTGCTTGTGCTTCATTAGTAGGATCAAAAGGTTATTCCTGGACAAACTGTCAGCCCATCAAAGGAAACAGCCAGAAGTGACCAGAGTCCAAGACAACAGCTCCAGAGAAAGGAGATTGCTTTGCTTCTCATCCACCTGTGCCCCTTGTCTAAGCCTAGGGAAAAATCTGCAGAAGAGGGGGCATGGTAGAATGTAAGGGCTGTGATTGGGGTGAATGGTGAACCTACAGCAATATAGCCTGGACACTCATTTGATCAACTTGATTGAACATACAAGCCCCCCCTACTGGATGGTGGGACCAAGAGGCTGTGTGGGTTTGGGCACAACTGCTTGCAAATTGGTTTTACATGAAGGATGCTTGTACTCATAAATTATCACCTATTGCTAAAAAATGGAAAAAAAACTGAAAGATGCAGGACAGTTATGGCAGAAAGCATGATCTGGGATGGGTTGGGGTGGGATGGGGGGAAGGGAAGGGGAAATATGCCTGAACTGAATCGGAAAATGATGTATGAAATACACAAAGCATCAAAAAGAAAATAATAAAGTTTAAAAAAGTATATAAAAATATAAAAGTATCTGATAAGAGGATAATTATTGCTTTAAGTGTTCTTTTTTTCTTTTTTTAAATATTTTATTTTTATTGATATTTTGTGTATTTCATACATCATTTTTCAGTCCAATTTGGATGCATTTCCCTCTCCTTGCCCTCCCTCCACCCCAGTTTATGCATTCTGCCATACATGTCTTGCTTCTTTCTCTAGGCCTTTTCAAGGATTTTTCTGCAGAGGCTTGTTGTTTGGGGTAGAATTTAACTGTATCAGTCAGTTCTTTGACCCAGTCTTTATGTTGTTGTTGTTGTTCCCTCCCGTTTTGTATTGCTCCAAAATATGCCTGTATAAACAACACATATGTATCAAAATTATGACCACCAGGAATAAACTGTATGTTAATTCCAAAATATGTTTTGGGGTTCACATTTTCCCTTTAATTTTATATTACTCTAAAATATGAATACATATATTCCCCCCATATGCGGTAATTACAGTTATATGAGTATAAGTGGTAGGTCAATTCTAGAGCCAATTAAGAGATTCACATTATAACAGCACAACAGTTGCTCAGCTTGCCTGTCAGCTGAGGATTTGGTGTCAGCATCCACAAATGAGGGAAACCATTTGCCTTTTTATTTCTGGGACTGTGTTACTTCGCTTAGCATAATGGCTTCAAGTTCCATCCATTTACCTGCAAAGTTGATGTCAACTTTCTTTACTGCTGCATAGAACTCCATTGTGTAGATTTACCACATTTTCTCTATCCACTCCTCAGTTGAGGGGCATTTGGGTTGGTTCCAGCTCTTCACTATTGTGAAGAGAGCTGCAATAAACATGGATGTGCATGCATCTTTGCAGTAGGATGAGTCTTGTGGGTATATGCCCAGGAGTGGTATGACTGGGTCAGGTGGTAGGCTCATTTTGAGTCTCTTAAGGGTTCTTCACACTGCTTTCCACAGTGGTTGTACAAGTTTACATTCCCACCAGCAGTGGATGAGTGTTTCCCTTTCCCCACAACCTCTCCAGCATTTGTTGTCTTGTTTTCTTGATCTTGGCCAGTCTTATTGGAGTGAGGTGATATCTTAGAGTGGTTTTAATTTGCATTTCCTTAATTATTAATGATGTTGAACACTTTTTAAGATGTTTCTCAGCCATCTTTACTTCCTCAGCCTCAAGGATTCTTAACATCATTAAATATTATTAGTTCTTATTATGATGAAGGTGAACTATTTCAACCTGCCTTTGACATTCTTAACTGATCACTTTATTCTCAGGTGCCTTTTTTTCCCTCACCTTCCTTTTTTCCTTTTAAGTCATTCCTGTCCTGTCCATTTTCACAGTTAACTTAAATCATTTCAGACCACTTGAAGTCCTTGAAGTTCTGACTTCCTTCACAACTTGTTCAGTAATATAATTAAGTGTTCAAGGGCTTTTCTCCAAAAAACAATCTCCACAAGCATATTGGGTTAGAAATTCAGTATCATTTTAATTGAAAACAAACTTGTCCCTTTGTCATAAAACTTCATCTATGTGATGAAAGCCAACACCACTCCATAAATAATGAAGCGAGTCTCTTCCTTCACATTCTGAAGCAGGCTTTGGAGAGGATCTTAGGGCCTGGCAGTTTGAGTTCATCAAATTGTATGGTAGAATTTTGTTTCTAAAACCCAACGCGATTCTCTGAAGTTACACACTTGCTGAACCTAAAGTGTTTGTCCTGAGAAGCTGGCTTCCTTCTGAACAAACTTAGTCAGTTCTGGATTCCACTGTCTTCAGTCTTTTCATCCTCCTTACCACACCCCTGACCTGGGTATTTGGGGAGGTGGGAGCTTGCACATAGGTTCACAGGTTCACTCGGCATCTGTGCAAAGGTGGGCAAACCGTATGACTGGCCTGGGAGAAATAATGATATTCTTTTCTTTTATATATTTTTATTATTTTTTTACTTCTTTTTTATTTATTGATGTTTATGTATTTCATACATCATTTTTCATTTCTGTTCAGGCATATTCCCATATCCCTTCCCCCCACCCCACCCCATCCCATCCCAGATCATGCATTCTGCCATAACTGTCCTGCATCTTTCTCTCAGTCTTTTTTCTTTTTTTTTTAATTTTATTTATTCCTGTATGTGTATGAATGTACTGTCTGCATGCAGGTCTGTGCACCCGTGTCGTGCAATGCCGCGGAAGTCAGAAGAGGGTGTCGGATTCCCCTGGAACTGGAGTTCTCCTGGAATTGGAGTTTCAGACGGTTCTCGGCCTCCATGTGGGTGCTGGGGATCAAACCCGGGTCCTCTGTAAGAGCGGTCGGCGCTCTTAACTGCTAGGCCATCTCTCCAGCCCCTCTCAGTCTTTTTTCATGCTTAAGAATTCACATTTTCCTTCATCAATTTCATATTATTCTAAAATATGGATACATACTCTCCACCCATATACAGTAATCACAGAGTCTGAAAATAATTGGTGGGTATATTCTAGAACCCATTGAGAGATTCACATTACAACAACATAGTTGCTTTCAGATAAACAAAAATATAACCATACTGTCATTCATCTTGCCTTTCATCTGGGGGATTTGGTGTTAGCATCCACAAATGAGGGAAACTTCTCCATTTGTCTTTCTGGGACTGTGTCACCTCACTCAGCATAATGGCTTCAAGCTCCATCCATTTACCTGCAAAGTTCATAATGCCATCCTTCTTTACCGCTGAATAGTACTCCATTGTGTAGATGTACCTCAACTCGTCTGTTGAGGGGCATATGGGTTGTTCCAGCTCTTCACTATTGTGAAGAGAGCTGCAATAAACATGGATGTGCATATATCTTTGCAGTAGGATGAGTCTTTGGGGTATATACCCAGGAGTGTTATGATTGGATCAGGTGGTAAGTTTATTCCAAGTCTTTTAAGGGTTCTCCACACTACTTTCCATAGTGGTTGTACAAGTTTACATTCCCACCAGCAGTGGATGAGTGTTCCCCTTTCCCCACAACCCCTCCAGCATCTGTTGTCTTTTGTTTTTTTGATCTTAGCTAGACATACTGGAGTGAGATGACATCTGAGAGTGGTTTTAATTTGCATTTCCTTAATTATTAATGATGATGAACACTTTTTAAGATGTTTCTCAGCCATCTTTAATTCCTCACTGGTGAAGTCTCTGTTCAGCTCCTTACTCCATCTTTTGAGTAGGTCATTTGTCTTCTTACTTCTTTGTTTTTTTGAGTAGTTTATATATTCTTGACATTGATGCTCTGTCAGATGTGTCGCTGGTAAAGATTTCTTCACACTCTATGGTTTTTCACGGAGGTGAAAATAATGATATTCTAAAGAGACAGTGGAGTCCCTTATTTGGGGTCAGATTATTGAAACAATGAACCCCAAGAAACTAGAATTCCCCAGGAATCTCGTGCTGAGTGAAGAGAAGCCCTAAAGCCTTAGCCTATCTGAGGGAAATCTAGGAGATTTGCCACTTTCAGATTACCTTACTAAAGAGATAGTGAAGGTCAATACTGCAAGGGCCACACTTGACCTCGGTTATTTAAATGTGAACAACTCAGACCTTCTACTTAATCCTTAATCTCACTTCACAATCCAAAGATGGGTTTTAAGGGTCATGTGATTTCTTTGTCCCTCTTCCCAACGAGGCCACATTGAATAAGTCTCATTTTTCTGCTTTTCACTATTAATTTGGCTACTTTAAGATTTATTAGTTTTATTTGATGTGTATGAGTGTTTTGCCTGCATGGATATATGTCCACCACATGTGTGCAGGTGCCTGCAGAGGCCAAAAGAAGCATCATATCCCCTGTAACTAGATTCATAGATGGTTGTGAGCCACCATGTGGGTGCTGGGAACTGAACTCTCATCCTCTGCAAAGAGCAGCCAGCACTCCTAAGCACTAAGCCCCTAATTTGGCTATTTTAATTGGCTTATAGAGGATAGGTAGCCAAACCTGGCTCCTCCAGGGTATTGCTACATAACTGTTGCTGTAACTATGTCTTCAAGAGGCCATTCCATCATTCTATCAAGCCAGCTGCTTCTGGGTGGTGGGGAACATGGTAAGACCAGTGGATACCATGACCATGGGCCAACTGTCACACTTTTTTGGCTGTGAAGTGAGTTCCTTGGTAAGAAGTGATGCTATGAGGAATACCATGATGGTGGATAAGGCATTGTGTAAGTCCCTGGATAGTAGTTTTGGGAGAAGCATTACATGCAGGAAAGGCAAAACCATAACCAGAATTAGTATCTATTCCTGTAAGGACAAAACGCTGTCCCCTCCATGATGGAAGTGGTCCAATGTAGTCAACTTGCCACCAGGTTGCTGGCTGGTCACCCCGGGGAATAGCACCATATCAGGGGCTCAATGTTGGTCTCTGCTGTTGGCAAATCTGGCACTCGGTAGCAGCTGTAGCCAGATCAGCCTTTGTGAGTGGAAGTCCATGCTGTCGAGCCCATGCATAACCTCCATCTCTGCCACCATAACCACTTTGTTCATGGGCCCATTGAGCAACAACAGGGACAGCTGGAGAAAGAGGCTGACTATCCACAGAACCGAGTCTACTTGATTATTAAACTCATCCTCTGCTGAGATCACCTTTTGATGAGCATTTACATGAGACACAAGTATCTTCACATCCTTTGACCATTCAGAGAGCTCTATCCACATACTTCTTCCCCAAATGTCTTTCTCACCAATTTTCCAGTCATGCTCCTTCCAAGTCCCTGACCATCCAGCCAAACCATTGGCTACAGCCCATGAATCAGTATATAATCGAACCTCTGGCCATTTCTCCTTCCAGGCAAAATGCACAACCATGTGCACTGCCCGAAGTTCTGCCCACTGTGAAGACTTTCCTTCACCAGTGTCCTTTAGGGTTGTTTCAGAAATTGGCTGTAATGCTGCAGCTGTCCACCTCTGGGTGGTGCCTGCATAGTGTGCAGAACCATCAGTAAACCAGGCCCTAGTCTTCTCTTCCTCAGTCAACTGATCATAGGGCAAACCCCATGAAGCCATAGGTGCATGCTTAAGCACAGGAGACATTGTAACAGGAGTGGGAACCATAGGCATTTGGGCAACTTCTTCATGTAGCTTGCTTGTGCCCTCAGGGCCTGCCCGGGCCCTGTCCCGTATGTACCACTTCCATTTGACAATGGACTGTTGCTGTGCACGTCCTACTTTATGGTCTGGTGGGTCAGATAACACCCAGCTCATGATGGGCAGCTCAGGTCGCATGGTGACTTGGTGGCCCATTGTCAAACGTTCAGTTTCCACTAAGGCCCAATAGCAGGCTAAGAGCTGTCTCTCAAAAGGAGAATAGTTGTTTGCAGATGAAGGTAGAGCCTTGCTCCAAAATCCCAAGGGCCTCCGCTGTGATTCCCCTATGGGAGCCTGCCACAGACTCCAGACAGCATCTCTATCTGCCACTGATACCTCAAGCACCATTGGGTCTGCTGGATCATATGGCCCTAGGGGCAGAGCAGCCTGCACTGCAGCCTGGACCTGTTGAAGAGCCTTTTCCTGTTCCAAGCCCCACTCAAAGTTTGCTGCCTTACGAGTCACCTGATATATGGGTCGTAGTAACACACCCAGATGAGGAATGTGCTGCCTCCAGAATCCAAAAAGACCCACCAGACGTTGTGCTTCTTTCTTGGTGGAGGGAGGGGCCAGGTGCAACAACTTATTCTTTACCTTAGAAGGAATGTCTCTGCATGCTCCACACCACTGAACTCCTAGAAACTTCACCGAGGTAGATGGCCCTTGAATTTTAGTTGGATTTATTTCCCATCCTCTCATGCGCATATGCTTTACCAACAAGTCTAGACTAGCTGCTACCTCCTGTTCACTGGGTCCAATCAACATAACATCATCAATATAGTGGACCAGTGTGATATTTTGTGGAAGAGTCAGGCGATCAAGATCCCTTCTAACTAAGTTATGGCACAACGCTGGAGAGTTAACATACCCCTGAGGTAAGACAGTAAAGGTATACTGTTGGCCTTGCCAGCTGAAAGCAAATTGCTTCTGGTGGTCCTTATGAACCGGTATTGAGAAGAAAGCATTGGCCAGATCAATAGCTGCATACCAGGTACCAGGAGACATATTAATCTGCTCGAGTAAGGACACCACATCTGGTACAGCAGCTGCAATTGGTGTCACTACTTGGTTGAGTTTTCGATAGTCAACTGTCATTCTCCATGATCCATCTGTCTTTTGCACAGGCCAAATTGGAGAGTTAAATGGAGATGTGGTAGGAATCACCACCCCTGCATCTTTCAAATCCTTGATAGTGGCATTAATCTCTGCAATCCCTCCAGGGATACGATACTGTTTTTGGTTCACTATTTTCCCTGGTAGAGGCAACACCAATGGTTTCCATTTGGCCTTTCCAACCATAATAGCCCTCACTCCACAGATCAGGGAACCAATGTGGGGATTCTGCCAATTTCTAATTATATCTATCCCAATTATACATTCTGGGACTGGGGAAATAACTACGGGATGCGTTCTGGGACCCACTGGGCCCACCGTGAGTCGGACTTCAGCCAAAACTCCATTTATCACCTGACCTCCATAGGCCCCTACTTTAACCGGAGGGCCACAATGCTTTTTAGGGTCTCCTGGGATCAGTGTCAACTCAGAACCAGTATCCAATAGGCCTCGAAAAGTCTGATTATTTCCTTTTCCCCAGTGTACAGTTACCCTAGTAAAAGGCCTCAGGTCCCTCTGGGGAAGGACAGGAGGAAGGCAAACAGCATAACTCTTTGGTATTGTGACAAGGTCCTTCCTCACTGGAACCCGGCCACCCCTTCATTCAAGGGGTTCTGGGTCTGTGAACTGTCTCAAGTCTGGAAACCGGTCAACTGGGCGGGATTCGCTACTCCTAAAATCAAATGTTGACTTCCTGTCATTCGTTCTAGAGCTTTTCTGCTTATACAGATCAAATAAAAACTTAGTAGGCTTCTTATGTATTTGGTTCCTGGGAACACCATGATTAATTAGCCAGTTCCAAAGATCATTTCGGGTCATGCCATTATAGGTATTGTTTTGCCTTTGCCACCCATTATGATAATTACTGTAACTACGCTCATCTGGCCTTCTGCGATTCAGTGCTGCCACCTGACGCCTACCCTGAGGTCCTGTTAGACCTACTACGTGTACATTTAATTTATGCAAGCGAGCAACAACTTCTCTAACTGTAAGATCTGGCATAAGAAATAGAGCAAAAACAAAGCTCTTCAAATGTTCTGCTGTCTCTCTCAGTACTTTCCATCTTATAAACTCAGTGAAAGGCATGTCCTCTGGGTCCTCATATTGTGGAGAATATGGTTTTACACTTCGAATCCACTCGAGCATGCCCATCTGCCTGACCCTCACAATCCCTTCATTGATACTAAGCCAATGAATATCAGGCATCTGTAACTCGCTGTTGGTAGGCCACGTTTTAATAAATGCATCAGCCAACCATTCAAATAAACTTTTAACACCTTTTTTAACCACTCGAGCTTCCATGTTAAACCTAGAATCTCTACTCAGTGGGCTCATATCGATAAACTCAGTATGATCCAATTTTATATTCCTTCCACCATTATCCCACACCCTTAAAATCCATTCCCACACATATTCCTTAGGCTTCTGCCGGAATGAATCGGCAAACTCTTTAATTTCTTTAGTGGTATAGCACACCTCTTTGTGGACCACACCTTCTATCTCACCTTTGGGGCTTGCTTAGACTTCAATCTGGTTATAGGTCTAGAGGCAACAATTGTTGGGCCCTGAGGGACATTAGCTCCCACTGGGAGGGGGAGATTAGTTTCCTCAGGCAAGGGTGGGGAGGAGGGATCTGCAGGGTGTGGATTCTCTGCTGAGGGTGCGGAGATTAATTCCTCAGATAAAGAAAATCCCTCAGAATCCAAGGGTTCAAAATTCTTATCATCGTGGTTCTCCCACACATCTCCATCCCAAGTTTCGGGGTTCCACCCTTTCCCCACCAGTGCTCTCACGTTGACCGCTGACACTCTTTGTAGCTGGGAATTAAATTTGCATTGTAAATCAGCCAAACATATAATAAGGGCTCCAGCTTGATTTTCTGCTGCTTTAGCTCTTTGGCTGCTGGAGAGAAGATTCTCTTCCAGAGCACACGTGGAAACCTTTAAAATGTTGTTTCGAATCCTGAGCTAGTCATTTTTATCACTGAGCTCCTTATTTCCTCTATCACTTTATCCAGAGATGCTAGGAGCAACAAGGCAACATCATTATTTTCCTTATTTTTCCACAATTTCTCAAACATTATATATATAGAGTCACTAAATTCCTTGCTTCTCACAAGAGGCAAGTTAGGTGAGTCAAATGGATCTAGCTTCATAATTACATCAAATAGTCTGCACCAAGGATTATCATTCCTCTTCATGCCACCAGGAGAGCCTCAGTAACTCTAGGCTTCATTGGGTTGGAGAGCTGGCTCCAGAGACTACCAAGCCCACTAAAGAAATTCATCCTTTCAATTCTGTTTCTCTAGAACCACTCCTGGTACCAAAATCTGTATTAGTCAGGGTTCTCTAAGAAACAGAAGTAACAGGACGAATATATAGCTATATACAATTTATTGATTTGCTTACGTGACAGAGTTCAAGGAGTCCAACAGTAGACGGGCCGCACTGGAGAGGGTGAGAATCCAGGGAACTGCTCAGCCCACAAGACTGGATGTCTCAGTAGTCCCAATCTGGTGCTGAAGAGTCGATGGATTCCAGGAGATCTGCTGGTCTCAGTACACGCTGGGATCCGTAGGGTTGATCACAGCATCAAGACAAACTCACCAGTGAGAGAGAGGCAAACCGCAGGAAAAAAGGGACCAGCTCCCTTTGCCATGGCCTTTAATACTGCCTGCTGGCAGAAGGTAACACCCACATTTGGGGTGGGCCATCCGGGTTGAGGTGGTCCAATCCAAAGATCCTTTTTCTCTTATCTGTTCCTTAGTCCAGTCAAGTTGACACCCAGGATTAACCATCACAAGTCCACCCCTTGTCAACTTGACACCCAATAAATAGCCTCTCCTTATGTTATGCTTAAATGTCAATTGCAAACAATGGCAAGGTCATAATTCCACCTAACATGTTATAAGTGTCTCATGTGCAATAGCAAAGCATTATATCTTAGAGTAGGTGGTAATGTCCTTGAGGAACACTTAGTCCTTCAGTATCTAATAACCTAAATATGACAGCACTTAACACTTATCTCAGTTGCACATTCAAAAGGGAACAACACAAGTGTCTGCTTAATACACATATATATATGAACAAGCACTTTCTTTTTTTATTTTTTTATTTTTTTATTAATTTTATTTATTTCTGTATGTGTATGAATGTACTGTCTGCATGCAAGTTTGTGCACCTGTGTCGTGCAATGCCGCGAGGTCAGAAGACGGTCTCAGATTCCCCTGGAACTGGAGTTCTCCTGGAATTGGAGTTTCAGACGGTTCTCGGCCGCCATGTTGGTGCTGGGGATTGAACCTGGGTCCTCTGTAAGAGCAGTCAGCGCTTGTAACTGCTAGGCCATCTCTCCCGCCAGAACAAGCACATTCTTAACCAAATAGGACAAAAGTTAATATCTATAATAATTCACATTTCTGCAACTGGTCCCATGGCCTCAGCTGATATTTATGACTACCTTCTTCTACTACCCATTCTGTATTTCCTCCACCATCAGCAAGCACCTCTGCAGGTCTTGGCTCTTTACCTGGAAGAGTGACCCATACCTTCATCCCTGAAGAGTCTGGGCCCACTCTGTGAGCCAGTCTAATAAAAGAGAATAAGGACTCCTGGGCCTTTCTGTCACCTCTCATTAATTTTTCTTCATCTTAACTTTTTGCGAGTCACAAGACTTTTGTCTTACTTTAAAATTTCAATAGCTCTGCTGTTCACGATTATTTGGGTAATATATGCCTTGAAATCAACGTCTTAGTGGATTCTACTGATGCTAAAGAGGATGCAGACATTTTGAACACCAAAATATTAGGGTGCTGGCCATAGCTATAGGAATTTAAGCTGGGACACTTATTTTCACTTATTTGTGACTGTTGTTGAAAATTGTCTCAGAAACAAGAAACAAACGTTGCATTTAGATGATATCATTTATGTCAGCCAGACTTCCGTCACTATGGCCAAAAAAAAAAAAGAAAAAAAAAACTGAGACAAACAGAGGGGAAAAAAACGTTTGTTTTGGCTCATGATTTCAAAGACTTCAGTCCATGGGTGGTTAGTGTCATCATTTGCTGGCCTGCAAATAAAGCAAATCATCATGATTGGAGTATGAAAAGAGGCTCAGTGAAGACCATGGACCAAGAAAACTCCATGAGGGGATGGCAGTTTATTGGATCAAAGAGGATCAGAGAGAACAACCCGCAGCTAAAGTCAGGCAGCCTTTCTCTATAGGCAGGTAGGGGCTTAGGTAACTTTCCATGATGTAGGCTGGGCAGCTGGGCATGTGATTGGTTGGTCTCTGTACAGGCAGAGGGACTTGCCTCAGCTAAGGCCAGACCTGCCATTTTAGAGTATTGAGAGCTATGGGAGTCTGCCAACAACCTAACTGTTGGTAATGCAGAGCTCCTCACTTCCTGGTGGCCTAGAAGCAGAGAAAGACAGAGAGGAACAGACAGACAGACAGAGACAGAGTGAGAGACACAGAATGAGAAGGATAGTCAGGGAGAAAGAGATAAGGAGAGAGAGAGAGAGAGAGAGAGAGAGAGAGAGAGAGAGAGAGAGCCAATGTCCACTTACTTTTTTCTAGGTTTCACCTTCCAAAGATTGCTTAAACTCCCAATACTTCAATGGGCTGATGGGCAAATTGGAAGCCTATGAGGCTTTGGAAGAAAGTTAAGATTCAAATTTCACAGTGTGCTGCATGAAAGTCTTAGCATGATGTTTAATCTTCATTGTCAACTTGAGCAGACTTGGCATCACCAAGGAAACAGTGAGGCATGCCTGTGAGTATATCTATCTGAGGCCATTGCACTGAGGAGGAAAAACTCAACCTGAATGTTGATGATGCCATGTGTTGACTGGGAGCTTGATGGAATAATAAGAGAAGCCTAGGGTGTGCCAGTTCTCCCATTCTCTGTTGCCTGGCCTGGTTTGAACCAGTCCTCGTGATCGTGGACTGAATTCTCTTCAGACAAGGAACCATAATAATCTGCCCTCCATTAAGTTGTCTATGTCCAGTTTGGTCAGACTGAGGGAAAAGTAACTGATTCAGATGGACCATCATATCTGAGCAATAATTTTCCATAATAATGCTGTAATCTAGATTGCACCACTCCAGACAGATTTATTCTGGGAGAGGGAAGGGAAGGAAATGTTTATTGATGCAAGTCAATCTTTTTACAAGCCTTGGCATAGAAAGACCAAAGATCGTCTGTGTTAGATGCTATGCCAAGTCATTGTATAATAAAAATTCAACATTTGTTGGTATAAAAGGGGGACTTATTTTATAATAATGAAACACCTTTGAAGTAACATTTCCCACTTGCTTAAGATTAAAAGTAACGTTTCTAATATTTCATAATGTAACTGATTCATGCATTTAAGTAACACAAGACCTTGCTCTGTAAGAAAAAAAAAGTCATGAAATATATGCAAAACGCCATTCTTTAAGGACATAGCTATTTTTCATTTAAGGAAAGAGAAAAGTCATTCATTAAAAAAATAACATCATAATTTCCAAGATGACTACTTTCTCTCATTAAAAATAAGTATTGAGGGGCTGGAGAGATGCCTTGCTGGTTAAGACCACTAACTGCTCTTGGAGAGGACGGCAGGTTTGAATCCCAGCACCTACATGGCAGCTAACAGCCATCCTTAGCTCCAGTTCCAGGGGATCTGACTCCCTCTTCTGACTCCCACAGGCACTGCATGACATGAGTGCACTTATAGACATGCAGGCAATTACTCATAGACATAAAATAAATATAAATAAAACACAAACACACACACACACACACACACACACACAAGTAAGGACTGAGGAGCTGGCTAGATAGCTCACCAGTTAGGAACACCCAGGTTCTGTTCTCAGCACCTACAGGGCCACTAATATCCATCAGCAGCTTGAGTTCCAGGGGATCCAATGCCTTTTCTGACCTTTGTGGACATTGCATGACATAGGTGCATTTACATGTACACAAGCAAAACACTTATACACATAAAATAAAAATACATTTAAATAATTTAAGTAAGCATCCACTACTAAACAAATCACAAGATGCTTTTGAACAAAGCGAGTCTATTTTAATGACAATGCATTTATTATAAAGTGATCGAACGTGAAAAGTTGCTATAAATTTCATAAATACTAATGTAATATTGAATCCAGGAGTGGTCAAAATTAAATTCACATAAAGTCTAAGATTCCTTTAAATTCAAGCTGTATTTATTCTAGGAAAGGCTGTGTACTGTCGTGTGTGTGTGTGTGTGTGTGTGTGTCCACTATAGTGTTTGATGTTTCCCAGCAATAGAGATTTCTCAGTTCCCCGCCGTCCCACCCTTCCCCCAAACACTCGAGTGGCTTGTACCTTTCCTTACCAGTGTGTTTAGCTTTCCTGGAGCAGCGTTTCCTTAGCAACAAGCTTGACCTTTTAGAGGCTCAGCTACAGGCATGCATTCTTGCAGGCCTCTACTGCATCATCCCTTCCCCATGAATGCTGGGATGTCAAAAAAATAAAGTGAGTATTGTTTTGTTTCTCTCTTTTCAGAAAAAAAAAGAAGAGAATGAAACAGAATGTTAGAACAGGTTGGTAAACACATTTTAATTAGGATATCTCACTGAAAGTGGTACTCTATTGGTTATGCAAAATGAACAGAATTCTTTTCATCAATGCCTAGGAAGGGCAGGTGGAAGCAAAAGTCACACAGGCTGAGATCTGGAAGGCCAGTACATAAGAAAACACAGACTACACTTGCTAGATGAGTTTGTAAGAAGGCAAAGACCATTCCTTTTCACTGGAATGTCAGGATCAGAAGGACCCTTCGGTCTCTCCCAGAGTAGGACAAGGCCTAGTACAAATGCCATCTCTACAATATAGAGTTCTGTGTCTGGGACTTTGGAAAATTCTGTTCATAATTCTCACCATTAAGATACATTTTAGACACATTTTAAGACTATAATCAAGGTCTGGAGAGATGGCTCAGCAGTTAAGAGCACTGTCTCCTCTTGCAGAGGAACTGGGCTTGATTCCCAGCACCCACATGGCAGCTAACAACTATCTTAACTCCAGTTCCAGGGGATCTGATGCTGTCTTCTGAACTCAGGAGGCATGGCACGATATGGATGCACTTAGATACAGGCAATACTTCATACCCATAGAATAAAAATAATAAAATTTAAAAAGTTATAATCAAAAAGTATTTACTAGATTTATTAACATTGAAAACCTGAAGGTCACTTTGTGCTGGTAGATTAACATGGAATTTATGGAATTCCATTCATTTAGCCATCAAATATTTGATAAGTGCCAATTATGTGTCAGGAACCCTGCCAGTTTTGAGAGGCCAAACAAACATACTAAGGAATAGATTTAATGTTATTTATACAATGCATCACTGCTTAAAAGGTGGCATGTGCCACGTGTCTTCTACAAGTTCACACGTCATTTCAAGCTTCAAGGCAAAGTTACAGGAGTGAAAATAGACACATTCACCATGGACCACAACAGAGTCCAAAGATGAATGAACACATTTACGGGCAATTGATATCAGCCAAACGTGTCAAAAATATACAATGGAAGGGGCTGGAGAGATGGCCTATCAGTTAAGAGCGCCGACCGCTCTTACAGAGGACCCGGGTTCGATCCCCAGCACCCACGTGGCAGCCGAGAACCGTCTGAAACTCCAGAACTCCGGTTCCAGGGGAATCCAAGACCCTCTTCTGACCTCCGCGGCATTGCACGACACGGGTGCACAGACTTGCATGCAGACAGTACATTCATACACATACAGAAATAAATAAAATTAAAAATATATATATACAATGGAAAAAAGCCTCTTAACTAAAGAATGTTGGGAAAGCTAGATATCCACATGCAAGAGACGAAACTGGACCCTATCCCACATCTATAGATAATGGTTCAAAATGAATTAAACACCTAAATATAAGACTTCGAATTGAAAACTTTCCAGAAGGAAAAGGGTTACAGATATATTTTTTCCAGTTCACCCCAAGGTTCAGGCAACAAAAACAATAATGAACACTCAGGACTTGCATCAAGCTTCAGCCCATCAGAGGAAATGATGGAGTAAAGATGCAGCTTCTGAAGAGGGAGAAATATGTGTAAATTCTACAACCAGTGAGGGATTCATATCTAGCAAAAATGAGGAACTCAATAATTCAGTGACAAAAAAGAGCAGAATCATTTAATTATGCAAAGAACTTGAATAAACAATTCTCAAAGGAAAGCACACAACCAGTTATATAAAAAAAGTGGTCAAGGTCATTCATCATTAAGAAAATGCAAAAAACAGGGGCCGGAGAGATGTCTCAATGGTTAAGAGCACTGGCTGCTCTTACAGAGGACTGGGTTTGGTTTGCAGCTCCCACATGGAGGCTAGCCATTATCTGAAACTCCAGTTCCAGGGGATCTGATGCTCTCGAATTACAACACTGATGCATTACACGCATGTGAAATGGTCATTATCCAGCTGGAGATGTGGCTTGGTGGGTAAGTGTGCTTGCTGTACAAGCATGGGAACCTGATTTAGGGCCATCAGCTTCATGCAAAAAGCATGGAGTAGCAGTGAGCACATGTACCCAGTACAGGAGGATCACAAGTATTTGCTGACTGATGGTCCATGTAGCTCCAGGTCTAGTGAGAGACCCTGTCTCAAGGGAAAAAAGCAGAGGTGATAGAGCAGGACACTCTACATCCTCTCTGACCTCTGCACATGGCCTGCATGGGCACATGACCCTAGTCATACACACATATGCACATGCACACATGTATGCATGCATGCGCACACACACAAAAATGGTCATTATAAATAGAGAAAAGATAGTATTGATTAACTAGGATGTGAAAAGGCATCCCTTGTGCCTCGTTAGTGCAAATATAAACTAATGCAGCCATAATGGAAAATAGCAGGGAAGCTCGCCAAAGCCTCAGCTACCATGTGATGAGCCAGCGCACTCTGTTCTGTATCCAAACCATGAGAAGTAGAGGAGCAGAAGACCTGACCGTCTCTCCATGCTTGCTGCAGCATTATTCATAACAGAGAATACATGCAGTCACATGAAATATTGGGTGAATAGATTAAGAAAATGTGACAGATACAGGATGGCATTTTTGTCAGTCTTTAAGAAGAGACAAATTAGCTCATTTGTAACAACATGGGAAACTGGGAAAATATTATGTTAAGTGAACTAAATGAGACATAAAAAATCATTTCTTCCCCTACCCCATGGACTTTAAGGGATGGGGGCTATAATATAGATGTCCTATGTAGGGCTGAGTACTGCCCAGTCACAATTTTCTGCACATGGATCAATTATAAGGTGGAAAGATTATTAAAAGCCAGAGGTCGGGGAAAATTGCTGCAAAATAATTTCTGAACATGACAAGGCTGTTGCACTCATTAACTCACAGCAGTTGTGGTTGCCAGCACTAGACCTGCACAACAGCAAACCAGTCAGTCAGCACTAGACCTGCACAAGCGCAAACCAGTCAGTCAGCACTAGACCCAAACAAGACCAAACCAGTCAGCACTAGACCTGCACAAGAGCAAATCAGACAGTCAACACTAGACCCAAACAAGAGCAAACTAGTCAGTCAGCACTAGACCTGCACAAGAGCAAACCAGTCACTCAGCACTAGCTGAGGAGCTTATTGGGTGCTGGTGGCCACTGCAGGACAGAGAGTCAAATTTTTTCAGTGATGTGGCCTGTGAGAGGTTCCCCATGCTCCAGTGGGTGAAGCCCTACACCCATGTATATAGAACAACAGTGACTGAACTCAGTAGTTTATGAAAAGGAGAAGGGGGAAGAGGAGGAGAAGGGGAGAGGAGAGGAGGTGGAAGAAAAAGAAGAAAAAGGAGGAGGGGGAGGAGAGGAAGAAGAAGAAGGAGGAGGAGGGGAAGAGGAGGAAGAAGGAGGAGGAGGAAGAGGAAGAGGAGAGAGGAGAGGAAGTGGAAGAAAAAAGGAGAAGGAGGAGAAGGAAAGAGGAGGAGGAGGAGGAAGAAGAAGAAGAAGAAGAAGAAGAAGAAGAAGAAGAAGAAGAAAAAGAAGAAGGAAAGAAAGAAAGAAGAAGAAAAAGAAAGAAGAAGAAGGAGGAGGAGGAGAAGGAGGAAGAGAAGAAGGAGAAGGAGGAGAAGAAAGAGGAGGAGAAGGAGGAGGAGAAGAAAGAGGAGGAGAAGGAGGAGGAGGAGAATAAGAAGAAGAAGGAGGAAGAGGAGGAAGAGGAGGAGGAGGAGAAGGAGGAGAAGGAGGAAAAGAAGAAGGAGAAGGAGGAGGAGAAGGAGGAGGAGGAGAAAGAGGAGGAGAAGGAGGAGAAGAAAGAGGAGGAGGAGAAGAAAGAAGAGGAGAAGGAGGAGGAGAAGAAAGAGGAGAAGGAGGAGGAGAAGAAAGAAGAGGAGAAGGAGGAGGAGAAGAAAGAGGAGAAGGAGGAGGAGAAGAAAGAGGAGGAGAAGGAGGAGGTTTGCTCAGCTCAAATCACAGCCCCGGGCAGCTAAGACACCAGGAGCTGCTCGCTGCTGCCTCCGTAATGCCTTAAGGTAGACCTTCCTCCCAAACATGCACACGCACTTACACACACGCTCACTCACACACACAAACAAAAGCTTCCCCCTAAAAACACACACTCTCACATGCACACTCACAACATATACATACACACACAGAGGCTTCCCCCTAAACACTCTCTCTCTCTCACACAGACACACATACACACATGCACGCACACGCGCGCACACACACACACACACAGCTTCCTCCTAAACACATATTCTCTAACTCTGTCTCTCTGTCTCTCTGTCTCTCTGTCTCTCTCTCTCTCTCTCTCTCTCTCTCAGTTTTCCCTCTAAACACACATACTTCTATATACACACATAAATACAGGCTTCTCCCTATACACATACACACACACACACACACAATACATGCACAGGCTTCTCTATAAACACGTACACTCATACACGAACATATACACACAACATACAGCACCCCCAAAACACGTATACACTCACACAAGCACATATACACCCATATGAACACACATACACATGCACACAAATAAACACTATACTCTAGGAATAACAGTTTCCCTGTGCTGTTTCCATTTCAGACAAAGTATTACATGTGATCTGGGATGGCAGTTTTGACAATGCTCCAGAAGCAAGCAGATCTTCCCATGTTCAGTGTCCTGGTGTCTGACTTGCACTCTGATGAAATGGAAATGGAGGGGAATGGAAAAAGCTCCAACTTCAAACCTCACCAACCCTCAGTTGGCTAAGCTTTGGTGGTTTCCCTTGGAAAAATGGTTTTCCATTTGTTCTATAACTTTGGATGCTGCAAAATTTCAGAAATGTTTGCTTTCCTGCACTGTCCATCTATACTGGAGAGTAAAGTCCCTGAGATCTGTCATTCCAGAAGTTCACTTTTCATTTCTCTATCAACTGTTAAAAATTTTTATTTTAGGACCACCAACATAGCTCAGCAGGTAAAAGCACTAGACATGCATGCTTGGTGGCCTGGATTTGAACCCCAGAACCCAGGTAAAAACCCACCAGATGCAGTGGTACACAACTGTGATCCCAGCACTCCAACAACAGTGAGATGGGAGGCTGAGACAGAATTTTCTGGAAGTTAGCATGCCAGCTACCCTGGAGTTCATGAACAGTGCAGGAATATAATCAGGAGAGACCCTGTCTCAATGAAGTAGGAGAGAGAGAGAGAGAAAGAGAGAGAGAGAGAGAGAGAGAGAGAGAGAGAGAGAGAGAGAGAATTTAAAATTCTTTAAGTTACTATATTACTTGAAGTAAACAAAATCCTTTCTCTGAGTTATTTATTTCATCCAAAGAGCAAAGCACTCTAGAAATGCATATGCAAAGATCTAGATAGAGAGTTCTATCAGGAGTGTGTATAACTATATGGTTGTTTGAAGTACATAAACAAGTAAATATGTCTTCTTCCTCTTGTTTTCAAAATTACTTAAGGGGACTGGAGGGATGGCTCAGGGGTTAAGAGCACTGGCTATTCTTGTAGAAGTCCCAGGTTCAAATCCCAGCACAGACATGGCAGCTAATAACTGTCCATAACTCAAGTTAATCACTTAAGGGGACCATAGAGCACTGGATGTTCTTGCAGGAGACCTAGTTTCACTTCCCAGAATCCACTTGGTCACTAACAACTGCCCATATCTCCAGTTTCAGAGGATCTAACCCTTGTTTCTAGGCTCTGCAAGCACTGAACACATAGCTACACTTACATACATGCTGACAAAACACTCACACACAAAATAAAAACAAATTAATCAAAAAATTTAGTTACTTAAGGGCCTAAAGAGATGGCACAGTTGTTAAGAAAGCTTGTTGGGGGGGGCTGGAGAGATGGCCTAGTGGTTAAGAGCGCCGACTGCTCTTGCAGAGAACCCGGGTTCAATCCCCAGCACCCACACGGCGGCTGAGAACCGTCTTTAACTCCAGTTCCAGGGGAATCCGACACCCTCTTCTGACATCCACGGCATTACACGACACGGGTGCACAAACCTACATGCAGACAGTACATTCATACAGATATAAAAATAAAATTAAAAAAAAAAGAAAGCTTGTTGGTATTACAGAACACCCAGGTTCAGTTCCTAGCACCTACATGGGGTGACTCACAACTACCTGTAACTCCTGTTCCAAGGGATCAGGCACCCTTTTGTGGCCTCTGCAGGCAACTGTGTACATGTGATGCATATAAACTCATGTAGCTTTGCACATATACACATAAATAAAAATTGATTAAATAAATCTTTAAAAATATATCAATAAATATAATTTACTTAAAATAATGATAATATACTTTGCCATGAAGGAACCAGGAAACAAAAATAAAGTAGCAGGTGAAGGGAAACTCAGGCCAAAGTGTTTAATGATTCCTTGAAGACAGAGAACTTCTAAAGACAATTGTATAGTAACTTCATTTTTATTTCCAAGTGTCTATTTAACAGTGTGCAATGGAAGGTAGTTTTATGGCTTTGGATGAAAGAAAATTTGGTGAGTTCTGCCCACCAGATATCTTACAGAAATACAACAGCTATCATGAGTTAGAGATGAATCATTCTCCATTCAGAAATTATAATTATCCATCCCCATTAACTACTTTGATCATAAATGAGGCATCCCCACGCCCTTCCCAAGTGCAACTATGTTGGATAAGAAGCACCTTCCTTTGAGAAATGGTTGTGGGGACCTTCTCTCTCCCTCTCTGCATGTGTGTATATGTGTGTAGATGCCTATGTGCATATGTGTGTACGTCTGGGCCTATGAGTGAGATGTGTGTATGGGTATATGTGCATATGTATTTGTGTGTATGTGTGTATGGGAGTCTATGTACATGTGTATATGTGGGTGTGTGCCCTCACTCCAATGCTCACCTCCATCACCAGCTCTTCCTAAAACCTTTGCTAAAGTTGCTGGCTTGAAAGACTTCCCAAGGGGATGCTCACATTTCTACAACTGCACCATTCCAAATTGCCCTCTTTGCCTAGCTTGAAGCCTGACTATTAGGAATAACCAACAGCTTTCTGTGGCTCTTTAGTTATTCAGATATCATTCTTTCCCTCTTGATCATAAGCTCCTCACAGTCAGGAATGAGGTCACATGCTCTTTGTGACCTCACATTATACTTATTGTTATCCACACTTGAAGAAACATGAAACTAACAATTATTAGTAGCTAGAATTACTAAGCTTTACTAGTTATCACCCAAATGTACATTGATTCACTTCACATATATTTATACTACCTACGTACATTATCTTATATAATCACCTTAGGGGGCAGTAACTTAAAGCCATAGAGCATGTAATTGCTTATTTTCCATATGAAGAAAATGGGTCCTAGAGAGATTCAGCAGTCGATTCCATGGAACATAAAAAGTAGGTAGCAGAACCCTGTTGTAGTTCAGAATCTAGCTCCAATACCCACATCACTGCACCACTTGGTACATTACCTCCCTTGGGTCCTATTGACTCTGTTCTGTATCCAAACCATGAGAAGTAGAGGAGCAGAAGACCTGACCATCTCTCCATGCTTGCTGCAGCATTATTCATAACAGAGAATACATGCAGTCACATGAAATATTGGGTGAATAGATTAAGAAAATGTGACAGATACAGGATGGCATTTTTGTCAGTCTTTAAGAAGAGACAAATTAGCTCATTTGTATCAACATGGGAAACTGGGAAAATATTATGTTAAGTGAACTAAATGAGACATAAAAAATCATTTCCTCCCATTCCCCATGGACTTTAAGGGATGGGGGCTATGATATAGATGTCCTATGTAGGGCTGAGGCTAACTTTCAGGTGGCTTGAACAAGTTCTCTCATCTTTTTTATCTTCCTTTTTAGTATATATAGAAGGAGGGAAACCTCAGACTTCTGCTCTGTCATTGTGGAGTTCAAAGAAGACATGTCTGATTCTCTGTCCACTCAGACTGTCTTGAACACTAATTGGTTTTGACAATAAGAATGAAAACAGCTTCTTACCCCTACATCCATTCCCTCCCTTCATCTTTACAGTGCTTCTAGGGGTTACTGAATGTCTCAGTAATGGACAGATGAGCCTCAGAGAAAAAATAACAACAAAAAGCATGGGGGGAGAGAAACCTGCTTTCTGGACTATTAGAAATGTTTTCATGTTTCCTTGACCTTTTGATACTTGAATTCAGCATATGCACTTTCCTGGCCTTACAAGCACCACCAGCAGACCCAAAACAAGTGAGAAGAAAAAACTATAGGACCCAATTATCTGCTAACTCTTAAAGGGAGAGGTCCTCTCTAGCAATTTCTGTAAGACAAATTTACTTGTCAGACTTTCTTTCATTGTTCATCTGCTCTCTCGTTTGCTTTCTAAATCTCTCACTGTACAACAGGTAAGAGAGTCTGTACAATCCTTGAAAACACCAATCCCGTTGCCCTCGTCTGGCCTTGACACTGAAACCCTTGCAGATGAGAGAGGGAATGGAGGCTCTGCCAGTAAATCACAAAAACCCAGCAATGCAGGCTTGATTTTTTTTTAATGTATGATGCACTGAGCACAGATGTGACATAAAGTTTCTCGAGACAAATAAGCAGACTTATTTGTCTAGAAAACATAATTTAATCTCACTGAGTGCTCACTTGACAACAGGTCATAAATCAAGGATGGGGAGGTCAGAGAGAAACTTGGATCTGGTGGCATTTTCAAAGTCAATAGTGAGTTTAGAAATGACACCCACCAGGAAGTCATCTCCATGCTCCTCATCACCAGCAGATCCAGTGATGCTATCTGTGCATGTGTTCAGTATCTCGCACCCATCTCAACAGTTCCTGGCACAGCTATCCATAACAAGTTGATATGCAACAAGGCTAATAAACACAGCTGGTGGAAGTTTAAGCATAACAAGAACAATGCCATATGTCCATGTGGAACACAGAGATTTGCCCACCACTAGGGATCCAGAACTTATCTTAACTCTGTCTGTATTATTAGTTGGAAGGTGAGGAACTTACAGTTTATGTATTGTTTAGGTTTAGCGTAGTATTAGGTTTCTATATTATGAAAAGCAAGTCAAGCTTGAGTTTTTATACTCAATACTCTTGTTCACTACGAACACAGAGCAAGGATCCTGTGGTTTATGCAAAAAAAAAAAAAAAAGAATCAATTCAGTTAGTCTTTGATTAAACCACTTAGAAAGTAATTAAAGAAAATTACCTTATATAACTATGAGTATACAACCAGTCAAAGACAGCTCCAAGTCTCAGGTCTTATGGCTAGTACTGAAATACTCTTGCAATTCCATCTGATTATTTTCCAGTTAGTCACCAGGGTACAGCATTTGACAACATGGGGACCAAAATGGGCAGAGATCTACAGACAGGAGGAAATGACGTAAGGTTCTTCCTCTAACTTTCCTCAAGAGGAGTTAGATAGATCCCGAAGACCACACTGGAGGAGAATAAGAAGACTGGATAGAATGTTCTAGTAGGATGGTAGAGCATATCTAACTATTGCTATTTTATGTTTAATCTGTGACATGATTACAGGATTTAGCAAAATAATTTATTTTTTTAAGCCCACAGCACCCTATATTCCCAGGCGGTCTCCCATCCAAGTACTAAGCAGGCCCGAACCTGCTTAGCTTCTGAGATCAGACAAGATCGGGCGTGTTCAGGGTGGTATGGCCATAGACGCAAAATAATTTATTAAGATGCTATATGCCATTCTTGTTTATTCTTTTCAGGGAACTCAAGTCTGAATATGGAGTTCTATCACAGAGGGTTACATAAACCAATTCTAACTGTGACTCTTGAAAAACTCCTCAGAAAACCTTATCACCATCTCTCTAAAGATTTCTGCATTCAAGAGAACATTAAGGCCAGGATCGTTAGATCACATCTAACAGTGATGCATGCATTATAAGTAAACATGATAGTAACAAAAAGAACAGCTGCCCATTTTCTCAGGCTCACAATTATAAAAGTGTTCCCACTTCTCAGAGGCTCTCCCTCTGTTGGCTTTTGGTTTTGTAATTTCTGACAAATGCTACTAAAAATAGAAAGGAAGTGTTGGGGAGGGGAAGAGCTGACCACTCTCAAAATTTAGCACCTTTTAAACACCATTCACTTGTGTGCCTGGATGATTGTTATTGCCTCACTTGTATATTACAGTTGAACTTCAGAATTTATTAACCCAGTCCCTTAGAAACCTTACAAGGAGCAGGGGCTTTCTTCATGTTCTAGCATCCCATCCTCAGTCTGTTTTCTTTCATCCTTAAGCTTCTCATCATTGCAAGATGGCTGCTCCCGCTTGATCACCACAGCAAGACAGAAGAGGACTTTCTCCAACACGACTATTACCAATAAGAAAAAGATTTCCCATAAACATTTACCAGATATCCCTTCATTTCTCATCACCCAATGTTGCACTAAATTTGGATGTTATTAACTGTCAAGGGCAACAAAATTACCTATGATTGCCTAAATTGGTCAAGATCCATCACTTATTGCTTGGCTAAAGCCAAGCTTGTGAGCTCAGGAGATGGCTCAATCGGTAAAGCACTTGCTTTCAAAGTGTGAAGGCCTATGTTGGAACTCTCAGCACTCACTTGAAAGCTGCCTCACTTGAAAGCTCACTTGTAACCTTGGCACTAGGGAGGGAGGCAAAGACAGGTGATCCTCAGCGCTCACAGGCCATCCAGCCTGGCCAATCAGTGAACTCTGGGTTTAGCGAGAGAGCCTGTCTCAAAAAACAAAAATGGAAGGGGGCAGAGGAGATCACTCTGGGAGGACTGAGCCCAGGAGAAGGATGAACTTAACAGCCAAGGTAGTCATCCTAATGAAAGTAATGTTGGTAAGGACAGTGGATGGATATCGTTAGGGCTTGGGGTAGAGGGAGTGAGAATCATAGTGCTCTGCCTGTAACAACATGGTTTGTTTACATGGTGTTGACAGAGAGCCAAAAGACCATTGGCTGAAGAACAGACTCCATATACTGATGAGAACTACCCTGAGAGATGCTATGAAATAGTTGCAGAATGAGATGCCAGCACATACCCAGCTGCCCACAACTATAGAATGAAGTCTCCAAGTGACCAGTAATGTGGTAATTAAGCCTTCAGAAGTAACGCAGAATGTGACCAAACAATAAATTAGAGCTGAGTTTAAGAGAGAGGCAAACCCATGTGCTGTGAGGAATGGGGATGGGTGGGTAGAGCTGAGAAATAGCTGTTCCTCCTTTGCAAGTAAAATTTCCACTAGAGGCAATGTGATTCTTGCTGCAAGATTCATTATTACTTTCTCTCTCCCTTATTAAATCCTCTGCCTCCCAGTGCTGCCTTCCCCACTTGAGTAGTTCATTAACAAAGCACAATTAGATGCAAGGCTTATGCAACAGCACTGCTTCAGGAAATCCATGCAAAAGTCACCATTAGCTAAGACAGTATGTTGGGACAGTGTTCCCACACAAAGGGACAGGCTGTAAAAAGAAAATGTATGAAATAATGAGTCCAGGTCCTGCAGGAAATGCTGTGCTTGATTTGATGTTACAGAACTAGTATGCCAATTTCTCCACATTTCTATTCTGCCTCAAGCTCATTTTCACATGACCTGTTCTACCAAACTGCATTCTCGCCATCTTGTTCACTTGCTTCAATCCCCCTTCCCACGAGGCCCTTCTCTTTAGTCTACCCCTCTGATTCATCTTCTAATTCAAGCAATGCCAGTTTCTGTGTCATTCATTTTGTAATTACAATCTGTTTTTACTTTTTAGGCTTTTTGTCACAGATTGCTTGCCTTATTGCCTTATTATATTTTTATGAAATAGTTATTAATTCTTCGAGAATTTCATACAACGCATTTTGGTCACATCCATCCCCACTCTTCCCCTATCTCCCACTAGATCTGCCCTACCTCACAACACCCCAAATTTTGTGCCCTCAATTTTTATTTTTAATGAATTTTTGCAATTTTCATACAAGATAATTTAATGGTATTTGGATTCCCTGGTCTATCTGAAATTCCTCCTCACTGCCCCCCCAATTTAATGTACTCACATTATATATATATATATATATATATATATATGTATGTATATGTGTATATATGTGTGTATATACATATATACAATATGACCTATAGAGTCTGATTTGTGTCCCAAAATGTCCTTCAGTATGGGCTCACTGGGCCCACCAAGAATCCCATCCGTGTAAGACACTGTCTTCCCATTTCAGCAGCCATCAATTGCCAAAATTTCCTAAGGTTGGGTTAGGACCTCATTTTGGGAGGGTGGTATTTTGAGAAAGGGTCTCCCTATAGCCCCAGCTGGGCTGAAACTCTCTGTTTGGATCAAGCTGGCCTTGAACTCACAGATATCTGCCTGCCTCTGTCCCCCTCTGCCTCCTGACCACTGGGATTAAAGGCTTGCACAACCACATCTAGCTGGGACCTCATTTTTTAAACCCATTGAGTCCAGTTTGTGTTGGTCCTATTCTCTGGGATATGGAGCAGTCCGTGAGAGCATAGTAGACCTACTGGGGCCACACCCTGAAAGAAAACTGACTCTCCCTTTCCCAGTAGTTATCAGTTGCCAGTCTCTCCTCAGCTATGGCTGGGGCTTCCTGCCCTCCTCCCCATCCATCCTGGGTTTGTCTGGCTTGGACTTCCACAGGTCTTGTGTGTGCTGTCACAGGTGCCGTGAGTCAATATAAGCAGCTGCCCTGTGTCCATCTATCACTATGGCTCTTACAGTCTGCCCACCCCCTCTTGTGAAATGATCCCTGAGGCTTGGTAGCAGAGGGTGTAGTACAGGTGGCTCATTTGGGGCTGAGCTCTCCACAGTCTCTTATTCTCTTCGTGTTGACCACTTGTAAGTCTCTGTGTTAATCACTATCTGCTACAAAAAGACGCTTCTGGAACTGGAGTTAAAGATGGTTCTCAGCTGCCATGTGGGTGCTGCGGATTGAACCTGGGTCCTCTGCAAGAGCAGTCGGCGCTCTTAACCACTAGGCCATCTCTCCAGCCCCCTCTTCTGACCTCCGCGGCATTGCACGACATGGGTTGCACAAACATACATGCAGACAGTACATTCATACACATACAAAAATAAATAAAAAATTTTTAAAAAGAAACAAAGACACTTCTCGATGAGGGTTGGAACATGCACTACTTTATGGGTATAGTGACAGGTCATTAGGAGTCAGTTTAATACTGTTTCTATTTAGCAGAATAATAATGGTACATAATTATTTGTATTTATGATATGCCATGTTCCTAGATAAGCACCTTGGTCCTGGGTCTGTGCCTCGCTGCTGCTAGTATTCCTGACAGGGAGCCTCAGGTTTTCCTCTGAGCCATGTAATAAAACTGAATTTAAATTTTGTAGTACAGGTAAAGACAGAATGAAAGAAATCACAATATATGCTGTAACATCTTGAATTACACATGGAGTGGTAGATTGTGACAAGTTAAAAGATTCATATTTGAAGCCAGGTGTGGTGGTGCACACCTTTAATCCTAGCACTTGGGAGGCAGAGGCAGGTAGATCTCTGTGAGTTCAAGGCCAGCCTGATCTATATAGCGAGTTCCAGAACAGCTGGAGCTACAGGGAGACACTGTCTCAAAAAAAAAAAAAAAAAAAAAAAAAAAGGTTCATATTTGAATACCCTAGAATAATCTCAAGAAATAAAATAAGAGGGAGGAGAGATGGCTCAGTGGTTAAGAGCACTGGCTGTTCTTGCAAAGAACCAGAGTTCAGTTGCCAGCATCCACATGGCAGTTAACAAACAATCCATAAATACAGTTCCAGAAAATCTGACCTCCATGGGCATTGCTTGACATGGGTGTATTTATATACATGCAGGCATAACACTCATAAAAATACATAAAATATTTTAAAAAGAAATCAAATAAGACATTTTATAAGATTCCAAAAGTAAAGATAAAATTGAAATCCTGTATATTAGATCAAATAAATGGAAGTAAAATAAGAAGATGAAAAAACAAAAAGTTAAACAATAGAAAACAGAAAATAAATTATATATATATATACATATATATAAACCAAGACATATTAATTAGTTAAAAACATTCTAAATACTCCAACTTAGGTATTCAACATCTAGTAGATATATTAAAGTATCTCATTTAAATTTCAACTACTTTTAACTTACAAGGCCCAGCTGTCTTTTGCCACCAAAAACCTCACTTTAATTTTTTAATTTGTATTTATTATTGCTAGTATGGGGGTTGCTTGCAAGCAAGCCATGGTGTATGGAGGTCAGAAGACAACTCTGTGAAATCAGTTCTCCTCCCACATTTACATGGCTTCTGGAGACTGAACTTAGGTCACCAGGCTTGCATGAAAAAAATTCCTTTACCCACTAAGCATCATCCAAATAGAGAAACTTTCAACTCAATATAAAAACAAATATAAGTAGACATAGAGAAAAAATAATGAAAAAGCTGGGTTCACCATATTAATATCACAAAATTAATCTTCAAAGAACAAACATTATGAAGGGTCTCCACAATTAATTTACTACTGTAAGTCATTGTAGAAATTCAGTAACTCCGGGGCTGGTTCCGACTGCTCTTACAGAGGACCCGGGGTTCGATCCCCAGCACCCACATGGCGGCTGAGAACCATCTGTAACTCCAATTCCAGGAGAACTCCAGTTCTAGGGGAATCTGAGACTCTCTTCTGACCTCCGCGGCATTGCATGACATGGGTGCACAGACCTACATGCAGACAGTACACTCATACACATACAAAAATAAATAAAATTTAAAAAAAGAAAAAGAAATTCAGTAACTCCTGATCCAAACCTCTGGGTTCTGTTCTCAACATTTATAGTTGCATCTATATTTTATGTAGAAATTATTTGGTTTTGAGGAACAGATTAATTTTAGATGAGAAGAAAGAAATTCTTTTAGTTAAAATGGAAAGTTATGATCAATGAGAAGAACTTACACCAAGGGACATGGAAAAAGATGACAGAAAAATCCCACTTGAAAGGAATCTCTCTTTGTCCAGTGAACAATGAGATTATCAGATGAGGAAGTAGCTTTAAAATTCTAAAGAAGGTTTAATGTTTGGGAACAGCCCCTGGTTTAATGGGAGAATGAGCAGGCTAAGATGCGCTGGGATGTTTGATCTTCACTGTGAACTTGATTGGATTTGGACTCTCCTAGGAGATACATTTTTGTGTCCACAATGTGTTCATAGATGAGAAAAATTACATCTAAACAAAGTTCTTAAATTTTCATAAGCCCATCTATCAGAAACATTGGAAGAAAACTACAACAATTTTTACAAATTATTTTGAAACCATTGTTTACATTTGCTTATATTTGTTGTGGTATTTGTTTTGTTTTAATGGGAAAATAGAACTATAGCATGGGATGCTTTCAGTCAGAGACCAGAAAAGCTTTAAAGAGCATTATTTTCACCCTTATACCAACAGAAAAAGCTAAGCAAAGTGAAAATTTATAACTTTGCATAAGCATGCCAGAGAGCTAGGTTTTCAGAGTAACCACTTAACCAACAATATAAGAAAAGACATGTGGCTACAAAAAGAAATATTATCCTACTTCTGCCTACCTGGGACAGGTAAACCAGATGTCTTTTAGAATTCATCCAGGGGGCTGGAGAAATAGCTCAGCAGTTAAGAGCACCAACTGCTCTTGCAGAGGACCAAGGTTCAATTCCCAGCACCCACATGGCGGCTAAGAACTGTCTTTAAGCCAGGCATGGTGGTGCACCCCTTTAATCCTAGCACTCACTCGTGAGGCAGAGGCAGGCAGATTTCTGTAAGTTCAAGGCCAGCCTGGTCTACAGAGTGAATTCCAGGCCAGATGAGGTTACAGGGAGACCCTGTCTCAGAAGAAGAAGAAGAGAAGAAGAAGAAGAAGAAGAAGAAGAAGAAGAAGAAGAAGAAGAAGAAGAAGAAGAAGAAGAAGAAGAAGAAGAAGAAGAATTCATCTAAAGTGGAAGCTGAAGGGCTTGCTCAGTGGTTAAGAACACTGACTGCTCTTGCAGAGGACCCAGGTTCAATTCCTAGCATCCACATGACAACAACCAGCCATCTGTAACTCCAGTTCCAGGGGATTTGACACCCTCTTTTGACCTCCAAGGACACTGCACAACACAGAGGCACTTATGCACATGCAAGCAGTACACTCATATGCATAAAATAAAAAGAATTCATCTAAAGTGAGGGCTGGAGAGATGGTTAAGAACACTGACGGTTCTTCCAGAAGACCAGGGTCCCATTCCCAGCACCCATATGGCAGCTAACAGCTGTTCATAATATGGCAGTTAACAACTGTCCATAATGCCAGTTCCAGGGGATCCAACACCTTTTCACCTCTGCAAACATTATACACATCTTGTGCACTTAAACACATGCAAGCAATCTTTATTTTATGAGTGCATACACATAAAATAAAAATAATAAATAAAATATTGAAAAAAATTCATGTAAAGAGTTAGAGCAAAAGAGGGAACTGTTGGGGCTGGAGAGATGGCCTAGCGGTTAAGAGCGCCGACTGCTCTTACAGAGGACCCGGGTTCCATCCCCAGCACCGACATGGCGGCCAAGAACCGTCTGAAACTCCAATTCCAGGAGAACTCCAGCTCCAGGGGGATCCGAGACCCTCTTCTGACCTCCGCGGCATTGCACGACACGGGTGCACAGACCTGCATGCAGACAGGACATTGATACACATACAGAAATAAATAAAAAATTTTAAAAAAAGAGGGAACTGTTTTAGTCTGCATCTATTCCACCCTCCCAGCCACCCCACACAAAAGAAATGCAATGAAATATTTGCTCCTAAATTTAGTCTTATGTAATTATTTATGATTGCTAGAAACAACTTAGATGTCCTCAACCCAGCAAGTGATAAGGAACTAAAGGATGATGGAATATTCTTCAGTAATGAAAGGAAGAAATTATTGATATATTCAATAGGATACATCACAAATGCATTTTTCTCAGCAGAAGAAAGAAGAAACCAAAAAGCTACAGACTGCATAGGAAATACAAAGTACAGGAATAGAGAGGACATCACTGGTCATGAAGGCTGAGAGCCGATAATAGGTCTGACCTGGAGAGAAGAGAGAAGGGCTGAGCTCAACAGCAGCTGTAAGACTTCCCCAGGACCTCGTTGACCTACACAGAGAACCTGTCATTGTGTCAAAGAAAGCCTTTTCCAGAGGTCATTTGAAAACCTGGTACCTTCTAGACAAAATTAGCTTGAGTAGAAGAGGCTCCGTTAATGCCTTTAACTCTTGATGAAACAGAACTTTGAAGGAGCCACTAAATATTCCTAAATCTCAGTTTCCTCATCAGTTAAATAACAGTTGTCAGAATTCCCTAAACAACAAGTGGGAAATATTTAAAAGAATATTGATCCCCTTCACTTCTTGCCTTTGATCCTTCTGAAAGGTCACTCTTTAAAGTCAGTAAATCCCAGCATTACCCACTCCCCTTATTTTTACAGGCATCTAATTTGCTGTTTCCTTGTGGTATACGAAGCCGGGTAACGGCATGGGTCAGAATGTGTCTGGGATATTAATGCCTGTGTTTTGATGGAAAATCCAAGGGTCTATCTATGAATAAATTATGCATTCTTTTGTGAGATTTATGTTTCATGAAAGCTATCAATGGATTCAGCTGTGAGGAGTTTCTGAAGCAGGGGGAATGAGCAAGCATGAAAAATTCTTGGATATTAAAAATAACCTCCCAGAAGGCAAAATGACCTCCATTTGTTTATGCCCTCCTGCCTACGCTAAACAAGCTGCCACAAAGAATTGTATTATACAAGTGCAAAGCAAGATTATTTTCCTCTCATTTTTAATAATGATTTGGGGATTTTAAAATGAGAAAATAAAGGCTTGGGGCAGTCTCTCTCAGTCTCCTTGTCTCACACAGAGAAAAGCAGGAGGTAACTGCAATTGCCTATGTGAGGGTTGGTTGACCAAAAACACTGGGCATGTGACTGAGAGGCAGCCAGATTGCATGCTTTGCTCCCCTTAACCCTGCCCTGACTTTGACTCTGCACTTTGAAAATGACTGTAGCATTTCACTTGGACTGAGAAGATCACATGGAACAGAGAAGATGACACACTGCCCTCAACAGAAATGGGGAAGCAGGGCGGGCGATGGGAGGAAATGAGAAGTGCAATTTGAGCAAGTGAAGTTTAAGACTAAGCAAGATGTCTGTGCAGATTTCCCCAAGACCATTAGCTCTAGAAATGTGGGGCTCTGATGAAGGGCTGTGCTTGACAGGGAATTTGGGGAGAAATTCTCTTAGAAATACTAGTTGGAGCCATGGAAGTGATTGACACCACCAAGGCAGAGAAGAGAAAGGAGATTGGGTTGGGGAAGTCAGGTCAAGGTAGATAGGAGAGAGAAGAGGAAAGAAGACAGGACAGGAAGAGAGAGGTGTGAGGAAAGAATGGGAGGGAAAGGGAAGTGGAGGGGAAGAGGAAGACGACAAGGAAGAGGAGACAGTAATAGGGAGGAGAGGAAGAGAGGAGGGAGGGGAGGAGAGGGGTTGGGAACAGGAAAATATGGTTGCCAAGGACAGAGGTCAGAGGTCAGAAGAAGTAAAGAGGGAAGTACCACGGTAATACAACAGCAGAAAATGTTGGAAAAGAGAGGGAAGAAAACTCAAGAAGAGGTGTTCAGGGAAGGAGAGATGGCTCTTTGGTTAAGAGTGCTTGCTGTTCTTTCAAAGGACCTGAGTTTGGATCCTAGCACCTACATCAGACAGCTCACAACTACATAGCAGACAGCTCACAACTCCCTGTAACTCCAACTATAATGGATCTGGTACCCTTTTCTGGCCTCCACAGGCACCTGTATACATGTGGCATTCATACACACAAAAAATAAATAAATACTCTTTAAAAAAAACAAAAGGTGGGCTGGAGAGATGGCCTAGCAGTTAAGAGTGCCAATTGCTCTTGCAGAAGACCCGGGTTGAATCCCCAGCACCCACATGGTGGCTGAGAACCGTCTGTAACTCCAATTCCAGGAGAACTCCAGTTCCAGGGGAATCCAACACTGTCTTCTGGCCTCCTTGGCACTGCACGACACAGGTGCACAAACCTACATGCAGACAGTACATTCATACACATAAAAAAATAAATAAAATTTAAAAACATATTTTTAAAAAGGTGTTCTTTTCTGAGCCAAGAGAAAGTGAGGAACTAAAGCCATCACTGAAAAGTTGTCTTCCGTGATTCTCTTCCTTGGAACTTAACCACGGTCTCCACTGTCCCCAAATTCTCCTAATCCAAGCCTCAAACACAAGAGGAAGATGAATGATAACCACTTAAAAAGGAAAACCAGCCCAGTAAACTAAGTGTCAACTACAAATGCTTCTTTGCTCAGCATTCTGAGAGAACTATAAAGTATGGCACCCTGCAAAGCTGCCACCACTTCCCAGACACACGGGGGACGCCTCGGGGATTCCTAATTTGACCCAACAGATACTGATTGTTGACTCCTCTCAATGTGAGGCTCTAGGTTAAGAACCTAAGCAGAACTTTGAACTATTGGCCTGCATCAGAATCGAATGGACAGCCTGTCAATGCAGATTGCTGAAGCCTCCCCAGAAACTCTGATCAGTCACTCTAGCACAGGCCTGAGCATTGCTGATTCCAGCAATTCCCAGGTGGCCCCGCTGCCGCAGATCTACATCACAGACTGTGAGCAAGTCTCTCAGTGAGTCACGATGAGAGGACAGATAAGTGAGAGTACTTAGAAAAAAAAAAAGCACAAAATTCTCTGCAATACAGAACATTTCGGTATCAACATTGTTGATGGAGGAGGGGGAAAGAGAAGAGAAGGAAACAAAAGGAAAAGAAAAATAAATAGACAATGCATTCTCATGTTCCTGTGGGAATGTAGGTGTGTGCATGCCATAGCACACATGTGGAGGTCGGGGGATGCCTTTCCTGTGTCAGGCTTTACCTGTCCACCTTGTTGGACTCAGGTCCTCTTCAGCACTGAGTAAGCCAGGTTCACCCGCCACAGAGGTCTGTAGACTGCTGCCACTGCCCCCTGCTCCCCCAGAAATGCTCAGATTACGGACACCTGCACCGCTGCATCTGCTACTGAGTCTGGGGATCTTAACTCAAGCCACCAGGCTGATGCAACGAGGCTTTGACACAGAGCCATATCCTCAGCCCAAAATCCACACTCTTAAGATGAAAATTAAAATCAATCCAAGGCCACATGGATCTTATCTTAAGAGGAGGACTGGATGGAGCAAATACACTTAGATTATCTGTAGAATGAAGAATTTTAGGGCCTGGAGAGAAGGCTCAACAGTTAAGAGCTAGCTGCTTCTGCAGAGGACCTGGGTTTGGTTCCTGGCTCCTGCACGGTAGCTGACAACTATTCATAATTCCAGTTTTAGGGGATCTGATGCCTTCTCTGTCATCACATGTTTTGGGTACACTTACACACATGCAGGCAAGATACACGCACACACACACACACACACACATGAGAAACAAAATTAGAAATAAATTTATAAAATAATTTTAGACTATATCTATATCCCTTTATCCTACTATTTCCTGGATCTTCAGAAAGGAAAACTAAAATCACTATCCCTCTCCCAACCCCAATTCGCCAAACCACATTCATATTCATTGGAGTTGCTCACCATGTTTGCACCCAGACTTTTCTAGCTCACTTTCAAGAGTAAACACCTTCGGTCATGTGTTTTGTTTATCTAACTTTATTCATCTAAATCTAGTCATAAGACCTATGCACTCCTTAACAAGGAAAGAACAAAGGAAGCGGGAGGGAAGAGAGGAGGGAAAGAGAGAAGGAAGATCAAAGGACTAGGAAGAAGGAAGGAAGGAAGGAAGGAAGGAAGGAAGGAAGGAAGGAAGGAAGGAAGGAAGGAAGAGAGGGAGGGAGGGAGGGAGGGAAGGAAGGAAGGAGGGAGGGAAGGAGGGAGATATAGAGGAAGAGAAGGGGGAAAGAGGGGGGAAGGAAGGAATATGCTTCTTGACTTCCTGGACTCTAGCTGGCACAGCAGACTGCACAGCGCGTCCTTGCTACTACTGCCCCTTAATGGTGATCAGGTCATGGTATTGGCAATTTGAAAGATCAATCTTCAACACAGACCGATCTATTTTTATCTTCCCACTTTGACTTGCCTCCAGTTAAACCTCTCTCCTCAAGTGTAGCTTTCAGGTAGGTTCTCCACATTCCACCCTTCCTCAGCATACTGTCGTGTGACAATCCAGATCAGTATGCTTCCCTGCTATGAATGGCCCATCTCCCAGGCTTAAAGCCCAGCTATGTTCACTTTCTCCATCTCCTTCGTGGACTTTTCTTGGGTAATCTTCATGTCCTGCTGACTCTTCCTCCATTTGACTTCTCGTGGGTCTCTCACCCCCTTCCAGCTTCACTGTCTTTATTCCCGAACTATTAAAACAACCTTATAACTGGGCCCCCATCTGCCTCCCTCCTCCACCTAATCCTATACATTGTGGTTACCTCTTAGCTTAGTCATACTTAAACACCAGCTTCATTATCATAGTAGCCGTTATTCTTTATTAAGCACTTAATATGTGTACAGCCTAATGCCCAACATTTTATATGCATGATGTCACCTCACGCTCACCTCGTGTAATATGTGTGATTATCCCCATTTTAAATGTGAGGTAACGAATGCTTACTCATCCATAAAGACTTGCTGAAAGCACTGTGTTTAAGAGCTCCACCATTTAGTCTGCGTTCTTAAAACTTTCCCTCACTCTTCTCTTCAAAGCCTCTTTCCCAGACAAACTAGTCTGCTGACGCCTCCAGACATGGCTGTATATCCCAACCTTTACTGCTGGGTTTCTCAGAGCCAACACAGATTACCAATCAGGTGTGAACAGGGCCCATGCACAGCTATACATTTATATTTATTTTACATGTATGAATGTATTTCCTGCATGTATGTAAGTGTACACATGTTGTGCAATGCCTGCAGAGATTAGAAGAGGACATCAGATTCTCCTGGAACTGGAGTTACAAATGTTGTTGGCCATCATGTAAGTGCTAGGAATCAAATCTGGGTCCTCTGCAAAGGCAGCCAGTGCTCTTAAATCCTGAGCCATCTCTTCAACCCCATAGCTATACATTTTTAAGAGGGAAGGAACAAAAGAAAATACATAATCTAGCTCAGTATTTGTGCATCACTCATATTAACTGAGTCACCATATACATGTATTGGTGCACAGGCTTGAGAGGGTTTTTGTACAATATGCCTGTCTTGGATGGTCTCTTTGCTCACTTCCTTCACAGCATCCAGATTTCTACTGAAAATTTCCTTCTGGAGGCTGGAGAGATGACTCGGTGGTTAAGAGCACTGGTTGTTCTTGCAGAGGACCTCGGTTCAGTTCCATGCACCCACATTGTAGCTAACAATCATCTGTAACTACAGTTTCAGGGGATCCAATCCCCTCTTCCGGCCTCCAAGGGCATTGCAGGATATGGGTGCACATCCATACATGCAGGCAATACACTCATACATGTAAAATAAATATAGTCATTTTTAAGTTTCCTTCATACAGGAAGCCTGACTGCCTGGCCTGGTTAAATCCAACCTGTGACACCCCCCCCCCCACACACACACACACACACAATGCTTCACATGTTCGTCATAAGCCTTATTAGGCTCCAGAAGAGGCTCTGATGCAAGCACATCTGCCCTGCTCACATACAAGCTCCGTGCATTCGGGTTCTTGGCCTGTTCTCTGTTGTGATCTCAGAATCTGAAACAAAGCCCAGCACTTCCCGGGCCACTAGTATATACTTGTGGAGAGAGTGATCATAGGAAAGGTGGCAATGAAGTAATGAGAGGAATAAAAGCCTCATGAAGACATTCTTATTAAAAATCCAATGCATGTGCAGTATCTGGTTTCTGATGATAGGGAAATGAGCGGCTCTTCTGAGGACATACTTGCTTCTGCCAGTCTTCTAATCAGTGCGTATTCAATGTGAGTCCAAAAGGGAGGCACAATTTTCTTAATTTTTTTCTTATTTTTATTTTATGTGTATGAGTGTATTTGCTGTATGTGTGTAAGTGCAGCTGTGTTGTGCAATGCCCTAGGAGGGCAGAAGAGGGTGTTGGATCCCCTGGAACTGGTACCATGTGGGTGCTGGGACTTGAACCTGAGTCCTCTGCAAGAGCAGCCAGTGTTCTTAACCTCTGAGCCATCTCTCCAGCCCCTTGGCACAATTTCTTGTAGCAGTGAGAAGCTTAAGTAGGAATTACCTTGTTGTTTGAAACTCAACATGTCACGCAGTCACTGCCCACTTGACCTATAGGCCAGGACAGGTGTGCAAGCATCAAAAGATGATGACCAGACATGTGCCTGTCCTGTTTCATGCCTGACACTAAGTGGTGTTTTCAGTGGAATTATAAAGGGAAATAGAAATCTGAAAGGGATATATAGAAGCTATAAAGTAAGCACAATAATTTGAGCTTTCTAAACACAGGGGAATTTTCCCAAGACTCCAAGATGAAATGAATATAGGCATGTCACCCAGGCCAACCATCATTCACCCTTAGATGATTTTTATGCCCATGTGGCAAATTTTCACAATCTCAAGATAAAACGCTAACAAAATAGTTGGTGGTAAAGCATTCTACCCAAATACAAGACAGTTGTATGACTCTCCACACTAACCCACCAGGGACAACAGGCCTCAGAGCTTCTGATCAACCTGGACTACTCTTTAATCAACTCCGGAAGCCAGCATCCCTCTCTTCTACTTCAACCTGTCAGGATTGTTAAGATATATTGGGAAGGGGGGAGGGGTGGGAGAGGGACACGGGTGTATATTCGATTAATGCACATTTAATTGACGTGAGTTCAACAAGTACCCAGTTTTGCCTAGACACTGTCTACAGGATACATGGTGTTTTAGGACTTAGTAAAAGTAAATATGTGTATATTAAACAACATTGGTTTACAGACTCTGATAAAAATGGTAATGCATCTGAGTTAAATGGAGATATAAATCGCTGTTGTCCACATTTGTTTTACATAAAATTTGTAGAGCAATAACTTTGGGATTGGCACATACAAATGTTCTCTATAATTTCTCTGTTGTACAGTATCACCTTTTAGCATTCTCTTTAAGATGATTTAACATAAAAATTAAGTTTGCTTCCCAAGTTAATCATATATAGTCACCCAAAACAACATGAGTGAATTTGATGAAATCTGAGCCTTGATTCCACCCTATAGTTATGTATAATACAACTGTCTTCTGGAGACTCATGGGTTAAAAAAAAATTTGGGTTTTTTTTTTTCATGAAACCTTTTCGTCAAAAACCTTGCAATTCAAATCTTAAAACTAACTATGGGAAAAGATTTGTGGGTTCCAACAGGACAAAATGTCACCAACTTAACGGCTGAGAAAGAAAAGATACAGCTTTGCATTGAGTAGGATGTACCAGAAAGTGCCAACTGAAAGGTTGCCCCATCTGAACATCGAAAGGAAGAAAAGCCTCAGATTGCCATAAACATCGAACCCCTCTGTGGATCCTACTTGTAACAACTATTTATAATGAGTCCTAATGAAACTTACCTTCTAGGTGCCACAAAGGTTTTGATATGAGAGACTTTCTTGCCTCCCCCCAGAACAAGGAGAAATATGACAATGATGAGGTTGCTCTCCAACTGTAAGTTGGAGACAACTATTATAGAGGTAATCTCTTATAAAACTGGTAAAACTGCCTTTTTTAATTGACTAATAGACATAAGAACTGTGAAAAGGATTATTCTCCGTTCAGAACCAAATATAATACTAAAGTCCTTAAACTATGCACTTAAGCAAAATATATCAATACAGGAGCTCTGACATCAGTAATGGATTATTCTACCAGGGAGATGTTGGCCAGGTGATCCAAGGCCCCACAAAAGGTAAAGGCTCCTTGCCTCTAAACTGGGATACCTGCAAGAAGAGAGGCGATAAGGCCCTGCTGCCAAAGACCTGACGTTAACATGGGAATGATGTATTGAGACCACACATGCAAGTGTACAGATGGCCTCTGGAACACCAGAGAGTGTTACCAAAGGCCACTAAACCAATAAAGCAAATACGGGTCTCCTTGAGTCAAGCAAGACTCCACCGTCAGCACCAGCTACACCTCACCTGCCTGGAAATACTGTGCAGCAGAGGCAGCCATATGCCTGTATATCCCAAATCTAATTGGCTATTGGCTCTCTCCTTGGAGGAATAACCCATGGCTGATGCCACAAGCTTACATCCTCTACAGGTTAGGAGATGTTATAAGCCACAGTAAGACCCTGTCATATTTAACAGGAAAAAATGTAATTCATGGATCAACATATCATCCAAACATATGTGTCTATACCAAAGTAACCAACCATAACTATTAGTGCTGTTTAAATACCTATATATCTAATTGCTTGTGCTTCATTAGTAGGATCGAAAGGTTATTCCTGGACAAACTGTCAGCCCATAAAAGGAAACAGCCAGAATTTACCAGAGTCCAAGACAACGGCTCCAGAGAGAGTGGACTGTTTTGCTTCTCATCCACCTATGCCCCTTTTCTAAGCCTAGGGAACAATCTGCGGAAGAGGGGGCATGGTAGAATGTAAGGGCTGCGATTGGGGTGAATGGTGAAACTACAGCAATGTAGCCTGGACACTCATTTGATCAACTCGATTGAACATACAACCCCTCACCCCCCGCTGGAAGGTAGGGCTGTGGGGGTTTGGGCACAACAGCCTGCAAATTGGTTTTACATGAAGGGTGCTTGTACTCATGGATTATCACTTATAGCTAAAAAATGAAAAAAAAAAACTGAGAGAAAGATGCAGGACAGTTATGGCAGAATGCATGATCTGGGATGGGGTGGGGGTGGGGGGAAGGGAAAGGGAAATATGCCTGAACTGAATTGGAAAATGATGTATGAAATGCACAAAGCATCAATAAAAAAATGTTAAAAAAAAAAAGATATATTCGTTTCAGGAACATCTCGGCCAATACACTTGCATAATAAACTGAGAAGAGCAAATGCAAGATCTGATGAGAGTGGCAGCTGGGGGCAAGTACTGGGTGTGTGTGCAGATGTGGGCCAGCCTTCTGAGAAGGGAGCTTCCTTCCTTTAAGCTCCCTGGCTGTATGAAATTCAGCATGACTGAAAATGCTTAGCCAAATCCAAGTGTAACAGGAGAGCAAATGTCTTTACTTTTGAAGCTAATCTTTCCAATGTGTATGACAGCAGTCCACATCTAGGTTCATGTTCATTTCAAGTTTATGATAACAGGGGAGATCCTGAGTATTTGTTGTTGTTGTTGTTTGTTGTGGTGGTGGTGGTGGTGGTGGTTCAAAGAAAGCCTTCAAATGTTTCTAGGCAACAGAAATGCAAGCAAAGAGAGAATCCCATGCTTAAAACAAATTCAATTAATACTTATGTGTCACCTCCCTATACGTAAAATGGTGATTGACAACTTACAATTATGTAACAAAGAGTTATAGAAATTGAGATCTTCTCCAGTGTTATATTTTGTTTGAAATTTATTTACCATTTAAACAAGAAAATAGTGATAATTAAGAATGTCGAATGACTTTTTTTCTTTAAAATTCAAGGTTCAATGAAAATTAGAGAAAGCCCAGAAAAACATTCTTTGCTATGTTTGTCTGTGTTTCGCTGCTGATCGATCTACTTTGGGTTATTCTTCATCCCACTCTGCAGCCCAGGAGGCTGCTCTCCAGGAGCTATGAGCTTGTTGTATTTGGCCAGTGAGAAACTTCTGCCAGGACATTAGGAGAGACAAGTGAGGTTGGAGGGTGCATGTCTCAGCAACCTTCAGAGTCTGTCTCTTGACAGCTCCCCCTAAGTTGACGTTGCCTGTGGAGCCGTTCCGAGTACCAGTCTCCATTTCTCATCACTTTCCCCTCAACCCAGGATACCTACTATGCTATTACTTTCCTCACTCAACTTTACTAGGATTCTTTTTACCTAATTTTCTTCAAAATGACCTGAATATGCCAGTTACTCCTGATGCATAATCAAGTCTAATACAGAATCTGGACCAGAATGTTGGGAAGGAGTCCATGTAGATGAGGACACAGAAGGTATGGAGGAAAGAGCAAGCAATATACTCTGTGGTCCTTCTCTCAGACTCAATAAATATGTAACACAGAGTCCACTCTGGGGGAGGGGGGTAGTCTGAAACAAAGGTATCCTTTCCTGAACTGTGGGAAACAGAGCAAAAGGGTTACAGATAAAAACCCCATGTATCAGTGTATAGGCAGCAAGTCAGTGTATAGCTTATAATCATGGTTTTACAGTACAATGGGACTCAAAGTTATTCACTGACAGTAAACATGATTGGACTGAGATTAAGACCTGGGACTGTACTGTACACCCAGCAGTCAGTGAAGGAAGGAAAAGAGTCCTATGGTGTACTCCATGCAGACTGCCCCTAAGGAAAAGCCCAGGTAATTCCAGGTGGCACAGTCCACTTAAAGGGCAGTAACCTTCCTCCAGTAGCTCTAGAAATCCCTGGTGTAAGATTAGAAATGTGGATGACAAGAATCATTCAAGGGAGCACTGCTTAGATAGCTAGTAATCTAAAGGGCAATTGTGACCCACTGAGACAATTGCAAGATGAAGCTCTTGAGGTATTGGCATGATGTCTTAACCAAGCATCTGGGGCTAGACAGAAACTCAGAGTCTCTCTTTGCAGCTACCTCTCTTGAAGCAAGGAATCTACCTCTTCTGCAACATAGCTTCTTCATATGTAAACTGGAAATAATGACACAAGTTAATTTTATTCATACTTTTGACACTGTGACAAAATTCTAGACAAAAACAAAATAAGAAGGGAAGATTTATTTGGGCTTTGGTTAGAGGGTACAGCCCATCATGGCGGGGAAGGTATGATGACAGGAGCGAGAGGCAGCTGGTCACATCGCGTCTACTGTCAGGAAGCAGAGCGAGGTGAATTCAAGGACTCAGCTCTCATTCCCTACTTTATTGAATTCATGGCCCAGCCATGCCATGAGATGATGCTGTCCACATTTAGGGTGAGTAATTCCACCTCAGTTACCCCAATCTAGAAATTCCCTCACAAACATGTAGTAAAACGAAAAGCTAAATGATGTATAAGAAGTTTAGGCTGGATGGGGAGGAAGTCAAGACCTGAAGAAGGCTGTGGAATGGGATGAAATAAAGTGAAAAACCAGAGGTGAGACTGAGGTCCAAAGCCCGGGTAGAGAGGACAAGGGAAGGACTGGAAAATTAGATAGTTGTGTATAGAGAAGGGTCGCTGGAGTTTGATTTCACAAGTGATGCAGAGATGAGCTGGTAGAACTCGTATCTTCCAACGTATGACATAGCCCATTCCCAACACAGCCTAGAAGACACTCCATCCAGTGTACCCAGGCCCTGTTGATGACAGAAATAGTCTCTGACCGAGGTGGCAAGGTCTTCAAAGAATGAATGAGAATTCTGAAATTCAGACAATGACAATGTTATGTTTTCGAAGGGAAGGAAGGGAGACATGAGCTACGGCAGATCCATGTCCTGGGAGGGAAGGAAATGATTCTCTACTAAAGGGAACTGTAAGGAAACGACATAATTAAGAGAAAAGCCAGGTTACAGTAAAAGTCAACAGTGAAGTCATCCCAAACATCAGACCATAGGGCATTTTTAGGATGGGGTGTCATTAAATTAAATTAAATTTGAATTGGTTTCTAAAATACACTTGGCTTAATTGGTCATTCCTTGCGTAGCTTGTTAACAAATCTTGCTTATCATTATCCATTAATTTATTGTAAATTAAAGAATCATGTCTTCTTAAACAGGGAAAAGGCTGAAATGTACACATAATTAAAATAAAATTGTCAGTGTTTGCTTGGTTTTAAAATTAAATGTAAAGGTTATATTTTGATGAGATTTGTAATATGAACTTTAATAGCATACTAACATAAGCAAAATATCTTTCTTGGAAGCATTTATTTATCATATTCTATGCAAAATTCACCAAAAATAACTCCAAATCTTCCCAAAGGACTGGGGGAACTCAAACAAATAATGTAACACTGCAAAAAAAGTTCACAAGCTTGAAAAAAATGGAGGCAAATTAAGCAAAAGTATTGGAAAAATTATGGAAGGATACTGAATTTTTAAAAATATGTTGATTACAAACTTATATGCAGACAGTACATTCATACACATACAAAAATAAATTTTAAAAATGTTAATGATGGAGAGATATTTCTCACAGAAAAAGTAAACAGGAAGTGATTACAGCAAATGTAAGTGAGGTAGGGTGAAAACCAGCGTGAGAAGATCAAGATTTGGGGAAATGAGTTGTGCCAAGGTTGGGGCAAACGAGGCAGAGCACTGGCTGCCCTCAGAGTTTTGCTGGTATCAGGCAAAGGGCCAACATGTGGCCCATCTCACAGACCACAGAATGTGTTTGCTCTGCAGTCCAAACAGAGCCCTAGGGAGGTGACCTATTGGTGACCCTGAAAGAGGCTCCTGGAAGCAACTGTAAGGGTTGAAAGTCCACATCTGAAGACAGCCCATGCACAGAGACCAGAGAACACCAAGGGTCTTCGGGGTCACCATCATCACAGGTCCAGTGAAGCCCAGGTGTGGAGAAGGTCAAGGTTACTGGACTGTGATGAGGTGCCAAGACACAGGTTATTCATGAGAAATTAAAAATGGGGATCCATTTTTAATGCCTTTTACTAAGTCTCTATTAAAGACAAAGTCAAAAAAGGACTCCAAATCAACATATCACAGAGATATTTACACATCGGTGTTTACATAGCATTTTTCACAATAGCTAAATTATAGAAATAACAGATGAAGAGATAAAGAAAATGTGCTATTTATGCATAATGAAATTTTTCCCAACTTTTAAAGTACAAAGTTACGTCATTTTCAGAAAAGTAGATTCAATTGCAGACAGCCATATTAAGTGAATTAACCCTGTCTCAGAAAGACAAATATTGTACATTTTATATCATTTGCGGTTGCCTGGATTTTATGTACATACATGAAATCGTACATGTATATATGACGCAACACTGAGGAAACAAATGAGAGTAATTTAAAGGGGAAGAGGCAAAGAAAAGGAGTAAAGAGGTGTGAGGAAATCATGCACAATATGTAATATATACTTAAATGAAACCTAGAAATAAATTAATTTTTAAAAGACAAGGCCAAGAGATTTCTTTTTAAAATGCTTAGAACTAACAGGACAAATGGGAAAATATAATTCTCCCTCCCTCTACCCACAAGAAGACTGAATGTGTCCTGGACAGTCTGGGAAAACATATAAGAGGGATGTCTGCACCAGATGGAGCAATGAGATTTGCAGCTCCATCCTTGCATTAGGTCCTTGAGTAAGAACAGCAACTCTATAGCCTCCCCATCCCAGAAAACTCAAAGCTGCTTCCTGGATGAACTGACAGTCTGGTACAGGAGCCTAACCGACACTGCAGAGTTACTTCACTGGTAGAGCACCCTTACACATGAGTTCCCTTCAGGATGTGACTCTCAAACATTTATGTCTCCCAGAGATTGTCTGATAAGTGGAGGAAAACCTGAAAAATGCAGGATGGGGACCAAAACAAGCAAACAGAAAAGCTCCTGAAGTCAAGCAGATCATTCAAGAAGAAAAATGTAGCTATCGCCCGAGTCCTCACGGGGATAGAAAAGACACTGAATCCATGAAACAGAACATGATTCTATTTTTACAAAAGAACATTCCAGGAACAAGAAAAGTTCTTAGAAATTAAAAATATGAGAACCTAATAAAATGCTCCATATAAGGAAGCTGAAAGAAAAGACAAAATATTTTGAGGACTAAAGAAGACACAGATTTAAAACCATTGAGAATATAAAATTACATCTGCGGACCAACATTAGCACATTCAGTATTTTAGAAATTGCATCTGACTGATGAGATGGCTCAGCAGGTAAAGGCACTTGCTGCCAAATCTGACAACCTGAGCTTGATCCCCAGGATTCACATGATGGAAGAAGAGAACCAACTCCTGCAAGCTGTCCTCTGACTTCCACATATACGGTGTGGCACATGTTCACACACTTGCACACATAATAAATGAATAAAATGTAAAAAAGTATTTAAAAATTGGTAGCCAGAGTAGAATTAGTTTATTAGTAATGCAAAAGACTTCCCTAAACTACAAATTATGAGTTTCCCCAAACTAGCCTATTAATGGCCAACATAATAAACAGTTTTTATAAGAATCACATCTTGGTATATCATTATAAAATTTTAGAACTCCTAGGAGAAAAGAAAGAATCAAAATATTTTCCAAGATGATATAAATCATATTTTGTGGCAGAAATTAGAAGGATGCTGTCATCAACAGCAGCTCTGAATGTAAGGAGACAAAGAAGTAATTATTTCAAAATTCTGAAAGAAAAATATTTAACTAGAACTCTGTTCCCAGACTAACAAATGAGAAACTAAATGGCATTTGCAAACATGTCTTTGTCAAAAAAACTTACTGTTGCTGAGCATCGTTCTCCAACACAGCAAAACAGTAGCATAGGAAAGATAACTTGGGATCCATAAAGTTCTACAGGACTGGGGACAAAAAGAAGACAATAAAACTCAAAACTAATAATATGCAAAGACCACCTAGAAGCACATGGAGCACAGTCTTGCAAATCCTTAGAGACCATCCATTTCAACTTAGCATTCTTTATTCAATCAGGATATCAATCAAGTAGTTAGCATAGGTAAAGACTGGTTCTGCCCATTCTATACAGAGTCAGATATCAGCACTAACTGAAGCTGCTAGAAGCAACTTATACCATGGCCAACCCATCATGTCTACCTGCCACACTATCTGCAAAGCAGAATTGTGACACACAGTACAGGCTGTGCACTGCACAGTAAGGAGGTGGGAGAGGGTAGTTACATAGAGCAGCGTGCTAATGATACTCTCTAGAGTTGGTCATCTGTGAAACAAAGTTGCCGGAGCCACAAGTGTAGGTTTGAAAATCACAAACTTGTAAAATGATATTCTGTATCAGATGCTTGAAAAAGGATCCAGACAGCAATCATCTGCCACTTCTTAATAAGCCCACCTGTCATGAATGCTGCTGTGAACTTACTATTTGCTGAGGATTTCAATGTACATTTGAAGCTCTGTACCTCAGATTCAAAATCCACAGATTCAACATTGAAAATCAAAACTACTCACAAAACAATGTTTGCATGGATCCTGTCACTAAACAAGAGAGTATCAACTATGTACGTACATTGTATTAGATGGTAGAAGTCATCTAGAGGGGATTTAAAGTGTATAGAAGGGTTAAACAGATTCTATGTATCTGTGAGCGTTCCAGAACCATTCTCTCATGTTTGTGAAGGACCAGGGTATGTGCATTGTCATGTTTCCCTTTTTGTAGCCTGTCAATTCTTAATAAACTAGAAATGGTATAAACAAGGGTTTTAGGTGCTTCAAAGAATTACTCATCTAGATTCTCAGACTTTATTAAACCTGTTATCTATAATTCATTAGCAAGAGCACATGCTATGATCTCTTTGGGTGGGGTATGGATAAAAGAGAGAAATGTGAAGTAGGAGTTAACTAGATCGCATTTCAGAGAAAAACCTCCTCAGGGCTTGGATGTCAAAGTTTGCCAATCTGAGATTTTAAAAACCACAAAGTCAAGCACACATCAATTAAAATTTAAAAGGAAGGCAAGTTAAAAAAAATCTGATCAGAAAATTTAAGAACCTCAAAAGTTATTAAAAACTGAAAATTGAGATATTTAATGGCCCTGCATTAGAATTTAAGATATATAAGCCAAGTACAGAATGACAATCACTGCGTGTTCTCACACTTAGGAACAAAGACACTTGGTCTCACAGGGGTGGAATAAGATATGAGAAGGGGAGGGGGGAGGAGAGGGAAAGATTGGTCAAAAGGTTCAGAACTGCAGTGACAATGCTTGAGACACTCAAAATTCCCATCATCCTAATCTGACTATTACATATCATACAAATATGTATGTATGTATTGAAAACACCATACTATATTCCCATCATGTCAGTTAAAAAAGTATGATAATTTTTTTTGTCTTTTTAAAATTTATTTATTTATACATATATTTTTTATCAAATCTAGACCCGTGTCCCCCCCATCCCCCCACCCCACCAGACCTCATGCATTCTGCCAAACATGCTATTCATCTCTTTCTCAGTCTTTCTCAATATTCTCCATGGGGAAGTTGACTGTTTTGAACAGAAAATTTTTTTGGACTTTTTGAGACAAGATCTCACTATAGCCCCAGCTGGCCTGGAATTCACTATGTAGGCCAGGTTGGCCACAATCTCACGGAGATTCACTTGCCTCTGCCTCAGGAGTGCTGGGACCAAAGATATGCATCACCACACCCAGCAAAGAATGATCATTTTTAAATATTTTAAGAACATGACAGTTGTTTCAAGAAGCCTTAAGTGCCACATTTCTTTAATGATTAAAATCTAAATATATCTCACGTATTTCACTCCCTATTTGGAGATGGGGGTGAAATACCAGAGGTATCTTCCTTACCCTACCCCACCTTCTAAACACAGCTCAAACTTCAGTGCCTTTACCTAAGCCTTTCTTGAGCTTTCAAGGCCATAATTTCTATTCTCATTTGCTAGCCAGGAGCACTTAAGTCACAGGTATTATTTTGTAAAATAAGTTTTAGGCCTCCAGAGAACAAAGACTTCGCCGTGGACAGCATGAATGGAAGACAATGTGGAAGGTGCACTCAGTGGATGCTCACAGACTGTCACTCTGTGAAATATGACAAAAAAAAAAGGAAGCGTTTCTTGCCTGGCATCAGTGTAAAGTGCTTTAATAAAGATATGATGCAGGATGATATATTTAAAAATGTTGACAAAGTAGTCTTTGCCTTGAGAGAAATATAAGAACGCTGTAACTACATGTGTGTACACCTTTCCATGTGTTTAGTCTCTAGCCTACAGCACCTCTTATAGGAGCGTTGGCAATTTGATCACAACACCCTTTTTCCTTCTATAACATTACATTCCTCTCACCTTCCTCCTACCCTTCAGTTTGTGTTAGTGACTCATTTTCCAACTTCCCCTTGATCTTGAAATATAGAAGTTCCTCTGTGTTCTTTCCTAAGTTCACTTCATTCTCTAAACTCTCTCTAATCACACACTATAGCAGTCATAAAATTTTTATCTCCAGTCCAGACATCTTTCCTGTACTCTGGGGTAGTGATTTTTTCCTTAAATGTTTCACAAATATCTCAAACTCAGCTTCCTAACTTGAATTCAAGATTTACTCTCCTTGTGTGCTGTGTAGTTTAGCAAATTGCCCTACCACTGACCTATTCTTGCAAGTCAGTTATTCTGTAGTTGTACTTGAATCTATCATTCAATCTTTTCAGCAAAATCATTGTCAGTTCTCCTCCATATCTGATCTGTCATTATTTAAAATTCAGCCTGTCCCCTCTGTGATCATTCATTCCAATTTATTGTGAACTATGCATGAGTTACTACTACAGTTCTTTCCTTGTCATCATGGTTATTTTTTTAAGACAGGGTCTCACAGTAGCTCCAGCTGGTCTGGAACTCCCTATGTAGACCAGGCTCACCTTTGTCTCACAGAGATCTGCCTTCCTCTGCCTCCTGTGTGCTGAGTTTAAAGTTGTGTGCTATCATACCCTACCCTACCCATAGTTCTTAATACGTATCCCTGGAGTCAATCTTGCCCCCCTCCCAACCCATTTGCCACACAGTCTTTTAAAAATACATGTGCTATTCTCAAACTGAAAACTTTTCAATGAGCTCTCACCAGACTTAGAACAATGACTACTGCAGATGCCCTGGTGTCTATATAGGTCCTCCCTTCAGAATCAAGACATGCCTCACAGAGCTGCTAGAAAGGCAGTGGTTGAAAGCTGTCAGATGTATCCTTTTCATGAACTTCTCTGTGGATGGAGAGAGCCACCTCATCCAAGATCACATCCTAATCCTCAGGGTGGCTCTGACTTGACCAGAGTTCAGCCGGGCACTGAGGGGCCTTCCTAGCTCCCTATAGGATGGACTGACATGCTTCTTGAGACTCCTCTGCAGTTCAGCTTATCTCTCCAGCAAGTTCTATATCCTTTATCCCATATGGACATTGATCCTGAAGTACTCACCATATACTCAGTTCATGCTAATCTACATCTCAGAGTCCTGCTTTAGGGAGCCTGATTGATACAACATCTTTTATATGATCTAGAAGGTCACCTGGGGTCTGGCCTCTGTTGACCTCTTATAGCATGCATCTCCAACCTCTGGGCTTGGTTCTGCTCCTTTGATAGGACATTTTCTCCTTATCTCAGAATCACCACATGGCTTGGGCTCTATCCCCCAATTCCTTCATCACCATCTCTTAACATTGTTGATCAATTCTTATTCCATATGCAAATCTCAACTCGAGCTCAAATAAGTCTTCTCTGGCCTTAACGTTTCCCTTTGATCATCTCTCAAAGATTATTAGACTTCTCTCTCAACGTACTTCAAAGGAACCATCATGAAATATTTTGTAACTAATTGTGAAAGAGCTGACTCCCTTGATATAACTTCAGACCTAACTCCCCTACTTATTATTATAGTTCTAGCTCAGAACTTTGCACATAGTAGCCACTCAAGAAGTATGAATGTGCCATATTTAGTCCATTAAATGTCCTCTCAGAGAGCTGGAGATGCACAGTCTAATTCCCTTTTAGTAACAGTGAATAAACAAAGGGAAATAAATTGGTCTCCAAAGTCACGCTAATACATCTACACAGGAGATATATACTTCTGACTTGTTCAACCCTTGGTCTTCCTAATGAAAGGATTCGATTCCTGGGGTTGTATGAGAGACTAAACCAATGTGTGAACTTGCCAAAAAATAACAGCAAAGAAAGTCAGTAAGATAAACCTACCTAGAAATTAAGTTTGATACAGAAGAGGAGGGAACAGGATGCAGTATATATTAGGAGGGAGATTAACCCAAAATAGAAGGATGACCCTGGGTAATAGGAGATGTCAAGAGTTGAGAAGAATGATGGAGAAAACTAGGGATAGAGACATAGAAGAAAGTACATTATCCAGAAGTAATTCCATCTCTCATAATATTATGCATGGCCAATTACTCAAAGATAGCTTTCTCCTATGCCTAAAATGTAGACACCAGATCATAATAAATCAGCTAACTCTAGCAAGGCAAATCTTACAGTGCCTGAAATTACTAAATGTGCCAGAACTTTCAGACTCTTCTGAAATCGAGACTTGTAGGCTAGAATAGATCCGCATGGTCAAAGTTCTAAGTGAAGTTCACACTGCTCAACTCATGAGGCACCACACATGCTGCATGTTTAGAAGCGCGGTGCCCCTGGGTCTCGCATTGTGGCAGCCCTAGTCTAGAATGTGATTGATTAGTTCTAATGGTAATTATCATAATTATATCTTTGGGAATCCCACAATGAGTCAGCAAACAGCTGCATGCTTTTCTTAATTGCCCTACAGTCAAATTTCACAGTGAACAATCTTACAAGGTGTTGGAATCAGGAGCAAACTTTGAGTAGCGTGGCGAGGAGGAATTCTGAGTCAACTGAGAATAAAGTTGAGAGAGTGTGTGACCAGCAGGAGATGATGCCTCAGTGCTCCGGGGGGGGGGGAGTATGTGCAGCTGGCCAGGTTTTGATTGTGAGTATGAAGTGAGTTACCAAGAGAAAGACAGAGACAAAGGTGGACCAAAAGCTCGGAGTCAAGGACAGAGCCAGGGGAATTACAGAATAAGTGTCGCAGTCAGAGAAGCAGAATGAAGGAGGTAGCTTTGCCATTGTTATACGTAGCTGTCAGTGGATCTGGGGCTGTGAGAGCTCAGAAGGCTTGCTGTGGGCTGATTTTGACACTGTCATTCCAGTCTACTGTTGTTTTGCCTTTCTACACAGAAAACAATCTGGGAAGCTCATGAAAGCAAGTATGTGTCTTTGAGCATCGATTGCATCCATTCATTGAAACAGACATCTTGGCCCATTCACAATCAATATCACCTTCTTCTTTGACAGAAAGTCAACAAAGGGCAATTTTCTTAGTTTTTTTTTTTACCCAAATGACCTGAACAGTGACCTCAACCATTCCTTCTGTGTGCCAAAAGCAGTCTGAATTCCATTTGTAACTAATCAAAACAGCTTCACCACAACCCCAGTCTGTCAGACCCAAACTCTTCATCAAACTTTCTTTGACTGTGACAGAGCCTAAATCTCATTGCAGGGGGCTTTTGTAAAGAACCAAAAATTGGGCCATGGTCATTTGGGATGAGCAGGTGTGTCAATGAGTAATTTTAAGTGTCAATTTGACTGGAATATGGGATGCTCAGATAGCTGGAAATATGTTGTTTCTTGGTATGGCTGAGAGGGTGTTTATGGGAAAATAATTGTAAATAATTGTTGGGAGCTGCGGAGTGCCACGCCTCAAAGATGGCGCCGGTTTCCGCCTCCCACCCCCACGGGGGTGAGTGCTCCATGCAGCAAACATGTCCTTATTTGGTTTGGCTTTGCTGAAGTCCTCTGTTCCGCATAGAGATATCCTATCCTTGAGACCCACGTGGTGGAAGTCGATTGGTTGTGACATGCCTTATAGGTGGTGAACCAGGAAGGGACAGAGAGAGAGCAGATGTAAGGTTACCCGAATAAACTGCTTGAGGAAGATCGCTCTCGTGTCGTGTCTTCTTTCGCTGGACGAACGGGGATGCGACAAATAATGGACTAAGTAAGGAAAAAAAAAAAACAATCAGTTGAGGGTCCAGACAAAGCCAGAAGAAAGGCTCTTTCTCTCTCTCTTTCTCTCTCTCTCTCTCTCTCTCTCTCTCTCTCTCTCTCTCTCTCTCTCTCACTCTTGCTCTCGCTCTCACTCTCTCTTTCTACTTCTTGTACCCTGCCGTGGCATACCTTCCTACCCTGAGGGACTGTATCTCTCAGGAGTTGTAAATCCACATAAACCCTTTCTTCCTTACACTACTTTGATCATGGTATTTTAACAAAGCAATAGAAAAGCAACTGCCACATTTTATATAAAGAACTTGGATGTCCCATAGTAGCCACTGGCTTCTGTGTCCTGGAACAGGTCCCCATAGATGCCAAGGATAACTAGATACAGACATCTAGATTTAGAAGTATATATGCCCACAGAGATAGATACAGATGGTTTTTCCTATTCTTTATGTATCTCTTGAGAGCTCTAACTAAACACACAGTAACTTCAAAATACAAAACCCTCTTTCCAAGTACTAGTCTTCGATATTACATTCAGGCACAGCCTGGAAATGGAAGAGAAGAAACTGATTGAGTTACACCTATAGCTTGGAGAACAAACTTATGCTGTATTTGTTTTAAACTTAATAAAATGGGATTGTGCTGTGCAGTACTAAAAATGACAAAGAGATTTATAAACAACCTTGGGTTTGGAGGGAGAGAGAAGTAGAAGAAAGATAGGAAGAGACACCAGTGGCCTGTGTTATTCAAAGGCCACGGTCCTATAAACACTCTCACAGTGTGTTCTCTACAGATCTTAAGGGGGTTTTTTGTGGAATGCCAAGTTCACTCTCTGAGCTAACCAATTCAAAAGGCTGACTCTAAGAGCCAGGCTTCCTTCCCCTCCGTAACTACAACACAGCATGGGAACGATACCAGCAACAGCAAGCTTTTGGCTCCCTGCCAGCAGCTTTATTACTTATTAACTTATTTTATATAGCCTACAGCATGGCAAGAAAGCTTCCTTTAATTATCAACAGGAATGCAGAAGCCACAAGGGGAAGTCAGAGCTGGAGAACTGCGACTGTGCTGATTACACACCAGCTCTTATCAAAGCGGACACAAAGTTGAGTTAAGCAGAAGCCAAGCTGGAAGCACAGGAAGTGCGTGGGAAGAAACCTGGAAGGCAAGTTTGGTGCTGGAAGGAATTCTCAGTGAAGAGGGTCTTCTTCCTCCTCCTCTTCCTCCTCCACCTCCTCCTCCTCCTGTTCCCCGCCCCCTCCTTTTCCTCCATTTCAGGGAAGTGAGACATCAAATTCACCTGAGACAGAACACAGAGATGAGTTACACCTCTGCTAGGCAAGGGTTCATGTGTCAGAGGAAGGGGGATGTGAGGAGGTGAACATGGAGAAAAGTGATCACTAAGCACAGCCCCTGTCCAAAAGGTACCTTGAACCCTCTATGCAGAGCCTAGAAGTGACCACTGGAGACATCTTAGGAGCAAGAAGGCACAGTGGCAATCCAATGTGTGGGCTAGAGAATGTCTGGAGAATGCCTGCATCCTCGCTGTTTACATTAAGAAGTCATCATTCAGGGCTGGAGAGATGGCCTAGCGGTTAAGAGCACTGACTGCTCTTGCAGAGGACCCGGGTTCGATCCCCAGTACCCACATGGCAGCTGAGAACTGTCCGTAACTCCAATTCCAGGAGAACTCCAGTTCCAGGGGAATCCGACACCCTCTTCTGACCTCCTCAGCATTGCACAACATGGGTGCACAAACCTATATACAGACAGTACATTCATACACATAAAATAAAATACAAAATTTTTTTAAAATTAAAAAAAGAGGTCATCATTCACAGTAAAAGCAAGTACCACCTTTCTCCTAAAACTTGCTCATAACTTTTTTCTAACTACAATATTTACATAAGGAATTCCTTTTAAATTTTTAATATTTTATTTATCATTTTATGTGTATGAGTGTATTGCCTGCATGTGTGTATATGCACCCGCGTCATGCAGTGCCCATGGAGGTCAGAAGAGGGCATCAGATCCCATGGAACTGGAGTTACTAACAGGTGTTAGCCTCCATGTGGCTGCTGGGAATCAAAACCAGGTCCTCAGCCAGGCGTGGTGGTGCACGCCTTTAATCCCAGCACACAGGAGGCAGAGGCTGGCGGATCTCTGTGAGTTCATGGCCAGCCTGGTCTACATAGCGAGCTCCAAGCCAACTGGAATTAAAGGAAGACCCTGTCTCAAAAAGACCAAAAAAAAAAAAAAAAGCAAAAACAAAACCAGGTCCTCAACAAGAGCAGTCAGTGCTCTTAATCACTGAGCCATTCTCCAGCTCCATAAGAAACTTCTTATAACTTGAATTATACCAGAAAAAAAAAAACAGCAAAGGCAAAGGTACTTGTGGGGAAAAACATAACAAATCAGAACACAATCTTTAAAGAATGGAATTAGGAGTGTGGAAAAACAACCACCTACCTCCCTGACTTCCCAGGCAAAGGGCACTAGAAGTGTCTTCTGGTTCTACCCAAGAGTCTTCAGTGGGGGAGAGAGTTCATATGCTGTGTCTTGGGTTAACTTCCAATGAGAAGACCTGAATGCAGGACAAAAGGAAAGACCAGAATGATTGGGTTTAGGGAGATGAGTGAGAAAGACTCGCTCTGCATGGATGCCTAGAGAGAAATCCAGTTCTTCTGTGGAAACAACTACCAAGAAACCTTCACTATGCAAAACTGAGATATGGTAGTGGTAGATCAAGTTCACTGCTAAGGCAAGAAGTCAACCTCAGTGGGGGCTGGACAGGGTAGGAACGAATGGTGTGTGTATCAGGTGCATCAGAGAACTGAAGAAAATTTGCATCATCCTGAAGAAGGAGAAAAGTGCTCTTCTTGAAGTACATGTTTATTAAAGAAGTGATCTGGAATCTGACAGTGAAAACATGCAGGAATCATAACACTGTAGGAGAGAACAACTTTATAGAGCTGCGCTGAAAGAAAGAGTAACAGCAGAGAGTACTGACATTTGGTGATCTCTGGCAAAAACGTAGGACAAATGCTGAAACCCTGGCTCTACGTGGAGGAGGCGACCTTGGAGGACCCTGTGTGGAGCAAACGGGGAAAAGAAAGAAGATAAAACTTTAGATAGCGTTCACTGTCATGAGAAGTTACAACGTCTTGTAAAATCATTTGACTTGCTTGACAGGAGAAAATAACTGTAAATTTGTATCTCTTGTAAGTGGTCTATAACAAGAAACATCTGTATGATGAAGTGCACTGAGGCTCTCTGAAAAAATAATGCACTTTATAGAGCAAAGCATTTCAAAAAACCTGAGGTACTCTCCTATATCCAAAGCTCCTCTCCTCCAGTGATTTTATTCCTGCGGCTCTCCAGTTTTGTCTTCCTATTTTCAAGCATGCTTTGTATTTCCCTATCTTTTTTTATTATTTTTATTTATTTCTGTATGTGTATGAATGTACTGTCTGCCTGCAAGTTTGTGCACCCATGTCGTGCAATGCCGCGGAGGTCAGAAGAGGGTGTCGGATTCCCCTGGAACTGGAGTTCTCCTGGAATTGGAGTTTCAGACGGTTCTCGGCCGCCATGTGGGTGCTGGGGATCGAACCCAGGTCCTCTGTAAGAACGGTCAGCGCTCTTAACTGCTAGGCCATCTCTCCAGCCCCTGTATTTCCCTATCTTTAAAGACATCTCACTGGGCATGGTGGCTCAGGCCTTTAATCCCAGCACTTGGGAGGCAGAAGCAGGTGGATCTCTATGAGTTCAAGGCCAGCCTGGTCTACATGGAGAGTTCCAAGACAGCTGGGCTTCCAAATGCCTGTAACCTATAACTCCAGCTCCAGAAACCCAAAGCCTTCTTCTGGCCTCCACAGGCACTCCATGCACATGACAGTGGGGGGTGGGGGGGAGAGACCCATTTCCAAAAGATCCATATTTTAACTATATTTCCATGCTTTCTTCTCTTTCCTGCTTTTCCATCTTTCTCTTACAGTAGAATAAAAACCTTTGTGCACACGATTCTTTGCTTGCAGCTTTTAGTTTCTAGACAAGTCCTTTCTTTGACCTTCCTCCGTGTCTTAATTCCAGCAGGATGGCTTCTAGCTCTCTGCTTCTGCCCTGGAGTAATAACCTCCTTCCAACCACATCCTTAACCCCTTTCACACTTCATCCTCTTAGCTGGCGTCCCTTCCACATTTCAAACTGCTGCAAACGCCCACGTGAACTGCCCTCACCTTGTTCTCAAAGCCCAACATTCATCCTATGTTGTTTCCTCCCCCGGGGTCCAGCCCTGAGAGTGTCAATATTCTCTTCCCTACTGGGGTACATCTCTTCCCTACTGGGTAACACACCAAAGAATCCCTTGTCTTACATTTGGGAGACTCCCATTGTTTCTGATCCAGACAAAACATTTAAGGCTGTGGATCTTGGCCAGTGTCCAAAAAACCCCGTACATTTTCATCAGTCTCTCGTTTCATTTGACTGGAATGGATAGGAACCACAATCAGCAGAAGATGCCACTTACTTTGAGGATTTTGATCAGCAGTGATTATTTTCTATCTGGATCTGTAGATGGCATACCAAATGACTGGGAGAGTCATGGGATGGGACGTGTTGACTGTTCGCTCAGTCTCCTCTGTACCTTCTGTCTGATCTTTGGAAATAAGCCTGTATGCTATGTACCATCATATATATCAAAGATACAACAATCTCCTGAAAGTTCACAAGACAAAAAAGCACAGAAAACTGCTGGATATGTTAATAATCATTATCTCTAAGGAGAAATGGAGAGCTGGGTAAAGGAAGTGAGTCTTTAACTTTCCACTAAAGCCATCCCATCTTCTGATGTGTGTGCTTTATGTAGCCAGGAGCTATGGATGCAAATGTATTTTAATAGAAAATGCATTAAATACGTTTCTAGAGCTTGCTGATGTAGGGAAAAATTGGAGATGTAATTCCTGCTTTCTTTTCTTTTGCAGAGAGGTCAGAGGACAGCTTTTAGGAGGAGGCTCTCTCTTCTCACCATGTGGGTCCCAGAGATTGAACTCCAGTAGGCAGGCTTGGCAGCAAGCACTTTTCAATCACTATCTTCAAGGAGCATATGGTGTCTTTAGGAAGATGGGATATTATTTCAAATGAAATAACAGTTTATTTCTTCTGGCTTCTTTACAATATTAGACTCTTCTCCCATGCATTAATCAAGCTTTTTAACCACTCTGATTTTAGTTTCTTTCCTTGTAGGAGAAGAATGAATGAAATACCTACCAAGTTAATTAATTTATCCAATACATTTACCTATTTTAAACTTGTAATGAGAACCATATTGGTTGGCTTTTTATTATATAATCATTTCAAACCTTAGTAACCTAAAAAAGCAACTATTTATTTAGCTGATGGTTTCATAAAGTGGTAGTTTGAGCTGGGCTCAGAACGGTAGTTCTTCTGGTAGACTACTATGAACTTGGACTTGGCTGGCTATTGGCTGGGATGGCAGAGCATCTGAGTCACCTGAAGCTCATGTGGTCAGGCAGCCTGGGCTTGTTCATGTGGAGACTATAAGAGCAGAAGAGGACATAGACTCCGTAGAAATGCTCTTTTCAAGTTCTGCTTGTATCATCTTAGCACATGCCCCATTGGTAAGATTCAATCCAGCCCAGGGTTAAGGAGTGGAGAATGGAGCTCCAAACATGAGGAGAAAAGCTGGGAAGCCAATAGCAAGCAGTACGGAAGAAAGAGAAGAATCTGAGCCCATGTTTATAGACTGCCATGAGTGTCCTTTTAATACTAAATCCTCACCTTTATTGAGTTTCCATTAAATCTTTCTGATTCTGAGTTCTACTACTAGCAAATGATGTGTTCAAAAGTGTGGGGTAAGGGGCTACAGGGTGATTCTCTAAGGCAAGTTATCAGGTTTACAGAACTGTTATAGCTAGATAAACAAACTCTTCTTGAAATATCATTTTGGACAAATTCTCTAAAATATTTGTCCTGATTTTTTTTTGTTATGGTTTGTGTGAAAAATCTATTTTCAGGTCCCTATAATACTGCCCCAGTGTTTGGACTTTTTAAGACTGGAGGGAAACAATGACTGTTAACATTTTCCTTATTAGGGCTCCTGGGTTTTTTTTTTTTTTTAAGTATAGCTTGTAGAACAAAAAACTATGTCTCCTTGATCACTGGGAACAACAGGAATCAATCAACTGACAATGGGTTCTAAACACATACACCGTTCCCAGCACCATGCCAACTACTGCAGGGAGAAACCTGAGGCGAAATGCCATTTCCTCCACCTGGAACCTTGGCGTGCAATTGGAAAACAAACTCCACAAAAAGATAATTCACCATACCAGGTAGCAAAGTAAATGAAGATGCCGAATCCACACTTCCTTCCAGGGATAGGGTTTCTCCAGGTGTTCCAGCTGTTCTGACACTATCTGTTCCCCATTTCCTGCTGTGTCAAGGGTCCCACAGTAAATTAACTCATGAGAGGAAATGGGCTCAACCTGACATCGCCCTGCTCCTTCACACCCTCACACACACCTGCTCACAACATCGCAGCCCTCATGCACCTGTCATCACCCGCCAAACACCCCCTATGCATCAGTTTATAAATTCACATCCACATTTTTCCATTTAGATAAGGCATTCCCCCATGTGAACCCACAATGAGGAGGAAACATCATTTTTCTGTTTAAATAGTAGAGGGCTGAGGGAGTGCCTGTGGGTAAAGTACTTGCTGTATAAGCGTGAGAACAGGAGTTCGATCCTAGCACACACAGAAAAAGGCAGCATACACTTGGAATCACAGTGCCGAGGAGACAAAGACACACAGATCCTCAAGGCCCACTGCCGGGCCAGCCTAAACTAATCAGTCAGCCCCAGGGAAAACAAGGTGGACAGTTCAGTTCCTGAGGCATGGAGCCCAAGATTGCCTTCTCCCCTTCCCATGCATACGTACACATGTACACATACACACATACATGCACACACATGTACGCATAAACACAAAAAATATAGTGGAAAGTGCAAAACATGTTGACATTCTCCCATGGTAACTCTGATGAGAAACTCAAGTCCACAGAAGAAAATGGGGCTGAAGAGTGCATTTTCTCAAGCCTCACAGGCTCTGAGTTCAAAAGATGACCTTGATGTTTCTGGGGCCATCGCTGTGACTTTTGGAATCTCTTACTTTCAAAGGAAAGTAGGCAATATGATGCTTTACTCATTCGTCTCATTCCAATATGATAAGTAGAGAAAATCATTCTAAAATGTGGATTACTATATCTGAGTTCACAGCTATATCTAAATCTTAGAATGATGCTCAAATGTTTTTTAAATTTTTTATTTATTATTTTTACTTTTTATGTGTGTGAGTATATTGCCTGCATGTGTTTAAGTGCACCCATGACATTCAATGCCCTCAGGGGTGAGAATGGGGTGTCAGATCCCCTGGAACTGGAGTAATGGGGTGCTGTCAACCTCCACGTAAATGCTGGGAATCCAACCTATGGCCTCTGCAAGAGCAGCAGGTGCTCTTCACCGCTGAGCCACCTCTTCAGCCATGACACCCAAATGTTTATTCACCTGTGTAGCATTAACACTGTCTTCAGGATGCTGTAAACACCTAGTTAGTGACAACAAACACTGACTGCTATGCAAATCTTGGTAAACATGTGCTCACATGATTACCAGAAGAACACTGGCTCATCTCTGCAAATCTACCAATGCTAGAATCATAGAAATCATATAACCAGCAAAATTGGTACATGGGCAAGGCCACAGTGCCCTTGTTCAAAACTACATACTGAGACCAGGGGTCCAGCTCAGTGGTAGGGCTCATAATTACCATGCACAGAGCTCCAGACTAAATCTCTAAATCCAAAAACTAATAAATACTCAAACTAAATACATATATACAATCTATATATGCTCATAAATATATAAATACATGTATACATAAATATGTAGATAAATAAACTAAATATATACATACATATATACATACATGCATATAAGGCTAAATATATGCATATATAAAGTAAATACATAGATCCATAAAGTGAATACATATATAAATATATATGCAGACATACATATATTAACTACATATATGTTAAATACACACCTAAACCAATCATATACACACGTACTTTTCCATAGCCTATACAGAATCTTAATGCTAATATAATTTTTAGTTTTTAATGCTAATATAATTTTAAGATTTGTTTTCAGCCGGGCATGGTGGAGCATGCCTTTAATCACACCACTCAGGAGGCAGAGGGAGTCAGATCTCTGTGAGTTCAAGGCCAGCCTGGTCTACAGTGAACTCCAGGTCAGCTGGGACTAAAGGGAGATTTTGTCTCAAAAATACCCAAATTAAATTGTTTTCAGATGTATAAGTGTTTTGCCTGTATGTATGTGTGCCTGGTGCACGGACAGTACCTGAGGAAGCCAGAAGAGGGTGACAGAGACACCGTGTGGGTGCTGGGAAGGGAATCTGGGTCCTCTGTAAAAGAGCCAGTGTAGCGTTTTTTTAACTACTGAGCCATCTCTCCAGCCCCTGACTATATCTAGACATTATATATATATATATATATATAATCTTTTTTAAATTTTAAAGTCACAATATAAAGTGAATGTAACAAAAAAAAAATGAATAGCTGAGTGTATGACTGTAACAGTTATCTCCCACATGCCCCCAGCATCCTTCACTCTGTTAAAGGGTAGTGGCTGTCTAGACATCTGCATACTTTCACCAAAACATTGGCTAAACATCAAATGGTTATCACCTGCTGCATAAGGGTCTTGTCTTCACTGATGCCAAATGAAGTTTTGCTTCCCTGAGGCTGATGATTATAAAAGGCTTCCAGAAATATACCCACACATCAGAAGCTATCATCTTTTCAACTTTTACAATAAATCACATGTATGGCACTCCATACCTCTGGGCTCCAGAGTAACTAATATGTGAGGTCCTCACACAGGAAGTAGAAAGAGTCTGAGCTTAGACTGCTGCTGAAGCCTAGGGCTGATATATATCTACATACATGATGTCCTAGACTCTCCAAATGTCTGCTCCAGTGAAGGGTGAAGAAACCTCCCAGAGAGAGAAATCACTTTAAGGATTTGATAGAGAAAGTCAAACAGATGAGCATGTCTGACAGGGTCAGAGGAGAGGCAATTCTCAGGCCGCCAAGGTGCTTGTCACTAGAATTGGAGTCCTGTGGATGTGGAGGAGGTAGGTGGTTCCCAGGAGACAGAATCCAGAGATTTTAGCTGTTAAAGCCGGGGACACAATCTGCCCTGCTTTGGGGAATCCTTCGTGCTCGCGCATTCCAACACCACCCCATCCATTTGTGGGACTTCAAGTGTCCAATACCAAAGCAACTCCAGGGCAGAGGCTCCAGGACCCCCACGGGATGCAGCCATCCACAGGAGAATCCGTGAGTGCCCAGCAGGTGGCAGTACTGCTTGGCCAAGGTAGAGTCTGTGAGTCCGGATATCTAGGCTGGAGGTGGGGTGCAGAAGTTCAAGGATCAGTTCCTAAGAACATTACAGCTCCCTAGGTCAACAGCCTAGTATTGCCTCAGGATTCAGCACACCTCTAAGCTCATAAGCAGTCTTTCTCGAGAACATTCTCCTGGGACTGGAAAGATGAATCAGAAGTAAAGACAACCGTTGCAGAGGACCCAGTTAGGTTTCCGCACCCACATGGCAGATAACAACCATCCCTAACTCCAGTTCTCCCTCTTCTGCAACATGGGTGCACTTACATGTAACATGCAGATGAAACACTCCTACACATAAAATAAATCAAAAAGAACACTGTCCTGTGTTGCCCTTTTCTGACCCTGAATCCTGCAACACTTACGGTAGAAACAGCTCACCTGGCATCTTATCACAACCTGTTTTCTATCATGCACTTACCTTCTCATGTGTTGACTTTGTTCCTTTGCTGAATAGTAAGGCAGATCTTGACATGACCCACAAGTGGGATTCAGGTATGCCTGAGCGGTGAAGCAGTGTGATGACGGTCAAGGAGGCCCATCAAACCTTGTTTGCATATGAAGCTTTTGCTTCCCTGAAACCAATGACTTCCACAGAGGATACATTCCTGATAATGATGTTTCATGGAGGAGAAAGAGTTTTTGCTAATATCACTGAAGAGGAATTTCTGTTCCCATCAGGCATTTTTCTGACCAGGTCACTTCATTTGCATAAATAATATTCTTAAAGTAAATAAGAAAGGTCTGGAGAAAGTGCAGTTCACCTTACATTGATCTTTCAGATGATAGATAGATAGATAGATAGATAGATACATAGATACATAGATACATAGATACATAGATACATAGATACATAGATACATAGATAGAATAATATAATATATTATATAATATATAATTGACAGGCAATGAAAGGCCAAGACCTGTTAGAGAAACCCATCAACAACAATGGTAGTGCAGTGTGGGTGTTCACACTGCCTCTGCCTAAGCTAGAGCACAGTTCATGCACAGCCATTTCCTGAGTCAATTAGATTATTTCAGTAGGCTTAGAAAGAAAAAACTGTCAACACCAACCCTGTCCAAGGATAATTGGAAGCTCATAGATTTAACAGACTTTTTGAAGCTTTAAAGATTTTCTGATTATGTAGCTAACTAGTTTTTATTAAAGGAAAAACACAAAATAAATATATAAAAATACAGATCAATCACAATCCCATCACCCAATCAACAACATCAATGTCAGCTTTATGTTGTAATAGTACATATTTGATTGATGATTGATGATAAATAGGTAAGAAGTAGACAGATGTCAGCTAGATACAGATAGATGAATGATAGACAATAGAAGATAGATAGGCAGATCAATGACCCATAGAAAAATGATAGATTAGATACAGATAGATGATTGGTCAGTAGATGATAAAATGCAGATATGCAAATGATAATTAGATAGATAGATATAGATAGATGATAGATACATGATAGATAAATAGATAGATAAATGATAGATAGATGGATGATAAATAGATAATAGATAAATGGATGATAAATATAAGATAGGTAGATCTACAGGTAGAAGATTGATAGATAATAGATTGATAGATGATAGATATATACATACATAGATGATAGATAGATAGATAGATAGATAGATAGATAGATAGATAGATAGATAGATAGATAGATCATCTGTGTACATGCATGTTTTAACCAGGCTCTTTCTAAACCTATTCTTCCTGTGCTTACCTAAAGAAGACATTTCTGTATCCACTCGTCAGTTGTGGGGCACCTGGGCTGGTTCCAGCTTTTTGCTATTGTGAACAGAGCTGCAATAAACATAGCTGTGCATGTATCTTTGCAGTAAGATGTGTCTTGTGGGTATATACCCAGGAGTGGTATGACTGGGTCAAATGGAAGGCTCGTTTGGAGTCTTCTAAGGGTTCTCCACACTGCTTTCCATAGTGGCTGTACCAGTTTACACAACAGCCTGCAAATTGGTTTTACATGAAGGATGCTTGTACTCATGGATTATCACTTATAGCTAAAAAATGAAAAAAAAACTGAGAAAAATATGCAGGACAGTTATGGCAGAATGCATGATCTCGGTTGGGGTGGGGGTGGGGGGGAAGGGAAAGGGAAATATGCCTGAACTGAATTGGAAAATGATGTATGAAATGCACAAAGCATCAATAAAAAAATGTTAAAAAAAAAAGAAATACATTGTGTACATGTATAAAAATATTACCATGAAACATACTCTTATGTACAATTAACACACTAATAAAACAGTAAAAATGTAAAAAAAAAAAAAAAAAGACATTTCTGACTTGGAATTCAGCTCTCTATGAAAGCTATGCAACTCTTTTTTCCACACACATTGGAGCTCATGGAAGATAGGCCTTCACCTAGCCTTGCCTGCCTTCACCTAGCCTTGCCTGCAGCCTTCACAGAGAGGGCTGCTCAAGAGCCCTTGTGAGCCTGCCTGACCAGCATTCTATACACTGAGAAAGTGACAGAGACCTTCTGACTGTGAATTCAAGCCATATAAGGAAGGCTTCAGAGGAAGTGCAGACAACAGTATACGCAAGCTTCCTTCTCTGGCCAGTTCTTGGGCTCCCTGTGTGAACAAACGCCTCTGAGCAGTTCCTGGCATAGTAGTCTGTAAATGGCTTTAAATGGCCTGGCTTTAGACAAGCATGCAGTTTGGGGAGAATTTCTAATTATACCATGGAAACTTGGTGTGACACTAACGCTGTGCACTGAGAAACTAGATTTGCTACAGTCTAAAACAGTAAGTTGCACTTGATAGGCACGTCCATTCAAGGTCATTTTTTAAGAATTTCATAGATGAGTATTGTTTTGCATTATTCCCAGCCCTCCCAGTCCTCCTCCAACTCCTCTCATGTCCTCACTACTCCCTCATAATTCCTTGTTCTTAGATTATTACCATTAAATATACATTCATACATTTATATGTATATATATTTATGTAACTGGCTGCAGTTCTTCATCTTGAGACACACCCCTGTGAATTATCCCCCATCCACCTTGCATGTCAACTGGTTTTATCATAATGCAGATCTTGTTAGGCTGCCAAACTGTGGAGATTTCCTTGCTGCAGCTTCCCTATCCTGTATAGAATGCATGAGCTAACAGCAGGTGTATTCTTCCTCTGGCTCTTACGTTCGCTTAGCTCCCTCTTCCATGATGTTCCCTGAGCCTTGGATGTAGAGACTGCATTGTAGATGTGTTACTTGGGGCTGGGAACCTCAAAGTCATTTATTCTCAATATTTTGAGCAGTTATGGAATGATGAAATAGCCTCCATCTTTTACAAAAATAAGCTTTTGGATTAGCGATGAGAGCTACACTCATCTATAAATATAAGGATAGCTAATTTGAATATAATAAAAAATGACATTGGTCTAGGAAACTGACAGAAAGAGGTCCTTCTCTATAATCTACAGTCTATGATCAAGGTCATTATTTTACCTGCTTCTTTATTATTTTCACAGACTCTCAAGCTCCATCTTGCCAATGCTCTTCCACACCCTCTATATGAAATCCTGTTCTGCATCCTCCATATGAAATCCTGTTCTGCATCCTCCATATGAAATCCTGTTCTGCATGCTCCATATGAAATCCTGTTCTGCATCCTCCATATGAAATCCTGTTCTGCATCCTCCATATGAAATCCTGTTCTGCATCCTCCATATGAAATCCTGTTCTGCATCCTCCATATGAAATCCTGTTCTGCATCCTCCATATGAAATCCTGTTCTGCATCCTCCATATGAAATCCTGTTCTGCATCCTCCATATGAAATCCTGTTCTGCATCCTCCATATGAAATCCTGTTCTGCATCCTCCATATGAAATCCTGTTCTGCATCCTCCATATGAAATCCTGTTCTGCATCCTCCATATGAAATCCTGTTCTGCATCCTCCATATGAAATCCTGTTCTGCATCCTCCATATGAAATCCTGTTCTGCATCCTCCATATGAAATCCTGTTCTGCATCCTCCATATGAAATCCTGTTCTGCATCCTCCATATGAAATCCTGTTCTGCATCCTCCATATGAAATCCTGTTCTGCATCCTCCATATGAAATCCTGTTCTGCATCCTCCATATGAAATCCTGTTCTGCATCCTCCATATGAAATCCTGTTCTGCATCCTCCATATGAAATCCTGTTCTGCATCCTCCATATGAAATCCTGTTCTGCATCCTCCATATGAAATCCTGTTCTGCATCCTCCATATGAAATCCTGTTCTGCATCCTCCATATGAAATCCTGTTCTGCATCCTCCATATGAAATCCTGTTCTGCATCCTCCATATGAAATCCTGTTCTGCATCCTCCATATGAAATCCTGTTCTGCATCCTCCATATGAAATCCTGTTCTGCATCCTCCATATGAAATCCTGTTCTGCATCCTCCATATGAAATCCTGTTCTGCATCCTCCATATGAAATCCTGTTCTGCATCCTCCATATGAAATCCTGTTCTGCATCCTCCATATGAAATCCTGTTCTGCACCCTCCATATGAAATCCTGTTCTGCATCCTCCATATGAAATCCTGTTCTGCATCCTCCATATGAAATCCTGTTCTGCATTCTCCATATGAAATCCTGTTCTGCACCCTCCATATGAAATCCTGTTCTGCACCCTCCACATGAAATCCTGTTCTGCATCCTCCACATGAAATCCTGTTCTGTACCCTCCATATGAAATCCTGTTCTCTCCCTCCATATGAAATCCTGTTTAACATCCTCCATGTGAAATCCTGTTCTACATCCTCCATATGAAATCCTGTTCTGCATCCTCCATATGAAATCCTGTTCTGCATCCTCCATATGAAATCCTTTGTTTGTTTTTTTGGCAAAGAAATATTAACATTGTATCAGAAGACTGCTGCTTTAAAACAAAAGAAATATTAACATTGTAATCTTCTAGTGACAACCCTCCCCCAAAGGTATCACCATCCTTGGAGGAAGTCAAGTCCCAAGAAGGATGAACTAACATGAGATCCTCCCTGGAAGATATTCGAGGTAAGAACTGTGTTCACAAAGGCAGGAGAAGGTAGAAAGGGGGAAACTGACACTGATTCTGCATGATACAGCCAAAGCAAGCCAGTGATTCTGCACAAGCAAGCCATGAACCATCATTTTTAACTTGTAGACACATACCTAAGTGCAAGGTGGAAAACTCCGCTCTCTAATCTCTGTCTTCTCAGCCTGCCAGATGCAAGGAATGTCACACATCACTCTTCTCTCTTACTTTTTAGGAAATCCAGTGCAGAGGGAAAATCCCATGCTGTCTATAAGAAGCTACCTATGAAGAAAAATGAGAACATTTAAAGCCCTAAATCTGTACAAGAAACATTCACAGCTGAGACTCACAAACGAAAATGGAGATAATGCTAATGATTATGTTTTATAGCCTCAACATGCCTCACATCTGGAGGCGATCCAAAGCCCTCAGCAAGTTGTCACGTTGATGGAAGAGCCCCTGCTGAGATGCAGCTGCTTCTGGAGAAAGCCACATCTGAAGAACAGCCGCCTATCAGTCCCCCGGAACACTGAGGGCAGTGAGGCACAGAGTCTGCAAGGGCACCCCGCCCACCTGGAGCTCTCCCCCCCAACCCCCAGCTCCAGAGATTCGGAAAGGCCAGGCCATCTCACATTTGCTAATGAACTGAACTGCAATAAAAAGCTTCACTCTGTAAACTTTGAGCAAGGAGATGGCTCTAAGGCCCAGCTTCTTCGTTTACAGAATGACCCCTGATAGGTTTAATTAAGCACCAGCTTTTGTTTAATCATTACAGATGAAAAGATTTCCAAATGTATCTGCATTCCCCAATTTTTTTTTTTTTTTTGGTCTTTTTCAGACAGGGTCTCCCTTTAGTCCCAGCTGGCCTGGAGCTCACTCTGTGGACCAGGCTGGCCTTGAACTCACATTCCCCAATTTTTTAACCAATTAATCATATGCACACCAATCTTACACCTTTAATTCATCCTTTATCCATCAATGTGAAAAGGATCAGGATATGTCTATTGGCCTTCATTATCAATAGGCTTCGAAAGCCTCCTATATATAGCAGCAAGTGCCTGTATATACACACAGAGATCAGCAGGTACATTCATGCTCACCCATAAGGAGAGGGAGGAAGAGAGAAAGGATGGGCACTGTAATAGAAATTAGCTATTCTGCTTGATTAATAAGCAGTGTGACTCAAATTTCTGGGTTTCTGTGTCTCTGTGGTCTCATAAAATGATGGGGAGGGTCAACAAAATTTATTAAGATCTGACCAAATGATAATTTTGATGATTCTTTAAGCATTGTATTACTGCAAATTCTTTACTACATTCTCTCAGCCCCCCTCTCTCTCTATTTTGCATATGAGGGTTATGCCTGCATGTACGTAAGTGTACCTGTATCATGCAATGCCTGCTGAGGTCAGAAGGAGGTGTTGGATTCCTGTGGAATTGGAGCTACAGATGATTGCTAGCTATAGTGTGGGTGTTAGGAATCAACCTGAGTCCTCTATAAGAGCATCCAGTGATCTTAACTGCTGAGCCATGTCTCCAGCCCCCATGACGGCTCTGTGTTGTCAGTAGGCACCTTCATTCTAACATGTCCTCACTTTGTTTCTCTGTGTCACGTTTGGATAGCTCTTGCAGTGCTTGAATTCTTTTTGTTATAATGTATTATTATGACTTGAGGCTAAGGATCTTTGCTGTTGCTGTTATAATTGTTAGGGTTCTTGGGAACCTTGCCCATAAGACTTTAGCAACTTTCACTGGCAAATGAATATTCTGACTTTTCTGCTGGCCAGCCTTTCCATCATCTCTTACCCTCCTTTGGAACTTCTCTATTCCCTGAGACACAGTGTTGAAATTAAGTCAATTAATAACCATATACTAGAGTCTTAAGTGTTAAAGGGAAAGGAAAAGTCACATGTCTCTCACTCCAAACTAAATCCAAACCTAGCAATAATTAATCATAACATGGAGGACATGCCCAAAGCCAAGATGGGCTAAAAGCCTCTTGTGCCAGTTAGACAAGTTGTGAATGCATAGGAAAGGACCCCAAAGCCTTCAAAGTGTGTTCTGATAAATGCATGAATATGTGGTATCAGCTTACTGCTGATATGGAAAATGCTTCTGTGGTATGGGTAGAAAACCCAAACCAGCCATATTCCGTTCAGCAAACCTCTGTGACATTGTGACACCTCAAAACATTTTGTGAAAAATCACATTTTCTCTGCCTCCTCTTGCTCCTCAAATTTGAAAATTATAGGAAGGAGAGTGATGACCATAGGCCCAAACAGCCCAAGACACCTTCAAAGCAGTTCACTAAATGTTATGATAGACAAAGACTCAGGGGAAATAAACCAATCAGATACAGAATGCAGTGAGTGTGAAGGCAGAGGACGCCAGCATGGGGACCACAGACTTTGGTGCCCACAGGGAGGCCAAAGCGACCCTGGGCCACTTAATAGGGGACTAAGACAGAGTGAATCAGCACCAGACCAAACTGAAGGACTTACAGCATGACTTTATAAGATACTATTCAGCAAAATGAGTAAGTCTTCTACCAAGACAGGACAGTAGGACCACAGTGTGTGGTCACACAGTGTGTGACCTTGCATCATTATTTAAGTGGCTCACTGCTTTATTTTTTAAAAGAGGAGTAAAGGGAACCAAAATTATATGGCCTTCATAAAAAATAAGTCAATTTAAGGTCTTGAAGAATCGAACACGATGAGGTTAATTTTAAACCCTTTTCATGCTATCTGTCTTCTGAAGAATTTTCCATTGTCCTTGTACAATAATGTAAGTTATCACATTGGGGATTTTTTTTTTTTGCTTATCTATAAATAGCTCCTTCACCCATAACCCATGGATGACAGCCCATTTTTATTATTTAAACATGTCTCCAGCTATGAAAGGGCTATTTCCAGGAAACCCAAGTAGCCACAGCACACTGCTGTCAGTTAGCCTGCATATGTCGGGCAAATGTTGCAAAAGAAAGAACCTTATTCTGATGCAGTGAAAGAGAGGAGGAGGACAGATAATGGCAGCAGGCTGCCAGAAGGAAACCTCGGCAGCTGGCTGAGGGTAATTACCAAACCAGGAGTCAGACCTCATGCTTCTCCTTCAGAAGGTCTCCAAGACTCAAGACAAGCCAAGGGACAAAGCCAACCGTATCACAGAGAGCCGTATCCATACACTATGTTTATCAACTGCATACTCTGATAAGCCTAATCTGGCGGGGGGGGGGGAGAAAAGGAAGCTTTGGCCACAAGAATTTAAGAATTTCCACTCTCAGGGCAAGCTGTCACTAGCACAGAGTTGGAAGCTGAACTTAGTTTCCCCAGTACCTCACAGTACTGTAAGTACTAATGCCTCCCCCAAATAACGGCTGTGGTAATAAGCTGAGATCATAAATGCTAAGGGCTTAGAACACAGTGCTCAAGGATAAGGATTCTCTTACTGTCTTCATCTTCCTTAAGGATGCCACTGTTCACCCTTGAAGAGACTGGGGCTGGCTACACATAGACTATCCCGCAGCTCTGTTCTCCACCATCTTTGATTGCAGCAGCCCAACCACTGTCTCCTCCAGTGCTTCATCCTTATATGTCCAATTGCTTCCTCCCCTTTGACCGGTTTGCCGGGACTTCCTTCCCTTCCAGACCTTTCTGCTCTGCCCTCTAAAATCCCTCCTCCGTAGGGCAATTTATCTCTCAACACTCCATCTGCCCTCAATCTTGAATGGTTAAACATCTGTGTGAGTGACAAGACATCTGAACATCAAATCGAGGACTGCCACCTTAAACGGCAAAAAGGGCAAAGCGGAGAGAAAGAATGAGCCACACCCCCCATTTAACAGTGCGGATGAGAAAGCAATATTCACGGCTCTGGAGCTGACTGAGGGTATGTGACAGAAAGGGAGCAGCCCCACCTCCACACCAGCAGGATGAGCCTCAAGAATATGCAAATACAGAAATCCAATATTTTAAAATGTTGGCAAGCAGAACACGAGCTAATCCCATCAGGCTATGGGGCATATTCTGTTCTGAGCACCAGGGCTGAAGATAGATGCCTAACAAGCTTGTGCTGCCTGCCGCCATCTCTTCTGACAGATACATTCTCCAGAGGTTGCATCTTACCGGCTCTTCACATAGCTATGTCTAACGTACCGTTCAGCTCTTATCTTTGACTTCACCCAGGATCCTGTTTCCTATTGCCAGGACATGATCATTTCCTACTTAAAATTTCCTATTTACTTAATACACCCTGGCTGTCCTCTGGTAGACAATCTCAAAAATGAAAACTTTCCATTCTGGGAGTTTTAAAGATATGTCCACAAATCTTCCCTGAAGAGAAGCAGAGCTAAATTCTCCTGCCTTAAGTTTGGGCTGGGTTTAGGGACTTGTTTCTGACACAATGTACAGGAGTGCTAAAAAGTCAATTCCACGAGGAGATTATAAAAAGACTGCGGCTTCCTCTGGGGCTGCAGCTCTTCCTGTCCCTCTTTGATCTGTCTGCTTCTCCTCCCACTCTCCCTCCCCCTCCTGTCACTTCCCTTATCTCTCCCTTCCCTTGCACCCCTTGCTCTGAGAAAAGCAGCTTAGTGGGTAGTCCCCTGGGGGAAGATTCTGTGGCAAGGACTGGAACTTCCAGCCAGTAGCAGGAAGTGTTGGAAGGAAATCCATGGGCCAAAGTCAAATCTTTAGGCAACAGCAGCTTATGACGACTGTGTCCAAAACGTCATGAGACACCCTGTTCCAGGAACCGCCCAGCTAAGCCACTCCCTAAGTCCCCTACCTCAAGATGTAAGAAGTGTTTCTCATTGTACTAGTAAATCTTGTTGCTGTGACAAAAGAAATGAACAAATATAGATTAAGAAAGGAAGGGTTTACATTGGATCACTGTTCGAGATTATGTTTATCGTGGCTGTAGCAGTATGGTGACAGGAATGTGAGGTCACGCTATCTCCAACCAAGAGGGAAATCGAGATAAAAACCGATGCTCACCTTATTTAGTCCTTTCCCATTTGTAATACAATCTGTGGCTCCAGCCCATGGCATGGTACCACCCATATTCAGGGTAGAACTTCCCTCCTCAGTTAAATCTTCCTAGAAATTCTCTCACAAGTTCCCCAAGAGGTGTAACTCCTAGGCGATTCCAAATCTGGTCAAGTTAGCCATGAAGAGCCACCATCAAACTCACTTTAAGCCACTCACTTTTGGAATGGTTTGTTAGGCAGCAATAATTATAAAAATATAAAACTAAACTCATGGTCATACTTACTTCTCCTTCCACCAACTTAATCCTTCCTAACTTAATCCACCTCTGAAGTCCCTAATGGGTGTTAACGGTTTTCTAGTCACATAGTCCCACAAACTCACAGTCCGCATTGACACTCCTCCGCGCTTCCATGTGACCTATATCAATCAAGTAATTTCTTGTGCTCTCCACACTCCCCTCTCTCCTCCTTATTCTCTACCTAGACCTCCCAACACATTTCCTAAGTTCTTTGGGGGGAGGGGGTTTGTTTTATTTTGTTTTGCTTTTTCTTGTTTGATTTCTCTTTTAGCTTTGGTTTGTTTGTTTCTGTCTATGTCTGAGCAGATAGGCTTTCATGTAGATTTTTATTCAGACATGTCATTCTCTCAATCAAAATTTTTAATGGATTTCTATCTTAAGATAACCTGACTAAAGACACTAAAGATCTCTACAAAGAACATTTTAAATCCTTGAAGAAGGAGATTGAAGAAGACATAATCAGAAAATGGAAGGATCTCCCATGCTCATTAATATACTAAATTAATTACTATACTAAATATTAATATACTAAAAATGGCCATCCTACTCAAAGTAATACATAGATTCAATGCAATCCCAATTAAAATTCCCATGAATTTCTTCACAGATTTAGAAAAAAATCTAAAATTCATATGGAAAAATAAAAGGATAGCCAAAGTAACCCTGAACAAAAAGAGCAATGATGGGGGGATTACTATACCAGACTTCAAACTATATTATAGGGCTACAGTCATAAAAACAGCATGGTACTAGCAGAAAATAGACCCATAGATCAATGGAACAAAATTAAAAATCCGAACTTGAGCACATGCAATTTCAGCCACCTCATATTTGGCAAAGAGGCCAAGAAGACTCAATGGAGGAAAAGACAGTATCTTCAGCAAATGGTGCTGGCCAAACTGGATCACCACTTGTGGAAGAATAAAACTAAACTCCTACCTCTCACCCTGTACAAAAATCAACTCCAAATGCATCAAAGACCTCAGTGTGAAACCTGAAACTCTGAAAATGTTATAAGTGTGGCAAAGAAAAAAAAGTGTGGCAAAGAAACTTTCCTTCTAGGGTGGGGTGCTCACAGAACAGCTCTGCCCACAGCACCCCAGGGCCCAGCCCAACTTCTCTGCCACTTTCAGGTCTCCCCCCAGGACTTAAGGCAATGCAAGTACGAAGTTCCCCAATCTTAGTTAAACTAGAGAATTTAAAAGGGTTACTTACAAAATAATAGCAAAGAAACACACAGGCACTTTAGCCAAGTACCCAGCCACAGCTGGGTCCCACAGTCCCACAGAGTGGCCCCTTGCCCTCTGCTCCTCATGTTTGTCAAAGGGGAGGCAAGGCAGAGTCTGGCTTCCAGTGGGACACTCCCTGTGCCCAGAACTTAGCTCCTCCGACTCATCTGCTCCAGGTCATGAGCTGGTTTCAAAGAAGAAATCCCTCCCACAGAAGAAAACATTGGCAGTAACCTACGAGATACAGGTGTAGGAAAAGACTTTCTAAATCAGACACCAGTTGTCCAGTAAATAAGATCAACAATAAACCCAAAAGGTTCTGTACAGCAAAAGAAACAATCAAAGAAGTGAAGAGAAAACCCACACAGTGGGAGGAAACCTTCACCAGTGATACATCTGACAGAGGTTTAACATGCGGATTATATTAATTTCTCAAAAAAACAAATGACTCAAGAAAACAAATGACCCAATCTAAAGATGGAGTAAAGAACTGAACAGAGACTTCACAAATGAAAAAGTAAAGATGGCTGAGGAACATCTTAAAAAGTGTTCAACATTGCTCATAATTAAGGAAATATAAATTAAAATCACTTTAAGATTTCATCTTACTCCAGTAAGACTGGCTATGATCAAGAAAACAAATGATACCAAATGCTGGAGAGGTTGTGGGGAAAGGGGAACACTCACTCATTCACTGCTGGTGAGAATGCAATCACATGCAAACCCCATGGAAAGCAGTGTAGAGAACTCTTAAAAGACTGAAAATGGACCTACAACTTGACCCAGTCAAACCACTTCTGGGTATATACCCAAAAGATTCATCTTATTTCAGAGATACATGTGCAACCATGTTTATTGCAGCTCTTTTCACAACAGTGAAGAGCTGGAAGCAACCCAAGTGTCCCTCAACTGATGAGTGGATAATGAAAATGTGGTACATCTACACAATGGAGTTCTATGCAGCTGTGCTGGATAGCTTTAGTGTCAACTTGACACACCTGGGTTGAGGGAGCCTCAACTGGGGAATTGGCTCCATTGGACTGGCCTGTGGCCACATCTGTGGAGTATTGTCTTGATTGTTGGGCAATGTGGGAGGGCCCAGCCCGCTATGGGTTATGCCACCCTGGGCAGGTTGTTGTGTACCATATAAGAGGGTAGGCTGGGCATGAGCCAGGGGAGCAAGCCAGTGAACAGCATTCCTCCATGGCCTGTGCTTCAGCTTCTGCCTCCAGGTTCCTGCCCTGAGTTCCTGCCTTGGACTCCCTAAGTGATAAACTGTGACCCGGGAAATGTAAGCTGAATAAACCCTTTCCTCCCCAAGTTGGTGTCTCTCAGAGTGTTTTGTCACAGCAATGGAAGACAAACTAGAACAGCAGCAGTAAAGAAAAATGACATCATGAACTTTGCAGGTAAGTGGATAGAACTAGAAGCCATTATGCTAAGTGAAGTAACACAGTCCCAGAAAAACAAAGTATGGTGTCCCTCATTCATGGATCCTAGCACCAAATCCTCATATACTCTGTCATTTTGGTATATGTGTGGAGTGTATATATGCATATTTTGGAGTACTATAAAATTAAAGAGAACAACAGCAAAGGACTTGTTCAAAGATCTGACCAACACAGTAAAATTCTACATCAAAAAAGTTAAAAAAAGACTAAGAAAAAGATGCAAGACAAGACTTTACATGTATGTCAGAATGCATGAGCTCTGGAGGGGGTGGGGGGGCATGGATGTGGAAATGGGTCTAATTTGATCAGGAAAGTTTCTATGAAATGCACAAAAGCTCAATAATTTTTTAAAAGATAATGAAATCTAGATCTCTTAGAATGATACAAAAGGGCCTGACCATCGTTCCAACCTCTCTCCACTGCTACTTTTTCACACATTCTCTGTGGATGAGCAGATAGTTCTAGGAACAGTATCATGGCTCGCAGCTACTTCCTCCAGGTATCCATCACTATTTTTAAATTACTACACAAACTATGGTATTTGAACAACCACTTTTGTTTGAACATGATCTTGTGGGTCAGGAATTTGGGAAAAGCTTTGGCTGGTTGGTCTTTAACCCACTGACAGGAATTAGATGGGAAGATCCACTTCCTCAATTAACCTCTCTGGAAACACCTTCACAGACACTGCAGGGGTGTATCTCCTAGGTGATTTCAAATTTAGTCCAAATGACCCGCTTTACATTGATAACTTTCTTCACTTACTGACCTCCACCATGCTACCCCTTAGAACATTTCTCTCTAAATGGAAACTTTTTTTGAGACACTGTCTCCCTGTAGTGCCTGCAGACCTAGAACTTGTGATATAGTCCTGCCTGGCCTCAATCTCACAGACATCCACCTGCCTATGCCTCCCAAGTGCTGGAATTAAAAGCTTGTGCCACCATGTCCAGGTCCAAGTTGAATCTTCTCTACTGAGGCTTTTACACATGACTGGAGCTTCTTAAGGCATCACTGTCTTAAGAAGAAGGTGGATGTCCTTCATATATCATTGCTAATTTCCAACACAGTGTCACAGTTTTCAAATCGTTTAACACCTCAAGAGATAGACTGCTGATACTTCTTAGGGCTCACTCTCAGAAATAAGACAACATCAAGTTAAGCTACATGTCTATTGAGTGAATTTCAAGCCCAGAGAAAATTATACAAAGGTGTATAATGATTCGTTTCTATGGCATTTCTGGAGACTAGCAACCACTCATCTCCTTATACCTAAGAAAGCCTTTGCATAATTTAAAGATACTGTGAAGGAAGTTCTAGAATGAAGGCAACAGGCAGTTATTAACAGAGACATAAACTCTTCTTTCCACTAGAACTTAAGAAAATACACACACACACACACACACACACACACACAAACACACATCTGCTTCCATTCTTGTTTTGATTAGAGAGCAAGAAAGCAGCTCAAAAAATGGAATTGGATTTTAGAGAAACAAATTAGGGAGGAAAACAAAGAAAATTCATCTAAGGTAAACAGCAATCCATCCATCCCTCTCACATCTTCTAAAATAAACTTTTTCCTCTCCAACTGTATCATTCTAAGACATCTAAGAATGAAATCTCCCAAACCCAGCCTATTTCTACTCTAGATAGAAATGGAGCAAATTCTCATTCTCTATTATAAATTTGAACCTAATAATTATTTAAAATTCGAATGAGTCACTTCTCATTCAAGTCCTCCAGGGATACCTCCATGTCCTAATAATCCTCTTTCTTGAAATACGCAGCTGATACCCGATTCTCTAATAGATTCTCCACTGTTTAGCACTGTTTTGTGTTTTAATAAATTCAGTGAAACAGAATTGGAATGGCACCGAGATGCTACCCAGGCAAATTCCATTGTTTTCAGATGAGATCACAAAGGCTCAGAATGAGGCTAAGTAACTTGAGCAAGCTCAGAGTATAGCTAAAAGTCAGACCTGGTCTCCATGTCTTCACCTTCATTAGTCTTGATTCTCTACAGAGGCCAAAAACAAAAGACTTCTGCAAGAAGGTGGAAGAAGGTGAGCAACACCAGAGGTTGACGCTGACCTCCATGGCACACGTCACACACATACAACCACACAAAGGACTGAAAAAAAAATGGAAACAGGTATTCTCTTTTTATCTCTGAAACAGTACCTACCAAAGTTAATATTAAGGATTCAACATGTAATTGTTGAGACTGAGAGTATTTTTCTTTCCATACAGTTATAAAATAGGTTAAGGAGGATGATGCTAGAGTTAAATCATATTGCCTGTATTCTTCCAGATAGTTAAGAGAGAATAAGAGAACTGAAAACTGACTAAAATGGAATCTAAAACAGTAAAAGTGTTTGTGATCAGGCTCATCTAAGAAAATAGGTCTGGTATAGGTCTGGCATGTGAAGGTGTAGAGTTCTCAAGGTATTGATGGAAAGACAGCTGTACCTCAAAGACTGGGAGTCCAGAAAAGGCAATCCCATGACATTTCCAGCACACATAGGGTCCTCCTAATGCATCTAGAAGACATTTGGAATAGGGCGGCATATTGGTCACTATTCCTACTTTGATCAAACACTTTAGAAGAGGAAACTTAATGGAGAAAAGGTTATGTAGGCTTACAAGTCTACAGGGCTAGTCCATCATGACAGGAAGGCATGGAGGCAGGAGCTTGAGATAGCTCATTTCATTCTGCCCATAGTCAGCAAAAAGTGGGCAGGAAGTTGGGGGGTCCTGCTATAAAAACTCAAGGCCCGCCCCCAATAACACATTTCCTCTAGGGAGACTTCCCATCCTAACAGTTCCACAGTCTCTAAAACAGTGTCACCAGCTAAAGACAAAGTGCTCAAATAAGTCTCTGGGGCACATTTCACATTCCAGCTACAACAGGGAAGAGCTAGTCTCCTCTGCCAATGCCCATGAGTGCTTGTTGAATTATAACATTAGCTAGCAAAGGTTCAACGTATACTCTCAGTGTGGCCTGATTTCTTGACCCCCTGATTTCTGTGAGCACTCTTTAAGTGTTTATTATGAATATCATTTTCAAACCACTCATCCGTGCTAAAACTGCTGCTCAGCTTTTATCACAGTGGTAGCTGGACCCAAAGTTTCACCCAGTACCTACTCTGATTGTTCTCTTGATTGAACAGAGCCCTTTCCTTCAGACATTGACCAAGCCAGGGCTTATGCTATTAGCTATTAGTGGTCTTTGCTTTTTCTATGAAATAAAATCCTACCAAAGGCTGGGAAATAGCTCAGCACCTCAGTCATATCCTGCAGACTGAGTCTTAGCCCATCTCTGCTTACTCAAGGGAATAGGAAGTTGTATGTGCACTCGAAGCCATTAGCTAAGTGAAGTAACACAGTCCCAGAAAAACAAATGGCAAATGGTTTCCCTCATTTGTGGATGCTAACACCAAATCCCCAGTTGAAAGGCAAGCTGAACAACATTATTGTTATATTTCTTTTTATCTGAAAGCAACTATGTTGTTATAATGTAAATCTCTTAACTGGCTCTAGAATCGACCCACCACTTATTTTCAGACTCTGTAATTACTGTATATAGGTAGAATGTATATATTCATATTTTAGAGTAATATAAAATTAAAGGAGGAAAATGTGAATTTCTTTTTTTTTTTTTTTGATCTTTTCAAGACAGGGTCTCCTTGCAACCCCAGCTGCCCTGGAACTTGCTCTGTAGACCAGGCTGGCTTTGAACTCACAAAGATCCACCTGGCTCTGGCTCCCAAGTGCTAGGATTAAAGGCATGCGCCACCATGCCCTGCAAAATGTGAAATTTTTTAGCTTTTATTTATTTATTTTTTATGTGTATGAATGTACTGTCTGCATGCAGGTCTGTGCACCCGTGTCATGCAATGCAGCAGAACTCAGAAGAGGGTGTCGGATTCCCTTGGAACTAGAGTCAAAGATGGTTCTCAGCCGCCATGTGAGTGCTGGGGATCAAACCCCCCGAGTCTTCTGAAAGAGCACTTGGCGCTCTTAACTGCTAGGCCATCTCTCTAGCCCCCCAAAATGTGAATTTCTAAACATAATAAAGACTGAGAGAAAGATGCAGGATATTTATGGCAGAATGCATGATCTGGGTTGGGGTGGGGGGAGGGAAAGGGGAATATGTCTAAATTGAACTGAAAAATGATGTCTGAAATACACAAAACATCAATAAAAGCATTATATTAAAAAAGAGAACTGTATTCAAATTCTGGCTTTGACATCTGAGATGTGTTGGGTTTGGGGTTGTTGTTTTTTTTTAGTTTATTATTAAAATTCAGCCAATTTTAGCTTTCTCCTCTGACACCCAGGCTAATAATACTTCTCTCAAAAGTATGCTATGATGATTAAATGAAAAAAGTGCATGGAAAACACATGAATAAAATATGAAACATAATAAATAAATGAAGCTACTATTATTTTACACATGTCTATTTACCATAAGGCACAAGTTAATCTATTCTTAGTCTATAATGACTGAAAGCATTTGTGGACCTCACGTACCTGGCCCAGAGATGGAAACCATTATGAAGGTTAAAGCATCATGTCAATATGAATCGTGATGGACACACTATGAAAAGCACCTTCATTATCCCAGTATAAATGGGCCACACTCAGGTAGTAACAGAAAGCCACTTGATGTGTGTTTCCTACATCAGTACACACACTGGCCCGGATCTTTCAAGGCTCTATTAGCAGGTCAAATCCTGTACATCCTGTCAAGGAAATCAAGGAACTATGTCAAGGGAGGGATCCACTGGCCCCCACCCTGCGCTAGCTCTCTCTTGCTCCCACTGTAACACAGAATCCCGAGAATTCTAACTCTCCATCCCCTAGTCATACAAGATTTGTTTTGCCCTGCTTCTTTCTTTGGTCTTTTTGAGACAGGGTCTCCCTATAGCCCCAGCTGTCCTGGAACTCACTGTATAGACCAGGCTGGCCTTGAACTCACAGAGATCCACCTGCCTCTGCCTCCCAAGTGCCAGGATTAAAGGCCTGCGCACCACACCTGGCCTGTTTTACCCTTTTACCCTGTGCAACAGAATATATATCCCTGAGCAAGCCTGATCAAGTTAACTTCATCTGCCTCGGGCTTTTGGGGATTGAACACAGAAAGGCTCCTCCAATTGACTCCCCCTATCTCAGCAGGACCAGCCATGGACTGTCCACCAATGCCTTCTTCAGTAGCCACTCCAACCCTGTAATTTTCCAGATGACTTGAAAGCAAATAAAGCAGTGAAACTGTTTCAGCTGCTAAATTCTTCCTGCATTCATTTAGAAATGAAAGAAAGCTGCCCTAGACCCAATCCCAGTTTTTCAGAGGCTTTCCCATGTGTACATGTTTTGCTGATCCTAAGTTCCTTGGAGACTAAGCACAAATATGTACTGAGTATATACCAATGGACATGAATCTCTTGTTTTATTATTTATTATGTTGTAATTGGGTAATCATGCAATAATATTATCATATAGTACTCTTCCATTTATAGGTCACTGGCACACATTGCTCATCTGTTCATTGTAACTGGTCTATCCAGTATGATAAGCATTGTCATCTCCAGGTATAAATTAGGACTCTGAGATGCAACAGTTGCCCAGTTCAAATGTTTAGATTTTAAATGCTGAATCCCTTCCAGTAGAATGCACCTGCCCAGCAGCCCCAGTGAAAAATAATGTGCCTTAGATGATATGATGGATTCACCTCTAAGTCTTCATGTCGTCACATATTAGTATAATTCCTCCATCTTCCTCACAGGCCCTAATTTATTATAATTAGAGACCAAGTACTTTATGAAAATGGTTTCATTTGAATAATACTAAGTGATTAAAAAACAAGGGAGCAGAAGAGATGACACAACAGTTAAGAGCACTTGCTGCTCTTGTAGAGGACTGGACCAGAGTTCAGTTCCCAACACCCATATCAGGCAGCTCACAATCCCCTGTAACTCCAGCCCCAGGGGTTCAATTCAATGCCTCCTCCTGTCCTTTGCACCTCTACACACACACTTGTGCATGCACAAACACATACACACATAAACAAACACACAGATACACACATAAGCACGTAATAAAGTCTTTTTAAGAGGGATGAGATAAGATAGTCAACATGACTCTCCTTTCATCTTAAATGTGATCAGACCCTCAGCAAGCTTGAGAACACCACAGCCAAATTCCCTTACACATAAAGAGGTGTAAATCATGATTCTCCTTAAGTGGGAGGGGAAATGGTGCCTTGTCCTGTCATAAATATGCAGAAGATGGAAGACAGGAAGTCAAGCAGCATCCAAAATAGCTACAGAATAAGAACTGAAGTGACTGTAGAGCAGAGAATCCACCTCACCCAGGGCGGTGAGCTGTGCACAAGATACCTTTGTTGGTCCAGTGTGAACTGCTCTTCCCTGCCTTTAAAGGTCCCCTTTGAGATCTTCCAAACAGGAGCTCCACAGGGGTTCAAGAAGCTGAGCTCGGTTGTGATCTCGGTGTGTCCCTCTCTGTTTTTCCTTGCTTCCTGAACCCCATCCTGCCCAGGACTACCTGAAACTGGGCAGAGGCTAGCAGGCCTTTACCTGAACAGGTTCCTAAGCTCACACACACGAAGGAGTGTGTGAGGACTGTGATAATTTTAAAATGTAGTAGATATGCTTGTGAACTATGGAACACGGTGTGTCAAGCACTGCTTTGTGAGCCTCTGCTCCTTAGAGTGATCCTCAGACACAAACACAGGCCATCATGTTACACATGGGGAAACTGAGGACACACAGGCTAAGAGACTTGTTCTCAGTTGCAAGGTCACTTAGAAGAGTCCCAAAGGTGAGAATGGGGGATGCAGGATATTTGGGGTGTGGCTGTCATCCTCTTCTTCATTAACTGAGATTGATGTGGGTACCAAGGTGTAAAGCAGAGGGAAGATGACAGTTGACACATGAATAGACTGGAGTTCTCTTTCTATAAAATAAATGTCACCACCGACCATGTTTGGAAAGGGTGAAGGAAAAGAGCAAGGAGCAATCAGGCTGTTTCATTTATTCACGTTTTACTAGATTAACTTCCTTTTTGTTTTCAAATGATATATCCAGTAGCCTCCACAGACATTAGCAAAATGAACAGATTAAAAAGATACGTTTACTCCTAAATGCGTCCCAGAGGGGTACTGGGAAGGACATTCAATCCCTCAATAATTTCTCAAGCTTCTTTGGAAACATTTTTCCCTGTGGACATGAAACCAAGGTCATAAAATTTCTGACTGAATGGAGAAACCGAAACACAATCTGCAAGTCACCATCTGGCATCTGCTTCCCAAGGAGGCTGGGGGAAGGGAGGAAAAGAAGACTTAAAAGGTTCCCTGAAAAACCAACCGGACAGAGAACCCCTTAGCCTCCGGCCCCCACACTACTGGCATCCAGGGGCAGTGGCCACTCCATCTCTGCTGTGGGAGGTGGACAGCAGAGTCACTGATTTAATTTCATCTCTAGCACTGGACAGCTATTTCACTGGGTCAGATAAGCCCCAATACTTGCTTCATCTTCTCCATCAATATAATAGGAAATTTCACTGGACTGGCATCTCTGGATACTAAAATCTCCACCCTATGTGTACAGCTGGAGGGTCAGGAGCTAAAAGGCTCCTGTATTTACCTAGCCACTGTGTTCTTACTAATCTCCACCGGGGAGGTGGGACTGAGGAGAAATTGGATCATGAGTCAGCAAGTCCCCATGGTTTACTACAGTGGCGAAAGGAACAAATGTTTTTCTAGAAAGGATGTTGGGGTAGTTAAAGAAGGGGAGGATAGCATTAAAGAATGCTGAGTAAGACAACCAGACAAGAGAATTCCCAGCATGGAGATGCTGAGAACCAGCCAGAATAGTCTGATTAGGGACTTCCACAGCATAAAGTAGAAAAAAAAAAAAAAGAAAGAAAGAAACCATGGGAATTTCTGCATTCCTAAATCATCTCAGCAGTGTTCTGAATTAGAAACATTACCCACAGGCTGGTAAATTTTAACAGTAGTTGGTGGCATTAGTTTGGGGAGGTTATGGAACCTGTAGGAGGAGCAGCCTTGCTTAAGGAAGTGTGTCATTAGGGGAGGGCTTTAAGGGTTTATAGCCTCTCCCACTTCCTGTTCTCTCTCTCCTCTGTTTCCTGTACATGGCTGAAAATGTGACCAGCCAGCTTCCTGGTCCTTCTACCACACCACACCTTCCTTGCCATGGTGGACTCCATCCCTCCTGAATTATAAGCCAAAATAAATCTTTTCTTCCATAAATTGCTTTTAGCCGTGGTATTTTATCACAGTAACCAAAAAGTAATTAAGACAGTCTCCTATTTGTTTCTTCCTTTTATCTATGTGATTTTGGGGCAGCAACAGAAAATTTCCAGGAAACAACTACAGCCCTTCCCCAAGCTGTATGGCCATCTTTCACCACCTGAGTGGCTTATGGACACAGAAACTCCCTCACAATTCAGGAAGCTGTGAGTCCAAGGAGTTCCCTGCCTCCCCTCTAGCTTCTGGAGGCTACTGGAAGCCCACTGCCTTCCCTGGTTTGTCACAGCCCCTTTCCCTGTGTGACTCCAGAGAGCCTCTCCACTCTCAGGGCCCAGCCTAATCCAAAGTGACCTCATCCTAATTAGATCTGCATAGATGCTATTTTAAAATAAAGTCACATTCTGAGGCTCTGGGAAACACGAACTTTGGAAGGACACTATATATCCCACTACAAAAAGTACATTTTGACACTTTTAGTCAGCCATCACTGGGCAGTAGCCACGTGAAGGATTAGAGAGGAAATAAGAGTGTCCTTTGGGTGAGACCACATTCAGGTCACACTGTCACGTGCAGTTCACACTGTTTACTTGCTGTCTTCTCCTAGGACAGGAATTACCTCCTTCATAGCAGAGGTAATTCTTTTCAGTTTCTGTATCTCATTGCTTAGCACAGTGCTTGGCATATTGTAGATACTCGATAAACACTTGCTAAAGGAATGAATTTTCACAAGAACAGAATCTCCAAACCTTGCATTATTTCATTGAAAGACTTCTGTGTGAACCTAACACCAATGAATTCTTGTGACTCTGAGTACTGGAATTATTCATATTATCTGAATAGTTTCCTTCTTGTTATTCTGAGAGGAAACAGGGAACATGAATCAACCCATGAGAAACACCCCTGTTGGTAGCAGAGACCAAAAGTTCACCTGATTGAACTGTGACAATTAAGGAAGTATCCTACGGTCTTAAAGTAAGTTCTGTGTCTTGACTTCCTTTTCTCTGCCTGGATATTTATTTCAGGGTTTCCACTCTGTTCCAGGAACTCCAACATAGCCTTCTAAATTGTTTGAAACCTTCCTGTTCTTCCTGCTAAAGCTCTCTTCCTTTTTCTTGAAAGAGGTTTGGGAGAGAAGCAGAGAGAATAGTCACAGATGAATTACCAAGAGGGAAACTTATCCTTCATTCAGATGGGCTGAGTATTACCAAGGCAGATTTAAACCCAGGAAATATAATAACTTAATTTGGGCCTTTTTCTTATACTCCTAGCAAGCACACAATTTAGGCTTTAAAAAGTTACCAGAAAGAATAAAGAAAAGTTCTCAGTGGTAAAATCCATGGTTAGGATATGTTTTCTGGTCCTATCATATATCCCGAAGTACAACACTACCACTCTGTAGAACCTTCTGTAAAATGAAGGAGAACAAAGGAAAACTAATTTATGGATTCACCTCCAGGCCCATGTGCTTGAGAACCAGCCCTATTCTCAAAAAAGTGTGCCTCTTCCTAAGTGGCAAAGAATTTGCCTTCAGGAAAGCTGCAAAACTGGTCTTCAGGTTTTCCTGCCTTTATTTCTCATCTCTAACACTACCCTGGGCTGACTCTTTCTCCATCTTCCTTCTACATTATTAAAACCTATGCTACACACGAGCAAGTGAATAAGACTTCATAAAGAACAACTCCTGATGGGTGGAAATTGCCATTTTCATGAAAGCTTGACCCAGATTCTCCAAATCAAATTAATTTCTAGACATGGGTTATTTAGAAGAAATGTGAAGCACAGAAGCCCCTAGGAAAGCAGCCTTCTCTCAGCAAAGGGCACTCTCTGAACTTCAAAACTCCTGTAATTTCATAGCACCCACTGTGTGCCAAACCCTGGGTTAGAGTTTCACACTGTCATACCATTAGTCCCCCAAGAACATTGGAATGCTAACTGTATAAAGCAGGTATATATATATATATATATACATACATTAGTAAATAGAAGTCAAAGTTCTTACTAGTGTTGTTTTGATAAATAGTAATGTTGTCAGATTGCCTTCTGAATATTTATATCTTTACATGTAGAGCTGCGCTGTTCTCAATCCTGGTCAGAGAAGTTTCTTTTGCAGTAGGTAGTGGTTAATTCCAAGACTCATGGCTGGGACAATGCTGAGAATAAGTGATTCTTGAGTGCTCAGGTTGATAGACGTCTCTATCAACCCTCACCCCATGCAAGGCCCAGAGAAAATCACAGAGGGGGACAGAAAGAATCTAAGAGCCAGCCAGAGGGTATAGAGTCGTGCTGTGAAATGCCATCTCTGGACACGGCCACGGTCCTTGTGAGCCCAAGGCAGCTGTGTTTACCTACACAAGACCCAAACAAGATCAACGGGTGAGGGGCTTATGAAGCTGGAAGCCCTGAGGAGCTACTGGCAGTGCATGGCTCCTTCAGGAGGGAGAATCATTTTCTTCATGTGGAAGGATATGGCCACTGGCAGGTTGTCCTCCCCCATGGATGGCCCCATACTCATGTACATACAGGCAGCACTAACTGGACTCAAGTTATATCTAAAGAGAAAAAGAGGAGGAAATGACGTTTGGAGGTGGATGTGGTGAGGAGGGTCCGGGAGAAGCTGAAGGGAAAAGTTGACAGGAGGTGTGATAAAAATGCACTGCTTACTTGTGTGAAATTATCAAAGAATGCATTTACAACACTATTTTAGAACTAAAGAAATAAAGTTTCTGAGTAGCTAAATAACCTGTCTAAAGGTATAGAGTTGGAAAGGAGCAGGACTTGACTTTATCGCTTCTTGACCCAATGTCCTCAAGGTGATCTGTCATGCTTGGTGCTGATCACTGGCTCACGCATAGGTTGAAGGCAATGATCTGTGGACCAGATCACTGAACCGAGGTACAGTTGAAAGCACACTGCTAGGTGACAGAGAGGCCAATCCATAGACTTCTGGTTTATTTTTAGAAGCTCAGTGCTTTCGCCAGGGCATCAGGGATAGGACTCTGTATCCTTCCCTTCCTTCAGAGTCACTCCCTGCTCCTCATTACTAGGTAAATAATACCTACTTTTATGAAAAGATGGCAAATCTTTTATATGCCCCAGAGAACTCATCGCTCAAGGGACATTCTGGCATAGTCCTTCAAGCATAGATGCTGGCTAGCCCCAAGGTCTGTCAGGTGGGTTTAGTTACTTTAGCTTCCACCTATATGAAAAGAACAGAACTCTAAGAGCCAAAATCACAGAAAGAAATCATTGAATATTTTTTTTCTTCCTTGAACCCCACCTTCCAGAAATAGCCCTGATCTCAAGTAATAAAAATAAAAAAAATAATAATAATAAACAATTTCAAGGTCCAGGATGGAGGAACTGGCAGAAATAGAGTATTTAATCAATGAAAAAATTCTTGGAATCTGAAACATCTGGGAAAGCCTGGGTGGCTGTAGGGAGCCAGAAGACTGGGGGGGGGGGGAGGCTGTGGAGGACTTGACATTCTCACCCTGAGCTTATCTCCAACTGCAGCTGACCAGCCTGCTCTGAACTCCCCAGCAGCCCCAGGAGGTGCTTCTTGGTTTCTGTGACTAAATACATCTCATTTGGAAAGTCTGAGAGTACCCTCACCAAACATAATCCATTAAGAGATATGTGTTCATATAGGCTGTCAGAGCTTATATAACCTACACCTGACCTAATAAGTCTAAAATAATACTTTTGTTTCAGGTTACTTTTTTAAATTTATATTTAACTTCTTAGGAGATGAGTCGTGTAAAATAAAGCCCTTCCAAACACTAGAATTCAAGCCAGACACAAAGACATCCCCTAACACTAATGATGTTATTGAAGGAAGATCAATCCAAGTTTGACCAAACAAGCATCTACAACCTGACACATCAAAGACATCCCCTAACACTAATGATGTTATTGAAGGAAGATCAATCCAAGTTTGACCAAACAAGCATCTACAACCTGACACATCATTAGTCCCTCTCTCTGGGTTTTCCTCCACTTGTATGAAGAATATGAGGGTGGTTATGAAAGATGTAAGGTAAAACATGGAAGCCAACTCATACACATCAACTTGGGAAGATCTTTACATGGTTTGCATTTCTTGACCTTCTTTCTACGGTACATCTGACCTCAAGCCATCAAGGTACATAATAGCTGCTACTGAGCCCCAGAAGAGCCACACTGTGCCCTATGTGTGCTGAAGAATCTGTGAGGACTGCACTGTTCTCTGCCTTACCCCTGGAGCCAAGCATGAAATAAGTATGTAGGAGGGGAGGGGTGCCATTGGAAGAGTGGCTGGGAAAAGCATCTCTCATCAGTTTCTGTCATGTCCTTTGTCTCCTCAACACATCACCTCATTCTCATCACAGTCCTCAGAAATTGGTCATTTGTTATCATCTCTGCACCACAAAGGAAGCACTAAGGGTGCACATCCGTGGTCATGCACTAGTAAGGCGTGCAGCTGGGGTTCAGCATTGATTTACAGTCACGCCCCTAGGATCACACTGCGCTGTGTCCCATTCACCACACATTCTCCTTCCTTGATCTTTGCCCATGAAGCCACCACTCAAAGCTTTCAGTTTGATTCTCCCATCTCCAAGCCAACACCTCCTCTTCTGAATGGGGTCTTCTTAATGGTAACAAAAGCATCAGTAACATAGGAGTTGGCATCCCCTGCTTATGTCTATATCACTCAACCTGCCCAGTACCCTGTGCCAAGCAAGAAGGAGGAGCACCCAGTGAATGGATACTAGCAAAGCCAAAGAAGGAGGCAGCAGGCATAGCTTGAACTTGAAGAAGACAGAACACAGAAGTCAGAGCAGGGGTTCACCCAACACTCTGCTTGTTACCTTACTGAGAAGTGGTTCTTTTTGTTTGTCCTGATGGTCACTGTAACCAGCTTCTACTCAGAACCCTGCCACCCTGACTACTAATCTGTGCTACCCCAGAACCTCAGCAGCCAGCAGGTCCATTAGAGGATTCTCCCTCTGCATCACTGCACTTACAGAAAAACAAGAGGCTGAGAACCTGGGGACTTAGAGGAAAGTAGAGCAGTACATTCCTTTCCCTATGGATAACCTTCACTTTATGGGATACAACAGGTTACAGATGGAGCCACATAGCCCATCAATGTAAACTGTGTTTACTTGTGGCTTCCATTTTTAAAGTGTGATTACTATAATGGCTTCACACTAAGCCAACCTGGACACTCTGCGTGTGGAGGAGTGGAAATTTTGCCTCTTAAATGGCAAGTGAAATGTGTGATGCTGCAGGCAACCTGCAGAGGTGAAAGCGACAACATCAGAGATGTGTGGAACTCAAGTTCCTGTCTAGCAGTTCATCTTTCTTTCATAGAATTCCAAGCAAACAACAGACAACTCTTTCCTGGGTCCAGGCATCTATGGTTCATTGCTTCCCTAGTGTTTGGTGTTTGTTTCTAGAATTGGAGACTCCTGACTCTATGTCCCAAATTCTCAGACTTTGATTCCCTTCTTTTCTTTTGTCTGGATATTTGTAATGTTCAACAAAGCTTCAGGAAGGACCATATAGTCAGGTTCTATGACCTCAAGCTTATACAAAGGGAATTATTCACCATGTATCAACAAGTAACTCTGATATTTGCTTGGAATGGAAGCTGTCTATAGAAGTCCCCCCCCCCGCACACCATTTATTTACTTCTATTTATTTATATTAAGATACCAATAAGATATTACTTTATGATTTAGGGTGACAAAATATTTAGGTTATATTACCCATGCTGTAGATTTAATTAACTCATAACCAAAGCTTGCTCTATAGCTCCAAATAGTTAATGTCTGGTAATTTGAGGTTGATTTCTCTATGTCCTGCTTCCAAAGTGAGTTGTGTCTTCAATGATGGTTGGCCTTACCAACTAGTTATGGTGGGCAGTCAACAGCAATGACAGGAGCCTATATTGATCTGGGTTCTTGTGGTTCCTCCTTGACCAATAGCTCATAGAGTTATATCCCATGCCTGGCACTAAGATTTTCATTTAATAACCCATGTCCTCTGAGAACACCATAGTTTAGTCATGCATAATGCTTCTGTTCAAACTGTCTTACACATACACACACACATACATGCACATAAATATGTATATATATTTATAATTACTTATTTGTGTATCAGTTTAAATAAATGTCACATGTGCACATATGCCTTCAGAGGCCAGAAGAGGGCATCAGATTCCCTGAAGCAGGAGCTATAGGCAGTTGTGAGCTGCAATGTGGGTGCTGGGAACCAAACTCTGATTTTCTGTGAGCACAGCAAGTGTTCTTAGTCACTGAGTGTCGTTGTTCAATGTCTTTGTGTCACGCATGATCACATTCCACACGCTGTTCTTCCCTTCTTGGCTCAGCTCCAGGACTTGTCTCCTGCCTGCAGGCTGACAGTCTCTAGGCTACCCTCCCACAAGAAGGGGGGAGGGAAAACCATAGGAGATCACCCATGGAAATGAGCAGACTCACACACGCGGAGATCCGGGAGAACAGTAACTCCATTTATTTTCTGTCAGTGAGGTCTATATATTGAAGGCTACTGTGCTCTGGGCAATGAAGTGGGGGGTGAGGGGGCAGGCAGAAGGGAGGCATGAGCCACTTTGGCTCTAATGGGGGGGGCCCTGCAGAGCTCTGGTTTGTGCAACAGGTAACTAAAGGTGTGACATTTTGCTCAATGCCTCAAGGGAAGGGGCCTGGAAATTTGCAGAGATAGGGTGAAGCAAGAATCATTGTAATATCCTGAATCTTCCTGCTACAGATAACTCTGAATGCCCACAGAGATATCAGATAACTAGAGATCTTCTGGGACAGGTCATATAAGTTCTCACTTCAAGCCACACACAAAGTTCCATTCCCACAACTAAGACATCTCTCCAGACATTTACATTTTTAAACTGCTTCTTCTCTAATGGTCACCATCTAAGGTAGCCACATTTTAGCGTTTTGAACCTGCATTAGTTTTGCTTGACCATGAACATATAATAAAATACAGTGCTTGTATTGTCTTTGTTTGATTTCTTTTATTCAACAAGTATCAGAACATGTGTTCTTGTGTCTTATGCCAACATTTAGGAACATATTTCTACCAGGAAATTTCTTCTGGTACATCCTGATAGAGAACCCAGTGTCACACATCCACAATAACCAAATGTTATTTCTTTTGTTATTTTGTTTTTGTAGAGATAGGGATTAAACATATAGATTTTAAAAATAGTTTGTAAACCTAATAGACTTCCACAAGGCTTCTTCTTGTATCCATAGTTTTATCTCCTATCTCACTGTTCCTCCATCTCCTTAACTCCACTTAAAATTTTACTCCAAGTAAGTCTCCCCTTTCCTGTCACCTGTGTTGTAGAATGATGAGCTTTTCTCTTAGTTGAACTTGATACTAGAAGTTTCATGTATATTCCTCAGTTAAATATTCTAATAACTGTGAGAAGATCCAGTTTGAATTGGGGGCTAGTTCTCAGCTAGCACTCCTCAGGGCACCCCAGGGATGGGAGTCAGGGGATTTCTCTGACCCCACCCCAAGAAGGAGCAAACAATGTGGCCTGGGTGTGTGATGCTGGGTGGGGCAACAGTGTGCAGTGGCACGGAGTTGGGGGGCCTATGATTGGCTCTGGGAACTGACGTCATTTTGTTTATAAAAGCAAGCTGTAGCAAGGGATAAATTGAATTACCATTAACATCATTACGAATTCCAGGCCATCATTTTTTTAATCTTTTGCATGCACACAGGCCAAAGTAGGCCTGCATTTTGTTCAGGTGGCCAGTGGGTTGGAAAGAGGTTCCAGTGTGGACCACCAACCTGGATAGCTGGTGTTGTGGGTGGACATAGGCTGAAGATAGGCCAACAGCCATCAGCCTGGAAATTCCTGTCCAGGGTTCAGCAGTCTCCGGGCAAGTGGGAAGTCACGGCCAAGAGTGGAAAACGTGTCTCATTGTTCCAGGCTAAGGGCCTGAGTTGGAAATACCACTCAGGCTAGGCTACGGGAAGTAGACCACTGGTCTCTGCACCCAGAGGCCAGCTCCCTACAGTGGTTGCAGGCAGGTGCTGTGTGCCCCTCCCCTTAGCAGGGCCATGTGGTACCTGTTTGGTACAAAAAAAAAGCTTCCTACAAATAACTCTAGGTAGTCATTAATAATTATATAAGCACAGATGTAGCTCAGTGCCACTGCACTTGTCTGACATGGGTGAGGCTCTAGGTTCAATTCCCAGCTCTGTAAAAGTAAAAGCAGAAAGAACATGTTTGGATGTGGAGGATATAAGACACTAGGCTCCCTACCAGGATATACAAGAAGGAACCTCCCACTAGAAATGTGTACCTAAGTGTTGACATAAGACACAACAAAAAGAAAAGTCTCTAGCATGTTGTTGAATAAAAGAAAGCAAGCAAAAAGAACACAAACTCTGGTTTAACTATATTAAATTCAAAGTCAAGTAAAACTCATCTGTGGTTAAGAATTCTAGAACAGGGCAGGAGAGGTGATTCAGAGGTTAAGAGAAGTGGCTGGCTGCTCTTGTGAGGTGACACCCAGCACCCACATGATGGCTAAAAACTGTCTGTAGTTCCAGTTCCAGGGGATATGATGACCTCTTCTGACCTCCTCTGGCATTGCATGTAGATGGTGCACTTACATACATGCTCACAAAACACACATTAAATTAAAGTAAGATAAATAAAAAATTTAACTGTAAAACGTGGTGACCTCTAGGAGATGGTGACCACTGAGAAAAAGTGGAGCTGGAGAGGCTCAGAGGTTAGGAGCACTGGCTGCTCTTGCAGAGGACCTGGGTTCAGTTCCCAGCACCCACATGGCAGCTTCCAATTATCTGTAATTCCAGTTCCAAGGTCTCTGACACCCTCTTCTGGCTTCCACAGGCATTGGATGCATGGGTGCACCTACATACATGCAGACAAATATGCATATACATAAAATAAAAATAACTCAAAAAAGGAAAATACTATAGCTTCCATAACTGAGAAAATTAGTGTGGTAAAAATGTTATGAGATGCCAACTATGTGAAAGCAGATCTTTAGATGAGAGAGGAAATGGATGCTTCCAGGCTCTGGTTTGAAGATGGCAGGGCAAGTGTGAGTGGCTGGGGGATGGCTGTTTTATGTCAACTTCATTGGACTAAGGCATGCTCAACAAATGAGTTATTTTTAATATACTTGAATTTGAATCAACAGTCCAAATAAAGAGGCTCAACAACTCAGGTAGGCACCATTCAGTTCTAACCTATGCAGGGTCCAAAAAGAATAAAGCTATGACAAAAGATTAAATTCATCATTTCTGAGCTGGGACATCCATCTTCTCCTGGCCTTGGACATCGGCCTTAAGAATCAAACTGGGGGATTTATACTGGAGCCTCCTCCCCTGCTCCACTTCCCTAGTACTTCGGCTTACAAATGGTAGACTTTGAGAACTCTCAACCACCATAATCATATGAACCGGTTCCTATAGATAAGTATTATGTAATAACACACACACACACACACACACACACACATACACACACACACACACACACACACACACACACAGGAGATCCTCAACTTTGCAGTGGGGTTACACCCCAATAAAAATACCATATGCTTAAAACCTGTTAAATTGAAAATGCATGGAATATACCTGTCTTGCCAAACATCACAGCTTAACAACCTGGTCCACTGCAGGGCACCAGTTATTTCTCCTCATGGCCACATGGCTGACTGCAGCTGCAGATCACTGTCACTGGTTAGTGTCACAAAAAAAGTAACATAGGCATCTCACTAGGCCTAGTTCAGGAAAATAGGAGGGGCCCAAACCCAGAGAACAGCTTCTAATGAATATGTATTATTTTTATACTGTCATGAAGTCAAAAAAGTATAAGTAGAGCAACGCCTCCATGCCCTAATCCCCAACATGATGGTATTTGAAGATGTGACCTTTGAGCATTAAGAAGGTCATAGGATGGAGTTGTCAGACCATCATAAATAAGGATGGATATATATAGCATATATACACATATACAATATATATTTACACACATGCATACATAAATATATATGCACACACAGATAAGCAGATTATAGATGATGGTGGTAGATAGATAGATAGATAGATAGATAGATATAGAGATAGATAGATAGATAGATAGATAGATAGACAGATAGATGATAGATACATGATAACATATAATAGCTAGATGATAAATAGATAAATAGATAGGCACATCAATATATAGAATACATTATAGATGATGGATTGCAATTGGAGAACAACCCCCTACTCATGCAACCAATTTGAAAGCCAAAAGGGACTTAGAGAAACCAACTCAATTCAACAAAGGAAAAGAGAAACTTCATTCAGAGCAAAGGAAATCACACGGCTGCTTCTGACTCATCTGCCACCTCGGTGACTTCAGCCTGAGCAGACCGGAGGCATTTAGTCACGAAGAGTGCAATTTGGAGAAGATGGGATGTGGCTTCCTAGAACCTATGACCAGGCAAGGACCCAGGAGCAAAAAGGTCTGGGGGTGTTCCTTTTTAATGAGTCACCTGGTGGGGCCTGTCCGCTCCCACGACATCTTTTCCTGGGGCAAAAGAACTGCTAACTGCAGCAAGTGACGTCAGTCAGGGAGGTAATGGCGCAGCACCTGTGGGGCGAAATCAGATGTTGCTTGGGAGGATGTTTGGCTGACAGAGGCCACCTTTCATCTGGAGCATCTTGTAGCTTTTTACCGGAGATGGTTAATTAGGCTTCCTGAGGCTCCGGGCAGAAACAAGTGTTGCAGCAGTGCTTACGTCGGTGCCTATGTAAGAAGAAATGTTCATGGACTAATTACTTTGCATATGTAGTCACCATCTCCTTTCACACAGGATCTCAAAGCAATTTCCCAACGCAAGTAGGAGAGTTAATCGCTTGGTTCCTGGAAGGTCTACTGCCTATCTAGAGGACGTTTAACCACAAATTACTTCTTCGTGGGTACCCAAACTGATACACGAGGCCTTGAGGGAGAAACAAAATTGGGGATTACTGAGTAAATGGCAGAATCGTCCAAGATGGCCTGTGAGGGAATCAGGATGTCAGAGCCCAGCAAACCCTTAGATGACATCCAGGGTTGCTGTGTCCCAAACTACAAGACAAGAAGCCACTGAGCTCATAAACCACTGTGGTTTGAGCTGTACCACAAATGTAACTCTACTCCAGGTCAGAGTTAGTACAAGAAAGCATGCAAAATGTAAGCACAGTATCCCTGATTCAAAAATCTAAAACCCAAGTATTCCTGATCACTAACACGATGCCGTAAGTGGAGAGATCCACATCTGACCTTGTGTGACAAGTCTCAGTCAAAACACAGGCACACTTAAAATTCTCTATAGTTAATTTTAAGCTTTGTGCAAGATGCATAGGCCACATACATGAATTTCAAGTTCATATTTCGGTTCCATCACCAATCATTCACATCACACACAGGCAGGTAGTCCAAGATCCTAAACACTATGATATCCATAACCATTCTGACCCCCAGCATTTCAAGTAAGGAATATTCAACCTATACCCATTAGTAATTTTCAGGATGATTTACTTCCTAGATGATAATATTTGCGATATTAGAGATAAATAGAAGACCAGAACTTTTTTCTTTTTAAGAATATTGAAATTACATGAAATTTTCACATTACACTTTTGTATTGCTCTTTCCACCTAGGCTGTGTCATTCATCTTTGGTATCATTGACCTCTACCTAAGGAAAAGAAAGCATATCTGGTCAAATATGGCACCATCAGTAGAGCTAACAATGGAAGCCTGGCTTCTCTCTCCTCAGTAAATGAGTGGCCTGTTACATATTGCACCTCAACAACCATGGCCCTGACAGCCCTACTTCATCTCCACCTAAAAGGTGGTACCACACAGTTGTCAATGGGACTACAGGTGGGTACCACCACCTATAATCATAAACACAGTCCTCAACAATGAATAATGCACTCCATGTAAAGGCAGGGTATCTACTGAAGCTAATAAATCCAGCCAATCAGCAAGCACAGCACTCTACTCCATCCCCTGTCTGCAACGAGGCTGTTGCCCAAGGACTCTTCAATGTGGAAACTCTGGAATCAACCCTAGCCTTTCTGGTGCCTATTGCTCACAACAATCAAGTCCAAGAGTATACCTGCAGCAGGAAAACACTTCTATCTGTGTGGTCCACTGTACATGATCTCAGTGACCTCAACATCCCATGGTGACATGAAAGAAGATCATATCAAAGGGCCTTGCTTCTCTAAAACTCACCCACCTCATGTCAAGGAAATGTGCAACTGAGTGACTCCATTTACCACATGGCTGTCTTCCAGACCATCCAAAAGAAGTGAATGAAGCCAACTCTGAGCCTCAGACAGCTATTGTCCTAGCACTCCACTTTAGCCATCTCGAGAGTAGCGTCATTGTCTAAGAACGCAGCTGCAGCCACCAAGCTAGCGCACACTCCCAAATTCCAGGGACTTACGGGGTCAGAAAGGCAGTAACAGGTCATCCTTTCTTGGTCTGGCAGATGTTAACAAGGAAAACTTGAAACCTCTATGTCCTGGGAGCAACCAGTGTCATGTGTGATCAACAAGCCACTCATGTGATAAAAGGAAGAAAACTATCTCCCCACAGAGAAGGGGTCCTTAATGGGTGATTTCCTATGAGTTAATTTCTTCCCCTCTTCCAGCTACCACAGACTTCCATCCATCCTCACCCACATCCCATTTATCTTACCTATCATCTCCTTAAATCCTAGGCCCATCTCTTCCTTAATAATACCTAGTAACCATGAATGCAGACTGGTTTCTCAGTCTCCTAAGCCAGTAGAGGTCTGTTAACATGAATTCCCTTACCATACATAAACACTGTCTTTCCTTGGTTCTCCCCAAACCGGAGCTCCAAGAAAGCTATGTGGTGGTTTGAATGAGAATGTCCCCCATGGGCTTCAAGTATTCAGACATTTGTCCCCAGTTGGCGGCGCTGTTTTCTGAGGTCTTAGAAGGTGTGGCCATGCTAGAGGAAGTATGTCACTGGGGGGTGGGCTTAGAGAATCCAACAAGCCTTGTGGTCTCCAGTGGTGCTCTCTGCTTCCTGTGCCCACTTGAATATGTGAACCTCAGCTTTCTGCTCCAGCTCTGGCCACCATGCCTCCCACCACAATAGACTCTAATTCCCTGGAACCATCAATTGTAAGCTCAAATAAACTCTTCCTTTTATAAGTTCCCTTGGTCTTGGTGGGCTTTATCACAGCAATAGAAAAGTGACTAATACAGCTTGTACCCCAAGTTATTTTGCCTCTGACCTGAGATGGTGTGCTGCCTGCTCCCCTTAAGACAATTTTTTTGTTTGTTTTAATTCTTATTTATTTATTTATTTATTTATTTATTTATTTATTTATTTATGTGTATGAATGTCCTGTCTGCGTGTAGGTCTGTGCACCCATATCATGCAATGCCTCGGAGGTCAGAAGAGGGCGTCGGATTCCCCTGGAACTGGAGTTCTCCTGGAATTGGAGTTATGGACCGTTCTCAGCTGCCATGTGGGTGCTGGGGACTGAAACTGGGTCCTCTGCAAGAGCAGTCGGCGCTCCTAACCACTAGGCCATCTCTCCAGCCCCAAGACAACTGTTTTTAAAGCAGTGCTTCATTTAGAAACAAATGTTTTCACCCTACAGAGAGTAGGCAAAGACCTCAATGGAGGACTTATAATGTCAATGTGGTCAGTAGAGGGTGCAGGTGGAAGACTCTTTCAAGAGGTTGGCATTCAGACAGGCAAGAATGCCAGAAGACAAGGGAGGCTCTGCAGGTTGCTGTGCCCACATCGCCCCCTGTGAGGAGTCAAAGCTCATGTTGCTTACGCATTCATACTTCCACTTTGACTTTATTTTCCACCTTGGTGAAAACCTCCCACCTTTTATGCAGTCCTGCGGGACATATGCGACAGTCATCAGATCGAGTTCCTGGGTTCTGAAGGATTCTGGCCCCACTGGAAACAGTTGGGAACACTGTGCTGTGTGAGGTCAGGGGCACAAGCCTCCCTCCCATTGCCCTGGCATCTGCCCAAGCATATTTGGGAGTTCAGGCCTGGAGCTGGTGTCCCTCCAACACCCTGACTCCTCTGTGCTGTCCTTGGAGAATACTTCCGACTTCCCGTAGGCCTAAGTATAGCCACCTGCTTACAAGTACTCTTTTTCTACAGAGAAAGACATCTGCTCACGTTTCCTTGGCTTGTGTTAAGTCTTGGTAATCAGACCTGTTTTGTGATGATTCTAGAGCATTAGACAGATGTTATGCTGTCTCCTCCCTGACTTTGGGGAAACCCTTAACTAGTTCAAACCTCCATTTCCCCACCTATATAATGGCAATAATAGTGAATACTTTATGACATTATTTTGGGTGTTCAATGAGATAATATCCCTGAAAGCCTCAAATAGGAAGGTTCCTGTGAATAAACCTTAAGGAGAAACCAACTGAACCTCAGTGAGAACTAGTTTGAGTCTTTCTTGACTATCTATCTGGTTTGGCTGATATAAGAGAGAAGCATGCCACTTATTCTGAAGAAATTTAAAAGAAAAAAGATGCAGCCTTTTCAGATTGTGTATTTTGTGTCTTTTTTATCCTTCCCTTATTATAAAAAGCGTGTTATGTTTTCTTAAGGCCTCTTGGTCCTTTAATTCCTAAAAGTATTCAAAGCCCACCACCACATTTTGTCTTCCCTTTTCCTGAGGGCATTTTATCCCCTGAATACCATCTTTCTGTAACAATATGAAATAAAGTCCTAGGACTCAGTTATCAAATAAAATATCTCTTCATTCTCTCAACTTGTGTCCTTCCTGAGTTTCTGAAGTGTACACATGATCCTGTATAACTCAGTGTCACTATAGAACAAGAGAAAGTGACGTCTACAAACTCCCAAAGCACAAAGCCTTTACTTTCAGGAGGTAGGGTATAAATCATCCTCATTCTGGGGTGTGCTCTTACCTGTGCAGCTGAAGGAATGTGCCCAAAAGGCCAGATTTATTGGGCAAAAATAAATAAATAATAAATAAATACATAAATAAAGTATCAAGCTTGCAGCTTGATCTGTACAAAAAAAAATGCATATCCTTTCCTAGCAGTTAAAATATGTATGCCTCCAAATCCACTGTCATGTCAATTTTGAGGGTTTAGAGTATTCGTGGTGACAAAAGCTATTCCATGCAAGAAGAGAAAACTTTCATGTGCTTGGAGGATGTGAGCTGGAGTCATAAAGAAACGTTGGAGCAAAGAAGACTATCCTGCTGCTGTGGTAACAGGAACGGGAGAGCGGGGAGAGAAGAGAGGCACATCCCCTGGGTGAGATAGCACATTACAAAACACTTGCCTGAACGCCTGAAGTCAATGCCTGTGAATGTAGGAACCAGAACGCTATGGGCTTCCCACAGAATCCTTCATGGAGGGTCAGGTTACTTATTACACCACCTCTCACCCAGGTGAAAGAATACTGGGCAGTCTGATAGTATGAAATTGAAGCTTGTTTTTGATCCAAGGAACAGAAGTCTTCTGTTCTGCAAGATGCAGTGAAGTTCTGGCAAAGATTGAAAAACTAACCAAGAAAACTCATATTTGTGAACCAAGGTCAGATGATTTGCTTTTATTTGTGGGAAGGGTTGTGGAGAAAAGGGTGGAAGAATTTGCCTGTTCTAGAAGAGGCAAGGACAGGAAAATCACGGAGACTAAGCGAAGTGCCCTGGCAAAACAATAGTGTCCAGTCACAGAACCAGAAGACAAGGAAGAAATGGACATGGAGATTGGAAGGCAGGCTGAGTCTGCAGGAAAAGCCCCTGGGGGTAACACTGAATGATCTGCTCACAGAGCTGTGTGGGGGGTTGCCATGGTCCCCACAAGGAGGCGTTTCAACCATCAGAATGAAGAACAGCACCAGGCACGGAAGAGACTGCAGGAAAGTCCCCAGGGACAGGCCTTAAATCAGAGCCTGTCCAGGCTATGGGGAGTTTTCTCTACTACAGTAGGTTCTTTGTTTCCTCTCCAAAATAATTTACAACATAATAGGGACTGGAAAGAAGGCTCAGTGGTGAAGAACACTAGCTGTTCTTGCAGAGGACCCAGGTTTGATTCCCAACATCTACATGGCAGCTAACGACCCTCTGTAACTCCAGTTCCAGAGGATCCAACACCCTCTTCTGACCTCTGTGGGGATTGCACAATATGGGTACACTTACATACATACAGGCAATACACTCACACATAAAATAAAAATATTAAATAAAAAAAAAATAAGGGGCTGGAGAGATGGCTCAGTAGCTAAGAGTGCCAACTGCTCTTGCAGAGGACCTGGTTCAGTTCCCACATGGTAGCTAAGCCTTTAAGCTGGGCATGGAGGTGCAAGCCTTTAATCCTAGTACTCAGGAGGCAGAGGCAGGCAGATCTCTGTGAGTTCAAGGAAATAAATAAATAAATAAATAAATAAATAAATAAATAACAGAAGAGAATATCAAAATAGCTGGAGAACCCCGTGCAGTGGCCTACTCCTACAATCCCAGCACTAAGAAAATGGAGACAAGAGGATCAGGAGCTCAGAGTCAGCCTCTGGCTACATGACGAGTTTAGAGCTCAGCCTTCTCTCTTCTCATCATCCTATGAAACCCTGTTCAAATTCTGAACTTAGTCATTATGACATTCAGCTAACTGTTCAGTATTTCCTCCACCCCAGTATTTAACAGACCAAGAGAATTAAGATTTCTAAGAGGTTCTACTTGAAGTCAACTATCCAACATCTCTTCCAAGATCAGAATATACACTCTTCTGAAAAGCATCTGGGAGATTTTTCAGAAAAGATCATAAAATGGTCAATAAAAGAAGCCATGGTAAGTTTAAGAGGATTGAAATTATACAAAGTATGGTTTGCAACTATAATAGAATGAAAATAGAATGACAGAAGAAAATTTGAAAAATGTACAACCAAGTAGATAATAAACAATGCACTGAATTAAAGAAAAAAAAAACCTCAAAGAATTAGGATAACATTTTAGACAAATGACCCAAAAAAGGCAATAAATCAAAATTTATTGGATGTAGCCCATGCAAAGCTTAAATATTTTTGGGTGTTTGCTTTTGGTTTGAGTTTTAGTTTTGGTTCCAGGAGGCCTGGAACTTCCTATGTAGACCAGGCTCATCTCCACCTCAGAGAAATCCACCTGCCTCTGCCTCCTGACTGCTAGAATTAAAGGCATGTGCCACCATGCACAGCTTTTAAATATATATATATATATATATATATATATTTAATTTTATTTATTTAATATATTTAATAAAATATTTAAAATATTAAATATATACAGAGAAAAAGAAGGATCTCAAATTAATAGCCTAAACTTTACGTACGGAAAATAGGAAAATAGGAAATAAGCAAAGTTCAAAGCAAGAAGTAAACAATATATCTGAATGGAAGAACATTTAATAGCATTTAAAACACCAGTAGAGGTCAGTGAGATGGCCCTCAGAGGGGAGGAGTAATTTCCATCAGGCCTAATCACCTGAATTTAATCCCCAGAGTCCACATGGTGGAAGGAAAGAAGTGACTCCTGCAAGTTGTCCTCTGGCCTCCACAGGTACACTATGATACATACATATATGCAGGCATGCGTGCACATGCACACACACACACACACACACACACACACACACACACACTAAATTTTTAAATTTGAAAAAATCCAATAAAAAAAATCCAGAACCCAACTTTGAAAATGAGACCATGATTAACAATGCTTCCACTAGATTGAACAAAAAAGAAGAATTAATTGTTAAAATCAGGAATAGAGTACATCCTTAATATATAAAAGATCTTGCAGAAATAAAAGGAATTATAAGGCATAATTTGAAAACTATACAGGAACAAGTAAAGAATATGAAGTGAACAAATTCTTGGAAGAACATAAATTACAGAAATTGTTAAGAAGAAATTAAATTTTGGAATAGGCCTAAAACAATAATCATGAAGTCAAATCAATAATTTGAATATTTCCCATAAAGAAAACAGAGATTCAGATTTCACTGATAAATTTTTCTTATACACAATTTTAAAAGTATGAAAATCCATCTGACAAAGTCATTCAGAAAACTTCCCAAACAAAATTTTACAAATTCAGTTTCACACTGACAGACCAAAAACATGGAAGCTAAAGGCCAATATTGCTTGTGAATATAGATGCAAAATCCTCAGAAATACTAGAAAGGCAAACCCAACAACATATCCGAGTATACTGTGTGCTCAGAAGGCCTGCCTACAATGTCTGAGGATTCCAGCACTAGCACCACAAAAACAAACAAACCCAGCAATACATTTTAAAAAAATTATTCACTTTGACCAAGTGGGATTTACTCAAGGAAAACAAGGTCATTTTACCATCTGAAAATCCATCAGTGCAAAAGAGTGACTCAAAAATAAATCTTATGAAGGATCCATTTACAAAGAATAAAGCATCTAGGAATAATTTGACAAAAGAAGTAAGGGAACAGTAAACTTAAAACTCTAAAAGAGGGAGGAAAGGAATTAAAGAATACCTAAATCAGTAGAAAGAAACCCCACATTTATGGGTGAGAAGACTGGTACTAAGATACCAATCATCCTAAAACTGACCCAAGAATTGACTACAATCCTATCAAAATTCCTAGTGACTTCTTTGCAGAGATTTACAAACTGTTCCCAAAACACTGAAATAAAAAAAAAAAAAAAAAACACAACCAGCAAAAAAAAAAAAAAAAAAAAAAAAAAAAAAAAAAAAACAGAAAAACGTTGGAAAATACATCCATTCTTCCTATTTCAACACCTACTCTTAAGCTACAGGAATCAAGATAGTGTAATAGTGCCCTAAAGAAGAAATATAGACTTAGAGTCCAGAAACAGTTTTTGCATTTATTCTCCACAAGAACAGTAAGACAACTGAAGGAGAAAAAGAGTCCCTTCAACCATGACAGGACAACTGGTTGTCCAAAGGTTAAGGGGGGATCGCTATATCAGACATCAAACTATACTACAGGGCTATAGTCATAAAAACAGCCTGGTACTGGCAAAAAAACAGACCAGTTGACCAATGGAATAAAACTGAAGATCCAAACCTGAGCACATACAATTTCAGCCACCTCATATTTGACAAGGGGGCCAAGAAGACACAATGGAGGAAAGACAGTATCTTCAGCAAGTGGTGCTGGCAAAATTGGATCACCACTTGTAGAAGAATGAAATTAAACCCCTACCTCTCACCTTGTACAAAAGTCAACTCCAGATGGACCAAAGACCTCAATGTGAAACCCCAAACTCTGGAGGTGATAGAAGAGAAACTTGGCAGCAGACTACAAGACATAGGTGTAGGAAAAGACTTCCTAAATCAGACAACAGCTGCACAAGAAATAAGATCAACAATTGACAAATGGGATCTCCTTAAACTCAAAAGCTTCTGTACATCAAAAGAAATAATAAAGGAAGTGAAGAGAAAACCCACAGAGTGGGAGGAAACCTTCACTGCAGACACATCTGACAAAGCATTAATCTCTGGAGTATACAAGCTACTCAAAAAACAAAGAAGAAAGAAAACAAATGAAACACTCAAAAGATGGAGCAAAGATCTCAATAGAGACTTCACACAGGAGGAAATAGAGATGGCCGAGAAACATCTTAAGAAGTGTTCAGCATCTCTGATAATTAAGGAAATGCAAATTAAAACCACTTTGAGATATCACCTTACTCCAATAAGACTGGCTAGGATCAAGAACACAAACGATACCAAGTGCTGGAGAAGTTGTGGAGAAAGGGGAACACTCATCCATTGCTGGTGGGAATGTAAACTGGTACAGTCACTATGGAAAGCAGTGTGGAGAACCCTTAGAAGACTCAAAAGGAGCCTTCCATTTGACCCAGTCATACCACTCCTGGGTATATACCCACAAGACACATCTTACTGCAAAGATACATGCACAGCTATGTTTATTGCAGCTCTGTTCACAATAGCAAAAAGCTGGAACCAGCCCAGGTGCCCCACAACTGACAAGTGGATAGAGAAAATGTGGTACATGTATACAATGGAGTTCTATGCAGCGGTAAAGAGGGACAACATCATGAACTTTGCAGGTAAATGGATGGAGCTAGAAGACATTATGTTAAGTGAAGTAACACAGTCCCAGAAAAACAAACGACAAATGGTGTCCCTCATATGTGGATGCTAGTACCAATAACCCAGATATAAATATTTCTCGTGGAGAGAGATGCATAGTAAAAGAACAACAGCAGAAAGACTGCATCAGAAAACGGACCAAAATGGTGAATTGGGAAGGGGGGAGGGGTGGGTGAGGGACACAGGTGTATACTCGATTAATGCATATTTAATTGACGTGAGTTCAACAAGTACCCAGTTTTGCCTAGACACTGTCTACAGGATACAAGGTGTTTTAGGATTTAGTAAAAGTAAATATGTGTATATTAAACAACATTGGTTTACAGACTCTGATAAAAACGGTAATGCATCCGAGTTAAATGGAGATATAAATCGCTGTTGTCCACATTTGTTTTACATAAAATTTGTAGAGCAATAACTCTGGGATTGGCACATACAAATGTTCTCTATAGTTTCTCTGTTGTACAGTATCACCTTGTAGCATTCTCTTTAAGATGATTTAACATAAAAATTAAGTTTGCTCCCCAAGTTAATCATATATAGTCACCCAAAACAACATGGGTAAATTTGATGAAATCTGAGCCTTGATTCCACCCTATAGTTATGTATAATACAACTGTCTTCTGGAGACTCATGTGTTAAAAAAAAAGGGGGGGTACAGATAGACATGAAACCTTCTCGTCAACAACCTTGCAATTCAAATCTTAAAACTAACTATGGGAAAAGATTTGTGTGTTCCAACAGGACAAAATGTCACCAACTTAATGTCTGAGAAAGGAAAGATACAGCTTTGCATTGAGTAGGATATACCAGAAAGTGCCAACTGAAAGGTTGACCTGTCTGAACATTGAAAGGAAGAAAAGCCTCAGATTGCCATAAACATCGAACCCCTCTGTGGCCCCTACATGTAACAACTATTTATAATGAGTCCTAATGAAACTTACCTTCTAGGTGCTGCAAAGGTTTTGATATGAGAGACTTTCTTACCTCCCCCCCCAGAACAAGGAGAAATATGACGATGATGAGGTCGCTCTCCAATTATAGAGGCAATCTCTTATAAAACTGGTAAAATTGCCTTCTTTAATTGACTAATAGACATAAGAACTGTGAAAAGGATTATTCTCTGTTCAGAACCAAATATAATACTAAAGTCCTTAAACTATGCACTTAAGCAAAATATATCAATACAGGAGCTCTGACATCAGTAATGGATTATTCTACCAGGGAGATGTTGGCCAGGGGATCTAAGGCCCCACAAAAGGTAAAGGCTCCTTGCCTCTAAACTGGGATACCTGCAAGAAGAGGGGCGATAAGGCCCTGCTGCTGAAGACCTGACGTTAACATGGGAAAGATGTATTGAGACCACACATGCAAGTGTACAGATGGCCTCTGGAACACCAGAGAGTGTTACCAAAGGCCACTAAACCAATAAAGCAAATACGGGTCTCCTTGAGTCAAGCAAGACTCCACCGTCAGCACCAGCTATACCTCACCTGCCTGGAAATACTGTGCAGCAGAGGCAGCCATATCCTGTATATTCCAAATCTAATTGGCTATTGGCTCTCTCCTTGGAGGAATAACCCATGGCTGATGCCACAAGCTTACATCCTCTACAGGTTAGGAGATCTCATAAGCCACAGTAAGACCCTGTCATACTTAACAGGAAAAAATGTAATTCATGGATCAACATATCATCTAAATATATGTGTCTATATCAAAGTAACCTACCATAACTATTAATGCTGTTTAAATACCTATATATCTAATTGCTTGTGCTTCATTAGTAGGATCGAAAGGTTATTCCTGGACAAATTGTCAGCCCATGAAAGGAAACAGCCAGAATTGACCAGAGTCCAAGACAACAGCTCCAGAGAGAGTGGACTGATCTGCTTCTCATCCACCTGTGCCCCTTTTCTAAGCCCAGGGAATAATCTGCGGAAGAGGGGGCATGGTAGAATGTAAGGGCTGCGATTGGGGTGAATGGTGAAACTACAGCAATGTAGTCTGGACCCTCATTTGATCAACCTGATTGAACATACAACCCCTCACCACACGCTGGAAGGTGGGGCTGTGGGGGTTTCGGCACAACAGCCTGCAAATTGGTTTTACATGAAGGATGCTTGTACTCATGGATTATCACTTATAGCTTAAAAATGAAAAAAAAAACAGAAAAATATGCAGGACAGTTATGGCAGAATGCATGATCTCGGTTGGGGTGGGGGTGGGGGGAAAGGGAAAGAGAAATATGCCTGAACTGAATTGGAAAATGATGTATGAAATGCACAAAGCATCAATAAAAAAATGTTAAAAAAAAAAAAAGAAAGAAAATGTAGAGCGAAACTCTTTGCCTAACGACAAACTTTTAAGAGTACAGAACTCAAAACAGGTTGTAGACCTAAACATAAAAACTAAAACTAAATAACTCTTTATATACAGGTCTTTAAATACACCATACTAGTAGACCTTTGTAGTTTTGGATGAGACAATCGTTTCTTGGAAGATGGAGGCTGAAGCACTAGTAAAAGAAGAAAGACAGATGGGTTTAACTTCAAGAAGAAGATGCAGAATAGGTGGAAAGATTGTAAGAGCCAGGAGTAGTGGACAAACATAATTTCCTTATGGTCTTCCAGGATTCCGGGAACCTGCTCATATGAACTTCCAGCAACGGTAAAAGCGTTCACAAGACCCATGCAAACTCAGTCAGATAAAAGCTAGCATGGAACTAAGGAAATGGGCAGCTAAAGCCTTAGCTGACCATGGCTAGGAGAGGAAGAGGTGGTCTTCTTCAAGGGAGTTACACCAGACAGGCTGAATAGGCTCCAGGGGGTATCTGGGTACACAAACGTTGAAAGGTCCTAACATATATGACAGAATGCATGATATTCAGTGGCAGGATTGTGGTGGTGCATATAGAGGAGGGGGGATAAATATGATTAAGATATATTATATATAATGCACAAAAATTTAACTTAAAGTATGAACAGGGGCTGGAGAAATGGATCAGCAGTTAAGAGCCCTTGCTGGCCTGGCAAAGGATGGGTTTCAGTTTCCAGTACCTACATGGCAGCTAACAACTGTGAAGTTCCAGGGGACCCAACACCCTCTTCTGGCCTCCTCAGCCAATGTACACATGTGGTGCACAGATGCACATGCAAGCAAAAAACAGTCGTACACATAAAAATACAAATGAATAAAAATTTAAAGAAGAAATCCAGGCATTGTGGCTCACACCTGTAGTCCCAGCACCTAGGAGGCTGAGGCAGGAGGACTGTAGTAGGCTTGAGGGAATGTAGTAGGCTTGACTGTAGTCAGCCTGTAGGGAAAAGAGAAAATGAAGGAAGGGAATGGAAGAGAAGTGAAGACAAGGGAGGTGAGGGGAAGGAAGGGAAGGAAAAGACAACCTATGGGATGGGAGAAAATGTTTTTAAATTGTGTATCTGATAACAGACCTGTATTAAGAATACATAATACATTTATTATTGAGAAACACGTAACACTAAATAATAAACAAATTAAGCCACTAAAATGAGCAAAGGATCTGAGTAGACATGACTTTAAAGGAAAACATAAACATGGTCAATGTGTCAAAAAAATTCATGATGGAGTAAGATATAGCACTATACAACCATAGGATAACTATTTTAAAACCATACACACACACACACACACACACACACACACACACACAGTATAACCAGTGTGGTCAAAGACATGGAGACGTGGAGACATTGGAAGCTTCATACGCTGCTGGTAAGAATGTACAGTGGGCAGGTGAGATGCTGCTGGGAGTACTGAGTTTGCACTCCAGAACATACACAGTAGAAGAAAATAACCAACTCTCACCATTTGTCCTCTGGCGTCCATACATGCACTGTGGCATGCTTGTACCCACACACAAAAGCACACATGCACATACACACATAAATAACAAACAACTGTAATTGAAAATAGAATATAAAAAGAATGCACAGTACTGCAGCCATGATGGAACACATCCTGATCATTCTTTTAAATGCTGAAACTACAATTTATTATATGACTCCAATTTCCACTCCTAAGCATACAGGAAAAATGAAAACATTATGTCCACATACACATGCATACACACATACACAACCACAACAAAAACAACCCAATTTATACATTAATGTCCTAAGATTTGTTCAGGACTGGAGCTGGAGCTCAGCGTTGACAGCTTATCTAGCATGCACGGGGCCCAGTTTAAATTCCCATCACTGCAAAAAAGTAAAAAATAAAAATACTTATTATTCATGACCCAAAATATCTCCAGATGTCTGTCAATGAATGAGCAGATCAATAAAATGTGGTACACCTATACAATGAAACTTTATTCAGAGATAAAAGGAAATTAACATGGATAAACCTGGAAGAACTATGCCAAGTGAAAAAATTCTCACATAAGACCACTTATCACACAATTTCCATTCCAATAAAATATCCAGAATAGACAAATCACATAACAGAATATAGAGTAGTGGTTCCCTAGGGGAAGCAGAATGACAGAATGTAGAGTGTGCTCAAAATTAGGGTACCCAGTGGGACTGCTCAGAAGGTGAAAGGATTTGCTGGGCAAGCCTGGTCATCTGAATTCCATCCCTAGAGCCCACATTGGGAGCAAAAAACTGACTCTCAGAATTTGTGCTCTGACCTCCATACTAGTGATGGCACACATGCCCCCCCCCACCACCACATGAAATGTTCTAAAATTAGACTGTGGCTGGATCAGTCCACTCATGCTACCATGATAACATGCTGCATGGCTGGGTGGCAGAAACAACAGAAATCGTGTGTGTGTGTGTGTGTGTGTGTGTGTGTGTGTGTGTGTGTGTGTGTGATGCTTTTGTGACCTAGAAGTCTGAGTTCAAGGTGTCATCAGGTCTCCATGGCTTGCAGGCAACTGTCCTCTCATCACAGACATCACTCCAGTGACTGTGCTTCTGTCTATGTGTGACCTATTTTAGAATCTGTTTTCCACTAAATGTGCCTTGTGGGTCTCTACGTACAACCTTCACTTCACAAATGAAGGGCTTTCTTATTTTCTATTGTTTCTCATTTAGAATTTGATTTTTGGTGGATTTTATTACTAACAGCAAGTCAAGTTGAATAAAGTCAATCCAGCTAAGTAAAGGCATAAATGACATCACTCTGCGTGTATACCTCTGTACCATTCTTAAACACATGTGCATGTGTACACATATACACACAAAACTGCACACTCATTCCCAGGAAATTGGAGAAGTTCATTGTCTCCTCCTTGCCTAGCCCCTGGTTTTACTTGTACCTGATCCCATCTTGATAATAAACCCCTTCCCCCTTCTACCTCTCCCTGTGACAATCTACTGTTTTTTGTTTGGTTTTTTTTTTTTTTGACAATCTGCTCTCTAAAAATTGGATTCTAACCATTGAAAGAGAAAACTCTGACCAATGGAGTAACAAAAAGAATAAGATTCAACTGCTGTCAGTCACCTTGATCAAGCTGCTCTGGCCAAGTGTGTAACCTTAGGGAACTCGGCTTCTTCATCTACATAAATAGACACTGTCACCTGCCTCATGAGGTTGTAGGAAGTTCTAGTGAAACAATATCTGAGATTACGTGAAAGGCTCTAAAGGAATGGGAGACATTATTTATTTATTTATTTATTTATTTATTTATTTATGTGTATGAATGTACTGTCTGCATGTAGGTTTGTGCACCCGTGTTGTGCAATGTCGCGGAGGTCAGAAGAGGGTGTCGGATTCCCCTGAAACTGGAGTTCTCCTGGAATTGGAGTTACAGATGGTTCTCAGCCACCATGTGGGTGCTGGGGATCGAACCGGGGTCCTCTGTAAGAGCAGTCGGTGCTCTTAACCGCTAGGCCATCTCTCCAGCCCCAAGGAATGGGAGACATTATTATCACCTCTCCCTGGAGTCATAACTCTCTAATACCTTTTTAAGGCACAGAATTTTAGTCACGACATAGGAGATGGGGAATACTGGGGGAAGGGCAACAGATTTCCCAGACCCCTGCAACCACTCAAAGGCAAGTACCTCCATTTTGCCTACATATGCCATACGTTCACAAATATGCAGGTGTGTGCACATGTATGTTTAATCCCCAACACTACTCTGAACTTTCTATTCAGGCCTCTAGCATTCATTTTCACACCATTTTGGCTGAACTCAGAAGTGGAAAATTCTTGGACCCAAAGCCCTCCTGTCAGCTGCCTAGTTTGGGGTTGGTAAACTGGACTGCCCAAGAGGATGGTCCCTCATTTGTTTTGCACCAGCTGGTGGACTGTGCCTGGAGGTACAGGATCTGCTCTGGAATTGCCAGAGAGCTACAGAACCTGCCCGTCACCACCCTGGAGTGAAGGGGAAAGAATCCAGCTGGAAGTGCTGGGAGAAAGAGAGGCTCTGCAGAGAGCAGTATGAAAGAGCCCAACTTTATTCAACTTGGTTGACTTTATTCAGCTTGACTCCAGCTGTAGCCATAAAATAACTGGGTTGGTCCTGGCTTCACCCCTATAGACTGGCAACTACTGTGCTAGATTGCCCTCTTCCTGGTTCTTCTTAACACAGTGTAAACCTCTTAAGGATAGAACTAACACCTGAGCATCTTTGAATAATCTATTTCTTCTACTACTGAATCTACTATCAATACATATATAATTACATAATATATATATCACCTTACACATGCTAAACAATGCTAGAAATTCTCAACAAATACTTACTATTACACTGAACAAAGACTCTTAAGTCCCAAAAGAGAGTTGGATTTAAATGAACCTTCATAGCACCCTGAGGTTATGCAATCTTGAAGTACATAGTTATCCTCTTCCCTCCTCCTCCTCCCCAATGATAACAGGAACAGTAATATAATGAGAAGACTATATGATGTCACAGATGCATACCTAAAAAACAGGTGCTGCTCAGAATCCAGCCACAGTCTATCAGCCAACATGACCGGGCACGGTTTCTGTGCTGAACGTTGTGCACAATGTTGATGAAGATAGGCAAAGGGGAAGAGGAAACAAGTAAATAAAATTGTTGTGGCTTTTGTCTCTGTTACAGTTTGTATGTGAAATCTCCCCATCAGCCTCATACGTGGGTCATTGGTCCCCAACTGCTCACACTCTTTTGAAAGATTTTGGAAGCATTAGAAAGAAAGTAAGACCCAACTGGAAGATGTGGTCACTATCATTGGGGGTATGATTCTGAAGATGTGGTCACTATCAGTGGGGGTATGATTCTGAAGATGTGGTCACTATCAGTGGGGGTATGATTCTGAAGATGTGGTCACTATCAGTGGGGGTATGATTCTGAAGGGTATACCTGGCCCAGCACAAGGTCAACAGTCCACCACACACTCCTGCCACAGTGATACACTGGCTCACTGTTGACCCCTAAAAACAGGGCCATATGACTATGGGTTGAAACATCTGCATCCATGGACTTAAAGTGAACCCTTCCTAAGTTATTTCTCTTAGATATCTGATCACAATGATGACAGTAAAACTAACGCACTTTCCAAGAGCTCATAGACCTAATCAGAAAATAAGATTCTCTTATGAATGTGAAGAACAAGACAGTAAGTGTGAGAGACTGAGTAGCATGGGCTCCACCATAACTCTAAAACAATCAGAGAAGAAGCTGGGCCAATGGAGAAAGAGCTCGTTTTCTTAAAGAAATCTGAGTTCTTTTCTAAAGCAGTCATATCATTTTATGTAAATACCAGTATTTATGAGGGTTTCCATTCCTCTGTATCCTTGCCAACACTTGGTCTGAGTGGTCTAATTTTAACCATTCAACAGTTTCATGGTGATACTCCATTGTGGTTTAATTTGCATTTCTCTAATGATATATACATTGACAATATTTGGGGCATATATTCGTAGGAGGAAAGCTTCACCACAGATACATCTGACAAAGCATTGATTTCCAGAATATATAAACTACTCAAAAAACAAAGAAGAAAGAAAACAAATGACCCACTCAATAGATGGAGCAAAGAGCTGAACGGAGACTTCACAAGTGAGGAATTAGAGATGGCTGAGAAACATCTTAAGAAGTGTTCAACATCATTAATCATTAAGGAAATGCAAATCAAAACCACTTTAAGATATCATCTTACTCCAATAAGACTGGCTAGGATCAAGAAAACAAATCATACCAATGCTAGAGAGGTTGTGGGAAGAGGAACACCCATCCACTGCTGTGGTGGAATGTAAACTCGTACAGCACTATGGAAAAGCAATGTGGAGAACCTTTGGAGACTTGGAATGAACTTGCCACCTACCCAGCCATACCACTCTCTGGGCATATGTACCCTCAAGACTCATTCCACCAAAGAGATACATGCACAAGCATGTTTTATTTCAGCTCTCTTCACATTAGCAAGGAGCTGGAACCAACCCAAATGCCCCTCAACTGAGGAGTGATAGAGAAAATGGCTACATCTACACAATGGCGTTCGATGCAGCAGTAAGAAAGATGACATCATGAGCTTTGCAGGTAAATGGCTGGAAGTAGAAGGTATCATGCTAAGTGAAGTAACAAACAGTCCCAGAAAAACAACAACAATGTATACCTCATCTGTGGATGCTATTGCCAATTACCTAGTTGTAAGTATTTTGTGCATGCCCCTTGAGCTTTTGTCCAAGTAGTTGGGAGTGATGCATACGTGGAAACAAGGACAACATAAACAACAACAAAGAAGGACTGCATCAAACAAATGACTGAAACAGTGAACTTCTGCTCTAAAACAGTCAACTTCCACATGGAGATTTTGAGAGAGACTGAGAAAAGATGAAAGCATGTTGGCAGAAGCATGGAGCTCTGGTGGGATGAGGGGTAGGGTGGGGGACATCGATCTAGATTTGATTAGTACTAATCTATAATACTTTATAATACTATATATATAATAGTATAGATATAATAATATATATATATATAATAAAAAAGAAAGCATTCATCTATGAGATTTCTGAAACTTGGTGAGACCATTGTTACCTTTCCCAATTAAAAAATGTATATATATATATAAATTTTTGCTTGTTTTTTTGTCCCATAAGACATGGCTTTACCTCTTATTCCAGTTAATCTACGGAACCTTGCAGAGCAAAGACAACATACGCCATACATATTTTCATTCTCTCCAAAATCAACACACTAAGAATTTTAGCTGTTTTTATTAAATTTTCAAAAACAGAATATTCCAAGACCCAGAAATCAAACAAAACATGATAATGAAGGAAACTAAACTTTTTATTAGGTGCCATTTGAGGTTTCCTGCAAATGTCCCTGTAAGATCTCACTCTAGAAAGGGAGCAGACAGGAACAGAGCATTATACAACATACAAACCATTAGTAATAGCAGTGTTCCTACTCTTCCCCATACCTGGACCCACCTAAGGCACACCCATCCATTGACCTTGGAACTGTCTCCTTACTCAGTCTCTCATTAGTTCTCTCCCACTTGCAAGTTCAGAATCAGCACTCTATCCCACACCAACCTCATGGGCCGCTCCGTCCAGACCCACTCAAGCCCACTCAGTCCTGTCAAATTAGCTGTCTTAATTTACCACTTTGGTTTGGGATCATCCAACTCCTTCACCTAAAACCCGTCACCATTTCCCACTAATTACAGAACTGAACCCAAATAGTTGGGGCCAGCGTGAGCAATTCTGCAGCCTCTCAGTCTGCTCTGTCCTTGCACTGTCACCCTTAGCCCCAGCCAAAAACGGGCAGGCAAAATGTACAGCCCATGCACTTCTGCAACCTCTTATGGCACAGAACAGGATGACAAAGGATCAGAAATGATATTCCCAGAAAAACAAAGGCATAAACACAGCTTTCCAATTAAGAAAGTCAGGAAATTAGACCCCAAAGTATCCAAAACACAGGACTGATATTTGCATCACCTCAGAGTTATTCCAGACTGATCAAAACTGTCAGAACTTCTCCTGGATTTCAGCCAATGCATTTCCAGAGTCTGTAGATACTTGGATATGCAAATACATGAAAACTGAAATAAAGAGCTATTTGTGGGTTACAAGTCAGGAAGACTATTATATAAATATCAAATCTGTTCAATTTCAGTAATAAGAATAATACTGAAGTTTGTACATGGCAGAGTTTCAATGTATCAAGTTGGAAAAATTGTAATTTATCACCTACTTTTCCCCAGATGTGAGTCAAAGGGCAGATACAGATATTGATATAAGCTTCTTAGAGTCACTTTTGCAACCAATATTAAAACCCTAAAATTTTTTGTACTTTTAAAGTCATTGATCTTAAAAAAATAAGCGACAAATGTTCATAATTTTCATACACAGAATATAGCAAAGACATTTAGCATAGAAGTGTTTAAAAGAGCAAAATGGGGGCTGGGGAGATGGCTCAGTGGTTAAGAGCACCGACTGCCTTAGCAGAGGACCCCAGTTCAATTCCCAGCACCCATATGGCAGCTAAGAACAGTCTTTAAGCCAGGTGTGGTGGTGCACACCTTTAATCCTAGCACTCAGGAGGCAGAGACAGGTGGCTCTCTGTGAGTTCAAGGCCAGCCTGGTCTACAGAGTGAGTTCCAGGCCAGCTGGGGCTACAGGGAGACTTTGTCTCAATAAATAAATAAATAAATAAATAAATAAATAAATAAATAAGCAAATAAGTAAACAAATATAAAATAAAATTAATAATAAATAAATAAAAGAGCAAAATGTTGGATTATCAATTAATTATCCTATCCCTAAAAATTAAATGCTTAATTTCTTCTATGCCTGCTTGACAAAATCCTGTTTCACCATGAACTATGTTGTAGAAGATAATTATGCCATAAGAAGATATATGATACATTGTTGAGAAAATAAATCAATGTGGAACTATTGAAATAGTACAATAAATTTCTAATAAAATATGGATTTCAAAGGCATAAGTGTTAAAATGAAATATTATAAGTGGATTTCTATGGGTGACTGGATTCAAGTAGTTTTATGTATATATTTGTGCTTACCAGTACTTTTCAAATTTTCTGCATGAAACACTTTTGTAATAAGAAAAACATTATAAAAGAGTTATAAGTTAGTATAAAATTGCTTACTTTATGTGGAGAGTGATTTTGTCCGCAAGCCTTCCACTGCTGCGCAATGCCCTCCAAGCTGTCCACTGTACAATTCCAAGAAAGAATCAATAAGTTTGAATCTATTTCCAAATAAAATATAGAATTAAAATGATAACCATCTCCCTCCCCAAGTACAGAGAGGGAACAAGACATGCACTTGAGTTCCTTAAACACTGACAAGGATACTAAGCACTCGTTGAACCCTCTGCTGTGTAATATTTAAGGAAAAATTTAATGGGTTGGAGAGATGGCGCAGAGGTTAAGAGAACTGACTGCTCTTGCAGAGGACACAGGTTCAATTCCCAGCACCCATGTGGTGGTAGCAAACAACCATCCACAACTCCAGTATCCAACAATCTCTTCTGACCTCCCCAGACATTGCACAACACGGGTACAATTACCTACATACAAGCAATACACTCACACACATAAAAATATTTTCTTTAAAAAAAAGGGGGCTGGAGAAATGGCTTGGTAATTAAGAGCACTGGCTGCTCTTGCAGAGGACACGGATTCAATTCCCAGCACCCACATGGCAGCTAAGGACCATCCATAATCTAGATCTAGGACATCCAATGCCTCCTTCTGATCTCAGTCAGAAGGGACACTGCACCACATGTGTGCACCTACATTCATGCATGCATACACTCATACACATAAAACAAAAATAATAAAGAAAATATTTTAATTAAAATTTTAAAAAATCTGTGCCTGCAGGATCCTTTATGAAACTAAACCTCAGAAAGAAAAACCTCTTGTCTGACAGCTAAAGGCAATGTGCCAGCATACTGTTTCCTCTTCATCTAGTCCTCAGTAGCTGAGTGAAAGAAGTAACCAGAGACAGGAGAGAAAAGTAAACAAAACGTTATTAGAGCCCTTCTCTAGGTCTCAGACCCATTTTACATGAGCAGGACCCAAGAATCAATGTTGCATTCAAAAAATGGACCATGAGACAAAAGTAATGACACAGAATGAAAATATACATTACAAAACACAGAGCAAGAAATGGGGATGGTAGATATAAGGTAAGCTGCTCCCTGGACAGACCTGATTTCCCTTCCACAGATGTTTGTTCTTTGCAAATGTCTCTGTGGGAACAGAGACCTCACTGGCTATAGACCACTTTTGCATTCCTACTCTGACCTACACTGGCCACACCGTAGACACTGGCTTTTCATCTTCATCCAGTCTGTTCTTTCTCATGCTGTCAGCCTGTTAGCATGTTAGACTGATTTCTGTTCAACATCGTCAATAATTAAGGAAATGCAAATTAAAACCACTCCCAGATACCATCTCACTCCAATACGACTGGCTAAGATCACGAAAACAAAAGACACAAAATGCTGAAGAGGTTGTGGGGAAAGGGGAACACTCATCCACTGCTGGTGGGAATGTAAACTTACACAACCACTGTGGAAAGCAGTGTGGAGAATCCTTAAAAGACTCAAAATGAGCCTACCACCTGACCCAGCCATACCACTCCTGGGTATATACCCACAAGACTCATCCTACTGCAAAGATACTGCACATCCGTGTTTATTACAGCTCTCTTCACCATAGCAAAAAGCTGGAACCAACCCAAATGCCACTCATCAGACAAGTGGATAACAAAAATGTAGTACATCTACACAATGGAGTACTATTCAGCAGTAAAGAAAGATGACATCATGAACTTTGCAGGTAAATGGATGGAACTTGAAGCCATTATGCTAAGTGAAGTAACACAGTCCCAGAAAAACAAATAGTGAATGTTTTCCCTCATTTGTGGATGCTAACACCAAATCCCCAGTTGAAAGGCAAGCTGAACAACATTATTGTTACATTTCTATTTATCTGAAAGCAACTGTGTTGTTATAATGTAAATCTCTTAAGGCTCTAGAATCAACCTACCACTTATTTTCAGACTCTGTAATTGTATATGGGTGGAAGGCATGTATTTATATTTTAGAGTAATATAAAATTAAAGGGGGAACATGTGAATTCCTAAACATAAAAAAAATTTACCTATTATTAAAAAAAAAAAAAGAATGAGAAAGTATAAGTATATTGCTTCCTTACAAGGTTCAAGTGTTAAAGGTGCCAGTAGAGGTCAGTGTCTCACAGTTGATTCAAGGACGCACAGCAGACCCCACTTCCCACCCTCATCACCCCAAATCCTCCCCTTTTAGCTGGAAATGGAAGATGTCTTATGATGACATGTGACAATTTATTAAACCCTTCCAGGCTTCACTCTCCCTTTAAGAAATGCACAGAGCGATCTATGAGCCATCCTACCTCATGGAATCCAGCGCATCCTCTGGCACTGAGCTTGTGTCAGTGAGTGCCATTTCCTTACCTTTCCCTTCTTCCATAAGGTTTCTACATCCCATCATGAGAAAGATGACAATTCTGACTGGTTTAAGTTCACAATGAGTTGGAAATCACCAATATTCAATTCTTTGTTCAAAACTGCTCTAAAAAGAAGATAAAGCTGGCGTATGAGATGGCTCACTGGGTAAGGGCACTTGCCACCAAGCCTGAAGACTCAAGGTCAGTCCCCAGGACCTACATGGTACGGTGTAAGGAGAGAACTGACTCCAGCAATTTGTCCTCGGACCTCCACATATGTACCATGACACACAAACACACACACACACACACACACACACACACGCACACACACAAACACACACACTAAAGGAAAAGGTAAAAAGTAAAGATTCCACTCCTAACAATAAAACAAAATAAAGGAAGATGAAGCTGCCAGCCAGAGATGGAAAATGAAAGAAAGAAACCATGTAGGCACAAAAGTAGAGTAAGGAGGGCTGGAGAGATGGCCTAGTGGTTAGGAGCTCCAACTGCTCTTGCAGAGGACCCAGGTTCGATCCCCAGCGCCCACATGGCGGCTGAAAACCCTCTTTAACTCCGGTTCCAGGGGAATCCGACGCCCTCTTCTGACCTCTGCGGCATTGCACAACACAGGTGCACAAACCTACATGCAGACAGTACATTCATACACATAAAAATAAATAAATAAATAAATTTTAAAAAAAGATTTAAAAAAAAGAAAAAGTAGAGTAAAGAAAGTAAAATGTGTTGAAAGTGAAATCAACATCACCCAGTGTTAGTTCTTAAAACACCAAAATTGGGCAAAACAGATTCAAGATTGTAAAGTCTAGACATATACACTAAAGTCTAACAACTATGTGAAATATGCTTAGAGGTCGTACCATGGGAAGGGAAAACCCCAGTGTGGAGCACAAGGTCAGAACTGATGGTGATTTGGGCTTGCCAAGGAGGAGCCTTTAAACATGACATCTTTCAGCCTAATAAAGAAAAAAAATCATAAGCTGAAGATGCTAAAACCTATGATATGTGTGGCATGCATATGTGCATATTTTGGAGTGATGCATATTGGAAGGAATAACAACAACAACAACAACAACAACAACAGAAAGACTGGGTCAAAGAACTGACTGAAACGGTGAACTTCTGCTTGAAACAGTAAACTACATCCAGAATTTTGAGAGAGACTGAGAAAAAAATGAAAAACATGTTTGGCAGAATGCATGAGCTCTGGTAGGGGTGGGGCAGGGAGGGGGACACAGGTCTAGATTTTATTTGAAATTTTGTATGAAATGCACAGAGCTTCAATAAAAAATTGGCTTTGAAAAAAAAAAAAGAAATACGCTTAGAGGTCAAAACCATCAAAGGCACTTCAGGACAGGGCTGGGAGCCCCAAGACCACACCCAGACCCCTCCCTTCACACCCTGCGCAAGCAGCATAGCATACCCAGTTAGGACCATGAAAGCAGATATCAGACAAACAGACTTAAATCTCTCCTGCCACCAAGACTGCACACATTAGACACCAGGTTGCCTAGTCTCTTACCGAGACTGCACACATTAGACACCAGGTTGCCTAGTCTCTTAAAAGCCCTGCTTCCCTCATCAGTAAACGGGAGCAAGTAATGACTTACTAAAGCATCCCTGAATTGCCAAATAAAAGAATAAATGTACAAATTTGGAACAATGCCTGGAAACTTGTGCCCCTGAAGCTGGGGTCACTCTTGACTGTCCATGTGATCTCAGGAAGGCATTTCCCATCTGCCTAATGGTTTCCTCGGCTACAAGCAGACAGGTGGGGAACTGGAAGGTAACCTCCTGGGCTCTTCCAGAACAAAGATTCCTCTGCTCCATGGAGGAGCCAGGCCACATGAACTCAGAGTCACAGCCACAGCCTGAGGCTGCACAGCTGTGTCAGTCATGCAAAGGGATAGGACAGAATGGTAAAAGAATGTGTGAAAGAAAAGAGTCCACCCTGCGCAGACTGGAAGGGGAGACTCTGTCAAGATCATTTTCGGGGGAAAAAAAAAACCAAAGACTTTTTTTTTTCAGGTCAAGAAAGTAGAAGGATAGCAAGCTGAGCACTGTCTCCAGGGGCTTCCACAGGATCATATGTCGCTCCAGAAATGCCATTTTAACTGATGTAAGTGTGAAGGAGTTGGAAACCCAGGGATTAAATTTTCTGCTGAAATGCACATGGTTTTGGAGGGGAGGGGGAGAAATGCGCTCTTGACCCCGGGAATGCAAAGCCTTCCGGGAAATGTTCCTAGGCCTGATGTGGAGGGGATCAGATGACACTGGCCATTCATGGGCTCCCGTCATGCTGTAGGGTAGCAGGAGATCACACCTGGCTGGGCCGCCTGGCTGGGGGAGGAGAAGAGAGACACCTGTCTTAGCCTGTCTCACATATACATGCACACATTCCTAGGCCTGGGAACTTTTCCCCCCACAAAGGCATGTTTTATGACTGTGCTTGTATTTTTATGACTGAACAATCTCACATTCATCTGAGAGGAAGTAGGTAGGGGCTAAGTGGCCTCGACGTGACACCTGGGCTCTGCTAAGCCAGTTCCACTGGAGCCCAACTTAACCCACTCACCCTGACACAAGGGCTGGACTTTTAGAACTCCTCAAAGGGGGTCTAAGAATAAATCCTACCATCCACCTGCTGTGAAGGTGTCCCATATAACTTGTGGCAAAGACTCTCTGGCTCTGGAAAGCCTAGTGGCCAGCAGAGCATGATCTGAATTCTCTGAGCCTCTGTGAAAAGTTGCAAGTTTACCTTCCTCCCGTGATGAACAAAATAGGAAGTTTCTTTTAAGAACATCACATATGTAACATGAATATACTCATCAACAATGATTTATCATTCATTCATAATCAGATATCTGCTGGTTTAAGGTTGTGTGTGTGAGTGTATGTGTGTGTGAGTGTGTGAAGAATCTTTACACGTGACAGGGAGGAACAAATGTGTGCAGCACAGTCATCAACATCCCCCAAATATCTGTAATGGTGGTGCGGAGGAAGGTGAATATCTAAATGATAGCACAGGTCAATGAGATGAGATGTTCTGGGCAAACCCAGGGCTTAGCATCATGGACCACTGGACCATAAAACATTATGAAGTGTGTTGATTGGGAAGGCTCTGTGAAGGAAGAGAGGACCATCAGGGTCCTCAGCGGAGAAAACGAAGAACAGGAAAGCAGCATGGAACTGAACAGGATACCACCTTCACCCTGTTTTCCTGAGTGGCCATGGGAACAGAGGCCAAGGAAGTTCCCAGGAGAGCTGATGTTGTAACCCCCTCACTGTCACAAGACAAGGCCTCCACACACTTCCTACCACAAGAGGGCTGCGTGGTAGTGATGCTCCCCTTTGTTGAGGAGAAAGAAGGATGCCCACAAAGCCTCACCCAACTCTAGACAGCAGGAATTTCCAAAGGAAAGATAAGAGTGGGGTCAGGGGGAAGAAGAACTGTGTAAGATTCTGGGTAAGAAGAAGGCAAACCCAAAGGTTTTCTTCCTCAGCACAGACAAAATATTGCTCCTTCCAAGCCTGACCAAAATGAGAGGTGCATTCTCCAGCTAGGTCAGACAAGGAAGCTCTGAAAATAGAAACGCTAGGCATGGAGGGGGGTGGGGAGAAGAGCCTAGAAGAAAGGGGCTCTGCCTCAGCCTGGGGAATTCCTTAAAAGGGGGCTCCCATTTTCTTTCACAGATTTATTTTAGTTTCAGATCCCAAGTTGAACAGCAAAGAGCAAGATAGGCCCAAGGAAGAACTAGGAAAAACTACAGATATTGTTTGATCCCTAACATGTAATACAGATTACTACTTGAGCATCCTATGGTAAGAGCCAGCCAGCCAGCTATATACACACAGCCTTAGAGAGTTTCATCCTTTGTATGGTTGAGCTTGGAGAAAAGTCTGTCACCTAAGAGACAGAACCCCCTCCCCAAAATATGTGCATATGCAGAAGGAAAATAAACATGCTTGGTATAACAGGTCTAATCAAGGGTGGGACTTAATTAAAAATCTATGCAAGAAGAATGGAATATGGTTTAAAGAAGAAACAGCAGAAAGAAGTCCTGGGAGTGTGAAGGCATGAGACTAGCATTTTTTTCCCTGAAAGGATTAGAAGAGAACGCTGAAAAAGTCTCATGTAATATAACAAAAAGAAGAAATGGGAGCCAGCAAGATGGCTCAGTGGATAAAGGCATCTGCTGCCGAGCTTCACATTCTGTTTGAGCCCTGAGACACACATGGAGGAAAGAAAGAACTCATGCCCACAAGTTGTACTCTGACCTGCACACACACACACAAACACACACACACACACACACACACACACACACACACACACATGTGCCACAGCATGAGTGAGGGCAAGTGTCAGTCTCCAGCTACCACGTTCTCTGTTTCTTTCATCTCAGTAGGTCCCTGAGAAATGCATGCCACACTGAGCTGCTCCAAAGATGAAGCTGCGGTCCATCAGTGTTCCAAGGTGGGAAGGAAAGGAACTCAGAAGAAGACGGATGGCAGACGGAATCAACAGAAAATACAGCTGGAAGGCTGGGGCCAGGGTCCTAGTCAGCTGTCAACACTGCTGACATGAAATTTGAAAAAAAAATAAAGAAAAGAAAAGAGAAGAGAAGAGAAGAGAAGAGAAGAGAAGAGAAGAGAAGAGAAGAGAAGAGAAGAGAAGAGAAGAGAAGAGAAGAGAAGAGAAGAGAAGAGAAAAAAAGAAAGGAAAAGAGGAAGGAAAGAAGGGAAGGAGGGAGGGAGGAAGGGAGAAAGGGAGAGAGGAAGGGAAGGAGAGATGGAGAGAAAGAAGGTTAGAAGGAAGGAAGAAAGGAGGGAGAGAGAAAAAAGGAGAGAAGAAAGGCACTTGAAGCAAAGCAACTGGGAGCAGGGCTGTCTGGCTGTGTGCGTTGAACCGAAGCCAAGAGAGAACAGAAAGAGTCTCTGGCAGACAATCCACCCATTTAAACCCGATCTGCCAAACCAAGGCTCCTTCTCTCCAGTTCCAATTAACAACCACTCTCCCAGCACCAGACATGCAGAATCACCCTCCAGTGCCACGGAGATGGCTCATCTAATCCTCTAACAGCCTGGGGCAGTATTAGTGTCACAGTAGCAAATTCGATCCCAAATTGGAGCTTTATTATTTCACTGTACAAAAAGTCAGTAGGATTCTTAAAGGGACTGCAAACCATCTGTTAACCCTTTCCAACCTCATCCCCCATAGAAGATAGCAGACAATTAGACCTTCCATGTAGGAAGGTATATCCATGTGAGATATACCACCTCTCTGCAGCGTCACACAGCAATGTATACAGTGTGGTCCACTGTCTGCAGAGGAATCATTCCAGGACTCCCTGTGATTCCCCCAAACCCAGGGATGTCCAAGTCTCTTATATGAATGGGGTGCAGTGCTTGTATAGAACCCATGTACCAAACCATCTCCAGAGAACACATAAAACCTAATACATAGCCGGGCATGGTGGTGCATGCCTTTAAACCTAGCACTCAGGAGGCAGAGGCAAGCGGATCTTTGTGAGTTCAAGGCCAGCCCGGTCTACAGAGTGAGTTCCAGGACAGCTGAGGCTCCAGGGAGACCTTTTCTCAAAAAGACAAAAAAAAAAAAAAAAAAAAAAACTAATACAATCTAAGTGCTCCATAAACAGTTGTTATACTGTATCATTCAGGGAGAAATGAGGAGAAACAAAGTCTGCACATGTTCAATTCAAGAACAGCTTTTTTCAATCCCTGGTTGCTTTCAGCTGCAGGCAGAGAACAGGCAGATACGGAAAGCAGACCACAGAGTCGCCCACCACACAGGTATAGTACGAAATGCAACCACATTACTCTGATAAGTTGCAGATTCAAAATCCTAGCTCTGGGCTTTGGAGATGGCTCAGTGGGTAAAAGTGTTTGCCTAGCAAGCATGAAAACCTGAGTTTGCACCCCCAAATCCATTTTATAAAAAGGGGTTGGAAGGGGCACAGAGATAGAAGAGGCACTAGCTGAAAAATGGCAAGGTCCATGAGAGACTGTTTCCAGGGAATAATGGGTAGATGGGGAGTAGACATTGCATGTCTTCCTCTGGCCTCCATGCACACTCATGTGAGCATACACCTTCAAACACACGCGTATGCACATGCATACAGCACACACACACACACACACACACACAGTTCTACCACTTTTCCAGCTACATAATCTTGGAAATGTTCCTTCATCACCTGAAACATGACCAAGGTCCTAGCCCTCCATCCTGCATCCAGGGAGCAGGCACCCGGGCATTCGGCATTTGTGTGCATACAGGATGCAGTCACACCTACTTGCTTCGTGGCTTCTTGGATCATGTCGGTATAGTCATTTCCTTTTTGTTCCGTGTGCAAAATTTTCCTGGAAAGAAAAGAAGAAAATTGTGTTAACCTCTAGATATAAAATTCAGCTTCCCTCTGTCATCAGAACATGACACATCTCAGGGGCTTAGATGAATTTAGAGCTCTGGGTCAAACCAAATGCATAGGATTTTAGTGGTGCTCAGGCATGGCAATCTCTGCATGAGCAGGGTAGGAAGAAAGCATGGGAACTGAAAAATGAACTGGGGAAGTACATTCCCACGCTTCATCATCTCCATAACTTTGCTTGGAGACAGCAGAGGAATTTGCCAAAACTCTGCAGTAAACATTGGTTTAAATGTAGGGTCGCTTTTTTCTGGGGCAACATGAACAAATGCCTATTCATCCCATATGGCGCATTAATAACAAACCAGTGAGAGAAATTCCATCCAAGTCTAGTTTGGTGAAGCAACGACTTTATAGGGGTTACTTAGAGGAGCCCGGGCACCCAAAACCGCAGCATCGCTCGAAAGCCCGGAGCAGCATGGGGGTCAGCTCATGAAAGCTGCATCCCCCAGATTCCCTGCACAACTCACAGTCCACCAGACATCTCCTCACCCAGCAATTGTTTACTGCTTTTACAGCCTTGCGGGGTGGGCCCTTATGAATCCTAAATTTCCTGAGTCTTGTAAGTTTCATTGGCTTCCTGCGTCCCCTGAGCCTCCTTCCTCTCTACAGCAGGAAATGCTTCAATCCAGAGGGAAGAGCTTTGCCTTAACTATTTAATCTTAAGTGAATCGTTGGAGCAGTACAAATGCAGACTCCATACAGTGCCTGCATGCAGTCTGCAGCAACAAGGAGGCTAGGTCATCCAGGCTATGCCAGTCAAATGAATTCCTGACGGTTGAAACTCAGTAAAGAAAGCCAAAGTTATTGCAAAGTGTGTAGAGTACAGCAGAGGGGTCAAAGAGAAAGGCCTCTTTGTCCACTTCTAGCGTAACCCACAAAATAACTTCTTTTTCCAAAAGCAAAAAGAAAGCACTTCTGCTGAGATGTCACAAAATGAATGCACAGTAAACTAGGGACAAGTCTCTCCAGAGTCACTAGCAGCTGGAACAGACATTCAGGAAGACTAAGGAAGAATGGATGGCCCTGGGCCCAGGACTGCACAGAGCAGAGTAGTTCCCTTGCAGCAGCTGCAGAGTGTTAGCAGGATTGCCATTAAGAGCTAGCTAGCCCTTACTGAAATCATGAAGAATGCAAGCCGTAACTGTCTCATCTCCTCCTTCCTGTCATCCTGTAAGCATGACACTGATCTCTCCATGTTAGAGATTCACAAGTGTGCCCAAGGTTACAGAGTTTGTAAAACTCCAATTCAAACCCAGATTGCTTTATTTCAAAGCTGCCTTTTTAATTATCTCTGTACTTTACATATGAAATTTGAACAATTGCATATTGAGAGGTGATTTGAATAAAAATCCCAATTAAAACGCATGTCTCCAAGTAGACTTAAATAGGACCCAGAATATCATGGGCTCTAGGAAAAGAAAAGGATGTTATGCAACCCAACAAGGAATAAAGAAGACACATACAAGGCCAAGGAAAATTTAATTCCTTTGTCATACTTCATAAGCAGTTTCTTTATGTTCTTGCAGGAGCTAATAGAACCTTATTACATTATTTATGGTCATATTTATAGCTCTCTATGCTAAGGTAACTGTATATTTAATATAAATTCAACCCATCTTAATAAACCCTTTTGTGTTGTTACCTTAAAGTCATAAGTTAAAGAATTACAGGTATAATGAATTATAAAGCCTTTCAGGGGTTCTCCTCTATAATTATAAGAACTCGTTGCCATAGCTCAAAAAAATAAAACAGACTCTAAAGGACTCATAAAAGTACAATATAATGGCAAACCTACCTTCTCCTTCCAGTCGCCATAGAACAAATAGCAACAGAAGTCTTGAAAAGCAAGTAGAATTTAGAGCCAAGGGTGATTTGCACGTGAAAAGGAACACATAAGCAAAAACTCTTAACTCATATTAGTACATTCTGGCCAAACAGTGAACTGTGTGTCTTTCATACATACTTTGGAGATCTGGAGAGACAGGCAAAGCCAGGGGCTCCTGACAAGGTCCTGAAGCCACGTAAAGTGGTAGGAATACTTCACAAAGGCCATGACGGCCATCTCGAGACTCCCTAGCAGCTAGCTTGAGAGAGGACCACTGAGGAGGAGCCACCCAGGATCCCTGTACAGCTTCATGAGGTTCATCTCCCATTCTACCAGGTTACCACTATGGAAGCCAAGATAGATCTCCTCCTGGGGCTGGAGAGATGCCTCAGTGGTTAAGAGCACTGACTCTTGCAGAGAACCTGGGTTCGATTCCCAGCACCCACATGGCAACTAAGAACTTTCTTTAACTCCAGTTCCAGGGGAATCCGATGCCCTCTTCTGACCTCCGGGGCATTGCATGACACAGGTGCACCAACCTACATGCAGACAGCACACTCATACGCATAAAAAATAATAAATAAATTTTTAAAAATTTAAAAAAAGAAAGATCTCCTCCTGTCCCACAACTTACTCCACATTTCCACAAGGGAACTATGAGAATATTTTCCCATGCACACAATTAATAAGCAAAGCTTTGGTCATATACAAGAACTAAAACCATAATGGTACTTTTGTGACCTAATTCACAGTCCAGAGGGGGAAGGGAACACACAATCTGTGACAGTTGTGTCATGCTGCTGGCCATTGAATTACAGCAGAGGGTCCATTCGCCAACAGGCTTCTCAGAAAGGAAGCAGGGGAGGACTCTGGAGTCAGGTTCCTGGCTCCCTGGAATGCCTTACTTTAGCAATTAAGACCTGGGGGAAAACAGACCTGCTACCATCCCTGAGGCATCTTTATGCTGATTAATCCCAGCAGCTGGATCCTAACAGCTGGAAAACATTCCTACCTCCTATGAACCGGCCCCGCACTTAATGTCTGTACCATTCAAGTAATATTTAGCATACTGTGTTGGATTGGTGGTGATATTTTAAATGGATTATTCTTGTTTTCCTTTCACAATTCTAGAGGCTAGGGAGATGGCTCAATAGAGAAAGCGCTTGCTACATAAGCAAAGCACCTACATCTGGAAGCCCAGACCCCATGGAAAAAGCATGCGTTGGTAATTCCAGCATTGGGTGGAGGGGGCAGAGAGGTCGATCCCCAGAACCAGTCTAGCCAGTCAGTGAGCTCCAAGTTCAGTGAAAGAACCTGTCTTAAAAATCAAGTTGCAAAGTGATATAGGAAGCCACTTGACATTGACCTCTGGCCTCCAAGTGAATATACTGTCCGCTTTCATGTACACAACACATATACCATACACATACAACACACCCAAAAATACATACATAGGACTTGAGAGATGACTCAGTGGATAAGACCTTGCCATGCAAGCTTGAAGACTGGTGTTAGGATCCCCAGAACCCACATAAAGTTGGGCAGGCGTGATAGCTGCCCCTAATTCTAATATACGGGGACACAGAGAAAGTAAAGGCCTCTAGGATGAGTTGGTTGGCCACACAAGCTAGAGTTGGCAAGCTCTGGGTTCCACAAGAGACCCTGTCTCAATCAATAATGTAGAGCGTGATTAAAGGAGACGGCACCTTCAAGTGTACACACAAGTACACAAGTGCATTCTCCCTACCCACACACACACATATACACATGCATGCATGCATACTGCACACACATACATGAAAAACTAAGAATAATTAATAAAAAATAAGCTACTTGAGGACCATATGTATGCGTTGTCCTCAGATGCACCAGTCATAAGCAGGGTGTCCAGGAAATGCTCCACCAACATTGGTTGACTGATTGTCCACTGATGAAAGTTGTTGGCCTCTCAAGAGTGAGCATGGTCTAGAGTTGGGAATCTGGAGACTTCATAATGATCTGTGATGCAGAGGTGAGGCTCAGATTACAAGCATAAGTAAAGTGTGTGTGTGTGTGTGTGTGTGTGTGTGTGTGTGTCTGTTAAGAGACCATCTATTCCTCTACATGACAGTCAGCCTTGCACCGGCACCCGTGTGGCCCCCAGGGTGAATCCCTGTTGGGAAGAATACAGCCAACATAAGCAGGGCATAACAAGCACACGTCTGCTCAGCCGCATCTTCAGCATCATACAGTACTAGCTACTTGTGTACATATTATTTGCCTCAACTGTGGATATGCTGACAGTAATAATTGTCCATTCTGGACCTATTTCTCTTGAATGGTGCATGACTGTTCTAGTTCCATTTTTGTTGCTGTGATACAATATCCTGACATAAAAACTTTGGAGAAGAACAGGTTTATTGAGCTTACAAGTCTAGGTTACACTCCATCATTAAGGGAAAGTCACGACGGAACTTAAAGCATCGTATCTACAGTCAATAGAGAATAAGCACATGGATCTTCGCTTCCTCCTGCATAGCAGTACCACTGACCAAGAACTCACTTCAGTCAGCGAAATGCAGTGCAAGCTATGAAGCAGGCAGATTCATGCTCAGCTAGCTTTCTTATAAAATTCAGACCCACCTGCCTAGGGAATCATGCCACCCTCAGAGGGCTGTGCCTTCCTACATCAACTAACAATCAAGACAGGCCTCACAAACATGCCCACAGGTCAAACTGATCTGGACAGCTTCTCTTCCAGGATAACTCTACACTGTCAAGTTTGACAGCTAACCAGGATGGTTACTTACAATTTAGACATGCCATATGTAAAATATCTATTTTTTCACTTAAATCTTGCCCCATTTTATTTCACAAAAATGGTAAGCCCTGTCTCCTATCTATTAGAAGCCATGTCTTTAGAACCACTCTGAAATCTCTAGTCTTTTTTTTTTATTTAATTTTTATTGATGCTTTGTGCATTTCATACATTTTTTCCAATTCAGTTCAGGCTTATTTCCCTTTCCCTTCCCCCCCACCCCCTCCCCATCCCAGATCATGCATTCTGCCATAACTGTCCTGCATCTTTCTCTCAGTTTTTTTTTTCATTTTTTAGCTATAAGTGATAATCCATGAGTACAAGCATCCTTCGTGCAAAACCAATCTGCAGGCTGTTGTGCCCAAACCCCTTCAGCCCCACCATCCAGTGGGGGGTGACAGGTTGTTTGTTCAATCAAGTTGATCAAATGAGTGTCCAGACTACATTGCTGTAGTTTCACCATTCACCCCAATCGCAGCCCTTACATTCTACCATGCCCCCTCTTCCGCAGATTGTTCCCTAGGTTTAGAAAAGGGGCACAGGTGGATGAGAGGTAAAACAATCCACTCTCTCTGGAGCTGTTGACTTGGACTCTGGTCAATTCTGGCTGTTTCCTTTCATGGGCTGACAGTTTGTCCAGGAATAACCTTTCGATCCTACTAATGAAGCACAAGCAATTAGATATATAGGTATTTCAGCAGCACTAATAGTTATGGTAGGTTACTTTAGCATAGACACATATGTTTGGATGATATGTTAATCCATGAATTACATTTTCCCCCCTGTTAAATATGACAGGGTCTTACTGTGGCTTATAACATCTCCTAACCTGTAGAGGATGTAAGCTTGTGGCATCAGCCATGGGTTATTCCTCCAAGGAGAGAGCCAATAGCCAATTAGATTTGGGATATACAGGCACATGGCTGCCTCCGCTGCACAGTATTTCCAAGCAGGTGAGGTGTAGCTGGTGCTGATGATGGAGTCTTGCTTGACTCAGGGAGACCCGTATTTGCTTTATTGGTTTAGTGGCCTTTGGTAACACTCTCTGGCATTCCAGAGGCCATCTGTACACTTGCATGTGCAGTCTCAATACATCCCTCCCATGTTAATGTCAGGTCTTCGGCAGCAGGGTCTTATTGCCTCTCCTCCTGCAGGTATCCCAACTTAGAGGCAAGGAGCCCTTACCTTTTCTGGGGCCTTGGATCCCCTGGCCAACATCCACCTGGTAGAGCAATCCATTGCTGATGTCAGAGCTCCTGCATTAATATACTTTGCCTGAGTGCATAGCCCTAGGACTTTAGTATTATATTTGATACTGAACAGAGAGTAATCCTTTTCACAGTTCTTATGTCTATTAGTCAATTAAAGAAGGCAGTTTTACCAGTTTTATAAGAGATTACCTCTATAATAGTTGTCTCCAATTTACAGTTGGAGAACGACCTCATCATCATCATATTTCTCCTTGTTCTATGGGGGGGAAGGCAAGAAAGTCTCTCATATCAGAACCTTTGTGGCACCTAGAAGGTAAGTTTCATTAGGACTCATTATAAATAGTTGTTACATGTAGGATCCACAGAGGGGTTCGATGTTTATGGCAATCTGAGGCTTTTCTTCCTTTCAATGTTCAGACTGGTCAGCCTTTCTGTTGCCACTTTTTGGTACATCCTACTCAATGCAAAGCTGTATCTTTTCTTTCTCAGCCATTAAGTTGGTGACGTTTTGTCCTGTTGGAACAAACAAATCTTTTCCCGTAGTTAGTTTTAAGATTTAAATTGCAAGGGTTTGACGAAAAGGTTTCATGTCTTTCTATATCCCCCCCCCTTTTTTTTAGCATATGAGTCTCCAGAAGACAGTTGTATTATACATAACTATAGGGTGGAGTCAAGGCACAGATTTCATCAAATTCACCCATGTTGTTTTGGGTGACTATATATGATTAACTTGGGAAGCAAACTTAATTTTTATGTTAAATCATCTTAAAGAGAATGCTACAAGGTGATACTGTACAACAGAGAAATTATTGAGAACATTTGTATGTGTCAATCCCAAAGTTATTGCTCTACAGATTTTATGTAAAACAAATGTGGGCAACAGCGAATTATATCTCCATTTAACTCAGATGCATTACCGTTTTTAGCAGAATCTCTAGTCTTTTAACATGAACAGAAAAACCCTTTTATTTGCAACCTTTGTGCCCACATTTTACCTGGCATAATTTTCTTTGCTTTTGACCCTAAATTACTGAGTCATCTAGCACCTACCCTCTGGCTAGTCTTACCTCCCAAGATCCTCTGATGACTCCTACTTATGAACAGGCTGCTTCTTTAACTCATCAACTAGTTTTCAGTTCTACAACTCATCTACCAGGTGCAACACTCTGTCCTCATATAGTATGGCCTGCTAGAATAAGGCTCTAGTTCTTCCCAAACACTGAACATCCTAGCAGCATGAAGATGAACATCCTTTGCCATCCTATAGTGCAGTTGATGTCCAGTCGAAGTCTGCAGTGCTGGAAAGAAGCTACACTTGCATTATCCAATCTGGTACTTCCTCACCACATGTGGCCACCGAAGTCCTGAAATGACAGGTGCAATTGATGAATTTCTAATTTCATTCAAGTTTAATTCATTTAAATTTAGGTTGTCCTGTGTGTAATGGTGTCTGTAAATGACACTACAAGGGAAAGGCAAACAGGACACAGGCTGCATCCTAACCTGAACAACACACTGTTCAGGTAAGGAGAAGTAAATTTGCTTCCACAGGTTTGGAAAATTGAGCACGGCATTGAAATGGAAATTTAGAGGACAAATGCGATTTCATCAAACCGAGAAAACATCTTTTCTGCTCTGCAGAAAAGATAAGTCATTAAAACCTCAGGGGTTTGGGTTATTAGAACCTAAGCACAGATGAGGAAGGAAGCTAGAAAGACCAGTCTGAGCCAGCGATGTCCAGAGACATACTTATAAATAAGGTCGACCCAAGCCCTGTGTGACTACTTCAGTCTCAGTCAAATTAAAATACTCGTCAGCTGCACAGCTGCACTGCAGAAATTTAATAGCCACCTGCGACTAAGGGCTATCGGACTGGAAAACACAAAGCCTCCCTATCACGGAGACATTTCTAGCAGACTGCCCTGCTGGAGTTTAACTGTGTGTTTATGCTGGTTTTGTTTTGCTTTATCAGTAAATTCCGGCCTTTCACAGTTTCACAAATTCATAATGCACATACACGGCATTCTGTCCCTCTTCCTCTACACGTTCCTGTCTCCCTCCTTCCCTACCAGTGCTACCATTCTCCCTAGGAATCTCTTTCCCCTATGTATTAGTTTGGGGGTTGTTTTGTGCCCCACACAGTTTAATTTGGGCAATCTGAGTAATCCCAAATTCACAATTAACCATCAGAGCCTCTTAGACCCACCAGTAGGCACAGAACTGGATGTTATCCTTCCCGGTCTCCCAGAATCTGTTAGTTGCTGTTAAACCAGCAGCAAGGGTAGGGGCCTGGGAGTCCCCTCCTGGATCCATAACTGACCGTTAGGAGGGTCCCTCTTCTGTGGACCTACTATCAGTGTCCACAGCTGCTGTGAGTTCGTGGTTGCCATGAGCAGGCTGGTGTTCCACAGCCTCTGGCCCCATCCTGCATGTCTCACATTCTTCCCAACCCCTCTTCTCCAGTGTTCTCTGAGCTCTGCAAGGCCTCGAAATAGCTAAGCACCAAGCATTGAAGCTGTCACTAGGCTAATTGAGATTTGATGGAGGAGAATGAGTCCAAAGGTCACCTGATCTTTCTAAGTCATTTCTTTCTAGCCAATATCACTGGAACTGGGGACCAGGAGCTACATCTTGAGGAAACTAGCATCAATTCCATACCATTTGGACAGAAAATCCTAACCAGTAAAATAGACCCACAGGAAAAAGAATCAAAGACCATAAAAGGAACAACGATAAACAAATGTGCCCATTATTTAAGGTAGAGTTTGAAAAAGACAAGAACTAGATGTGAAGTTTCAGGAGGTGAAAAGGAATCCTTTCCAATGTATTCTTTCTAGCCTTTTCTCCTTTGAAAAGGCTTCACACTGACCCCAACATTCTGTGGGGTTTGTATGCACACCAGAAATCTGAAATAAAAAGCACTGACTACGGAGTGGACAGATGGCTCAGCGGTTAAGAGCACCAACTGCTCTTGCAGAGGACCCAGGTTCGATTCCCAGCACCCACATGGCAGCTAAGAACCATCTTTAAGCCAGGTATGGTGCCACACACCTTTAATCCCAGCACTCGGGAAGCACAGGCAGGCAGAACTCTGAGAGTTCAAGGCCAGCCTGGTCTATAGAGTGAGTTTCAGGGCAGCTGGGGCTACAGGGAGACCCTGTCTCAAAAAAAAGGAAAGAAAGAGAGAGAGAGAGAGAGAGAGAGAGAGAGAGAGAGAGAGAGAAAGAGAAAGAGAAAGAGAGAAAGAGAGAAAGAGAGAAAGAGAGAAAGAGAGAAAGAGAGAAAGAGAGAAAGAGAGAAAGAGAGAGAGAAAGAAAGAAAGAGAAAGAAAGAGAGAGAGAAAGAAAGAAAGAAAGAAAGGAAGGAAGGAAGGAAGGAAGGAAGAAAGAAAGAAAGAAAGAAAGAAAGAAAGAAAGAAAGAAAGAAAGAAAGAAAGAAAGAAAGAAAGAAAGAAAGAAAGAAAGAAAGAAAGAAAGAAAGAAAGAAAGACAGACCACTGACTGCAAAGACACACAGTGCTCTCCAACTGGACACACCCTCCTTCCTGAGTAGGGACGTTGTTCTTAAACTCTCTTTTCTTTCTCAGAGAAGGTAAGCCCTGTGGTGCAGAGCCTCATATACTCATCTCCCCTTGTTCTTTCTCCTTCAAAATTCAAAACAGCCCTAAATAGTTAACTTTCCTCAAATCCCTGATCATAACCCTTAGCAACAGTCCTCAAAGAGTTCTTTTGGGGTATCCATGAGTTCAGGTTTATTTCCATGGGATTATTAAAGTGTTACAAATCCTTTACCTGAATGCTGGTGTGTGGAGTGATTTTCCTGGCATTACATGGTCTGTGATGTGGCCCTGCTCTGATGGCTAATGGAATTCATGGTTCTGTTCTGGGTTGTTTTGGAATGTTTTATGGCCATGGGTAGCATTAGTCAGGGTTCTCTAGAGGAACAGAACTTATAGAATGAATAAATATTAAAAGAGGGTTTATTAGATTTACTTTCACAACACAGAGTAGTTCAACAAAGTGGCCAAGAACTCCGTAGTTAGTTGCTCAGACCGTCATGAGGCTGGGTGCTTCACCGGTTCTGATCTGGCACCTGAGGCATAGAGGATTCTGGGACAGCCGCTGGTCCTCAGTCCATTTTGAAAGCCTGAAGAGGCTGGTTCTAATAACAGTCAGCAGGGCCTCCCTCCATGTCGGAAGCCCAAAGAAGCTGGTTCTAATGCTAGGGAATGAGTAGGCAGTAGCAGGGTAGCAAGAAGGCAAAGCAAGGAGAAAGCAAAGTTTTCCTTCCATTCCTTCATCTGGCACACTACCAGGAGGTGCGGCCTACATTTAGGGTGGGTCTTCCCACATAAACAGAAGGCTATCCGGACAGTCCCTGACAGCTGTGCCTACCGGCCAATTCAATGTTGAGAATCTTCACTGAGACACTCTTTCTAGGTGATTCCAGGTTGTATCAGGCTGGCAAAGCTAACCAGGGCATGGGCTGACTAAGGTGGAAACCCATGAACTTTCAGAGATCAGCTCAGTTCATTCTCAGGATTTCTCAGATTTTACTACCTACCTTAGGCTATATTATCCATTATCTGTGTTATCTTTTTTGACCATCAAATCAATTGCTGTTTTAAAATCCCAAGTTTTTCTTGTAATTATGCACAAGAACAATAAAAAGAACAAAATAACTTTGTCTTCTTTTGTAGAAATGTCTTTGGTTCTTTTCAAATATTTCTAAGTTTACTTAAAAATTAACAAAAATATTCTAAAGTATATTTTTAATATTTTATTTATTAGTTTTATTTCACGTGTATGAGTATAATGTTTGCATGTATGTTAAGTGCATCTGTGTCCTACAATACCAAGGAGGTCAGAAGAGGGCATCAGATCCCCTGGAACTGGAGTTCCGGATGGTTGTTAGCTGCCATGTGGGTGCTGAGAATCAAACCTGAGTCCTTTGCAAGAGCAGGCAGTGTTCTTAACTACTGAACCATCGCTCCAGCCCCGAGTAAAATACATTTTATTTTTTAATATTTTTCTTTTATTTATGAGTGTAGTACGTGCATGTATGTAAGTGCACCTGTGTACCTGCAGAGGTCAGAAGAGGGCATCTGATCCCCAGGAACCGGAGTTACAGATGGTTTGTTAGCCACCATGTGAGTGCTAGGAATCAAACCCAGGTGTTCTGTAAGAGTATCCAGTGCTCCTAACCACTGAGCCCAACTCTCCAGCCGCTAAAATACATTTTAAATATGCACTTTTTCTGTTAGGATAGATCATTGATATAAAGGGGGATCAGAGATACTGTATTCTTCTAATAGTGAAAAAAAAAAACGGTGAAGGTGACATTAAGCTAATGAAAAGAAAAGAAAACGGAGCAAAATGTACAAGGGAAATTAAAACGGATTTTTCTCAGGTTTGTGAATGATAGTTTACTAGTTGTATATTATGCAATGGAAAACTTGGATGATATCTTCATGTCAGTGAATCTGGGGTTCAGTGATGGGCTAGAAAAGAGACATAATTCCTGAAACTTTACAGTTGACACTCTCTGGATGAAAAGTTGCTTACATGACCGGGCCACTTCTCCAAAATAATGACTGATCTACAAACATGGAAACTCAACTAGTCTTTCCTCAGGAGACCTGCACTGTTGCTTACAATCAAATGAGTCCTTAGATATGGCTCGACTTGCCGCTTTTCTTGAATGTGTCAGATAATCAGCACCCACTGATGACCAAAGGAGGTGTTTTACATTAATGCCTGGCACCAAACTCAAGTAGCACTGGGCTAATCAAGTGTCGGATAACTTTTAAACATCTCGCGTTTTATCCTAGACCAACTATGTTGGCATTCGCACGGATGGCTAAGACTGATGCTTACTTAGCAGTGATCAAGGAAGTGACCCTAAACTCTGCTAGGGGTCCCATTCAATAGCACATGCTTGGTGGGATGAAAGACGCCCTTTCTGTCTTGAGAAGGTTTACATTTGTGTGCTTGGCAGACATTTTCTTGAAAACAAACAAAGTGAGTCTCTTCCTTAAAGAGAGATGACTGACCACCGGTATTCTTCATGAACACCTTTTCTTGTGAGATTGCTGGTTAACAAGTGTGATTTTTGTTAATGAAATCAATCAGTAATTCAAAGGTTTTCATGACTCAGTGAACTAATACAGCCCAATCAATGCAAGAAAATTATATAATCATGTATGAATAAGTTGTATTTGAAATTTACAACAGACCAGTAGACTTCAGTTTTGTGGAGTACAAAAAAACTGACTGATGTGGTTTCACATTCCTCACTGCCTGAACCCTAGTGATCTGCACTAATGAGCTTTGATGAAGTATCAAAAGACATTAACCATCATCTGAAAAGATTATTCAAATACTTCCTTTCCAACCACATATCTATTTGAAGCTTTTATCAAATATCCTTCAACCAAAACATTATATTGCAAGATAAGTGGCTTCTGTTAAACTACACATGAAAGAAATTTGCAAAAATGAGAAATTGTTGCTTTAATTAAATACTATATTTTGGAAAATTCAGTCCTCTTTATGAAAATATGTTCTCTAATGGCCTACGAGTAAATGGTAGTGACAGAGTGCTTGTCTAGCATCTGTACAGCTGTGAGTTCAATCCCAACACAGCATACTTCCAAGAAAAAACAACCTGCAATGTGTTTTATATTGTGGCTATTAAATGGAATAAAACTTTCTGCATTTTTAACTTTTGCCTTAATAAATATCAACAAATATACCCCACATAAACAAAGTCACTTACCATCCCTCAACAGTTTTGGGGTTTTTTTTTTTTTTTTTTTTGCATTTTAAAAAATACTATTTTATTTATTTATTTGGTTTTGGGGTTTTTTTTATGTTTTTGTGGTTTTTTTTTTTTTGTCTTTTTGACTTTTTGAGACAGGGTCTCCCTATATATAGCCCCAGCTGGCCTGGAACTCACTCTGTAGACCAGGCTAGCCTTGAATTCACAGAGATCCACCTGCCTCTGCCTCCTGAGTGCTAGGATTAAAGGCATGCGCCACCACACCCAGCTTAAAGACTGTTCTTAGCTGCCATGTGGGTGCTGGGAATCGAACCCCAGTCAGTGCTCTTAACCATTGAGCCATCTCTCCAGCGCCTCCCCCAACAGTTTTTATGAAGCAAAAGGACCCTGAGAACCACCACTGACAGCTATCAGGTGTCTTTTTCAAGATTTATTTTTATTTATCTGTTTGTATGTGCACATGAACATGTGTGCAAGTGCCCTTGGAAACCAGAAGAAGGTGCCACAGCTCCTGAAACTACAGTTAGGCAATTGTGAGCTGCTCAGCAAGGGTGTTGAGAACTCCACTCTCTCAACTCTGATCTCTCTGCAAACGCAGCTGGTGCTCTTAACTGCTCTGCCGTCTCTCCAGCTGAGAGATGGTGAAGCCTTTTCACTTTAAGATGTTCTTTTATTGTATGTACATTCTCTGTGAGTATATATGCACATGCGTGTGGGTGCCCTTGGAAGCCAGAAGGCCTACGATCCTTTTTAGCTGGAGTTACCGGCAGTTGAGAGCCACCCAACATGAGTGCTGGGATCGAACTCTGATCCTCATAACTGATCCACTGGCCGCCTCTCCATTCCCAAGATGATGTATCCTACAGCTGCCCCTTCTTCATCTGCAACTTCTAGATAAGGAAACCTGGGGAAAGATAAGCTCTTTCCCTCTTCTGTATGCCCAAAACCTCCAAGAAATAGTGCGTTTTGTGAAAGAAAAAGATCTTGAAAGTGACGGTCCAGGAAGGAGATCATCACCTTGAGCCTTTGCCTTGTGTGTCTGTCTGTCTGTCTGTGTCTGTGTCTCTGTGTGTCTGTGTGTCTGTGTTTCATTCTGATAAAGTATTGTTATTACAAGACCCCATCAGCCTAAGACCCAATAGTAACTGATTCCCTGTTGAACAAAAGACATTTTTTGGTCCTGTAACTGCAGCTGTCCTGGAATTCCCTGTGTAGACCAGGCTGGGCTTGAACTCACAGAGATCTGCCTGCCTCTGCCTCCCAAGTGCTGGGATTAAAGGTGTGCGCCACCATGCCCTGCACAAAAGACATTTTTTAAGCAGGCATATAGTGATGACAGAAGACCTCCAAATACATTGCTAAAAAATACATGGGACATAAAAGGAGACTTGTCCTAATAGCTGTCTTTGTTTCTTCAAGATATGTGAGTGTCCAGCACCTTGGTGGGGACATGACCCCACTGTTCAGACAGCATGGAACTAATTGGAACTAGAGCTATGCTGACAACAAGATTCCAAACCCAAGCTATGCTGTTGTGGCAATAAGTGGTTTCCAAGAAGTCTGGTCCAAAGGTCTGTGTTTACAATCTACTCTCTAAGAGCCCCTCAGGGAAAGAGGCCATGTCTTATGTGGCGTTTTCCAACCCAAGAATACAGTCCCTTGCTAGTACACTCATCGTGACCCTGTACTTCTCCCCAATCCCTTGAGAAGACTGCACTCGTAGTCTTTGGCACCTTCACTGGGATGGTGCTCAAAGTCTGGCAAAGATATTTTCTCCTTTATTGCCTCATTGATAAATTTGATGCTTGGAGAAAACAAGTGAAATTTGAGATCCCTCATACAAAGGGGAATTGACTGAATTAGCAAATGGCTGTTTCTTTAAGCAATGAGATTCTAAAAACTTACCTCCTTCCGGTTTTCTGAATCTCTAAATGAGTTTTCCAAAGAGTCTGCCTTCCCTGCCTCTAACACAGGTTGAACTGCCCTTCAAGATATTCCTAATGAGCCAGGCATGGTGACACACACCTTTAATCCTAGATCTCAGAAGGCAGAGGTCAGCCTGGTTGACATAGGGCACTCTAGGCCAGCTGGGGCTACAGGGAGACCCTGTCTCCAAAATATATATATATATATAATATTACATATATTATATATACATCTTTTATATATATATATATATATATTATCTCTAGATATATTCCTAATAGTCATTTCAGTCACTTATTAAATTTATAATCAAACATGAATGTTCAACCTGTTTGAAAGCCATATCTTGTTTTAACATAAGGGGAACATAATGTATGTTTGCCCATCACACTGTAAGGCTTTCTCATCTAGTTCCCTTGACAAAAATGTCCTGAGTTTGTCAGGGAATAGAAAGTTACATCCAAAGTAAGGTCAACTTGGGCTTTATAACAGGGGCTCATCCTGGGCACAAGAAACACGGGGTGCTCATTTGGATCTCTATGCACCAAGGGAAGGCAGAGCCCTCAGATCCCATGTGGCTCCAGTCAGGCACCATCCCTCTGTGAGATAAAGGACAGCCTGGCAACTGAGGACTCCCAGGAAAGTGTGGCTGTGGTGGAGGAAAAGGACAAAGGTCACTTTCACTGTGCAAGTTATACATTAAAAGTTTGATAAGATCCCAGAGCACATTGCCTTTTCTAGAAGAAAAATGTGAAAATAAAACTAGTGTTGTCTATAGAGTGAGATCTTAGGTTCAGTCCCCAGTACAAAAAAATAATCAGTGTTTTAGGTGAAACAAGCCACTCAGAGAAACAGATGCTATATGCTTTCTATTTCTTACATGCAAAATCTAGATTTAAATTTAGACATGAATATTTGTTTATGTGTGTGTATGCAACAATAGGTCATTGGAAAGTAGATCACAGGAGAGGAGGGAGAAAGTAATGAATACATGTGACATGAAAGCAAAAGAAGGGCCCAGGTGAGTAGAGGAAGGGGACCAGTCAGAGGGGGGACAGGAGGCAAGGAGAGGGCAGCACAGGAGAGGAACAAATTAGAACAAAATATGATGACACACACACACACATATATATATATGAAAATACTGAAATTAAAGCTATTACCATATATGTTAATTTTGGTTAATAAAAAAGGAAAAGTGAATATGTACACACCAACTCACACCCCCCATACTTCTTTAAAAAAATAGAATGAACAAGAAAGAGTGAAGACTATGACTTACAGAAGAGAATGGGAATTGAGGGGGTCTTGGAAGTTATGGGATTTCTTTAAGCCTGTGTTTTCCCATAGTTTTGATTTGTAACCCATATTAAATGTTTACATATTAAAAAAAATAAAAATAAATCCTGGGGGCTAGAGAGATGGCTCAGTGGTTAAGAGTGCACGCTGCTTTGACAGAGGATCCAAGTTCAGTGCCCAGCAACCTTCAGGCTGTTCCCACCCAATAACACCAGGGGATGGGACACCATCTTCTAGTCTCCTTGAGCAACTCCACTCATGTGTACATAGCCCTCCACAGACACACATGTACAGATAATTTAATTGTTTTAATCTACAAAACTAAATCCCAAAGATGTAAAATGCAAATCAGAGGATGGAATGTAAACAGAAGCAAATGATCCTAAGTACATACCAAATTTAAAATATATACAAACAGCCCAACAAAAATTCCAGTATTTAAGATCAGCCTGGGCTACATGAGACCCTGTCTCAAAAAAGAGGGGAGGGGCTAGAGAGATGGCTCAGCAGTTAAGAACATTAGCTCCTCCTGCAGGAGACCCAGGTTCAATTCCCATGGCAGCCAACAACCATCTATAACTCCAGTTACAGGGGAATGAATCAAATGCCCTCTTCTGACCTCTTCAGGCATTGCATGACAGAGGTGCACTTACACACATGCAAGCAATATACTCATACACATAAAATAAAAATAATATATATAATATGCTTAAAAAGAAATATAAATATTTCAAATCCAATGAATACAATGGAAAGTAAGATTCAAACAAATTGGAAGAATCATAGCAACACTGTTATTAATGATGTCGATGTGACTTTGAAGCTCTTTTGTTTATGACATATGTAAGTCAATTACTGTTATAGGGAAGCACAGTTTTCATTGAGAGGCAGAAGACAGGTCTATAGAATGAGAGAAGCTGGAGGAAATTCTTTGGTTGTCTATGTGACTGGGACATGTAGTCATAAGCTACATGATGAAACGTCACTCAACAGGGATGAGATCACCTAACAACATATTTCTCAGAATGTATCTGTAACATTAATCTATGTGTGACTGTGTAAGTATGGTGTGTATGTGTGTGTGTGTGTGTGTGTGTGTGAGAGAGAGAGAGAGAGAGAGAGAGAGAGAGAGAGAGAGTCAATGCTATATCTCACTAACAGGAACCAGAACCCTCCATAAATGCTGCTTCTAACCATCATCAGTGAAAAGTTTGCCACATCTTTTGCCAGGAAGCAAGCAAGTGTTCACAGACTGATAGAGACAGATTAGAAGGACATAAGTGTCTTGAAGCAGCCTCATGGTCCCATCATCGGAGGACTGGAATATGCTGTGCTATCAAAAACTTTAACCTTCAACACTAGAAGCTCAATACTCATACACTAAAAAAAAAGCAGAAAAGTGGAAGAGAAAGAAAAGAAGGTATTTTAGTTTAATTTCTGATGCTGTGACCAGCAACTTACGGGAAGGAAAGGTTTATTTGGCTTTCATTTCTAGGTTACAGTCCATCAATGAGGGGAAGTCAAGGCAGGGACTCAAGCAGCTGGTCCCAGCACATCCACAGTCAGGAGCATGCGCCCATACTGCCTTCTTCACTCTTACACAATTCAGAGCCTTGGGCCTAGAGAATGGAGCCACCCACCATGGGCTGGGTTGTCCTACATCAATTAACAATCAAGAAAATCCCCCTTAGACATGCCCATAACCATCCTGATCCGACCATCCTGATCTGCTCAGTTCCTCAGCTGAGACTCTCATGTCAGGTGATTCTAAGTTGTGGCAAGTTGACATTTAAAACTAACCATTTCAAGAGGAGAATGGATGAATGGGGGGAGGGGAGAGAAGAGTAGAGGAGTAGGTAGAGGATAGGAAGGAAAGGATACGAAGATGGGAGAAAACATGGGCCCACAGGGCCATTTGTATCCATATACCAGACTGCTCCAGAGTTTGCAACAGTTCAGAAATCTGTACCAACCTCTACAAAGCCCCTGGAAGCTTCCTTCATAATTAGCTCCCTTAGATGAAATTCTTTTCTACTCATTCTTATTTTTTCCTCTTAAATTGCAGGGATTTAAGTTAGCCAAGGTTCAAAGTGTCCCTTCTGTAAATAGGCATATGAATAAATTTTTAAAATAATGTCAGTTCTCTACACATAACCATATGAATCATACATTCAACAATAATCTTAGTGCTTAGATACTATGCATTATATTTCTCATAATTTAATGTGCATGGTCTAATTAGGATATATATATATATATATATATATATATACTAGCATCTAAATTATTTTCATATAGTTTTAAATGGTCAGGGACTATTGTTCGTGAAACTGGCTGCATGCCCCTATTACATTATAATTTGCAGCAATGTGTTGATTCTCAAACTTAGCAGACATGGTGATAATCAAACAGTGCAAGAATTGCCATCTGTAGGTAAAGAATGTCCACCACAGTATTCACAATGACCTGATGCTTCTCTTCTCTGAGAATTGGCCTCCTATTGCAGAATTGCTACATGTCAATCTCTACAGACCAGGGGTTAGCACCTTCCATCCCAGTCAGAATGGAGACACTCAAAACTGTCTCCAGACATTACCAAATACTCCCTGGGACGTGGATGGGGGCAAAGAAACTGTGCTATCATCCAAATAAGGAAGCAAGTTAGAAACAGTGAAAGGAAATGAAAGCCCTGGTCACCTCCAGTTCAGGACTCGCTGCCAGGCCCGCTTTTACCCTCATTGTTACACGGAGAGGTAGCAGGCTACATAATGCTGAGTTAAAGCAGAAAAGTGGGACATGGTCCTGATTCTTCCCTTTCTTGTAAAGTTAGGCTTAATGGCTTCCCTGAGCCCTGCAGTTTGCCAAGCACAAAATGCAATCAAGCCAGCCCTGCCCCCTACACTGGGTGGTTTGAACAGCAAGCCTCTATTTTTCATAGTTCTTTAGTTCAGAAAGTTCAAAAGGCACTGTTGAGTTTGGCTCATGGTGAGACTCTTCCTGAGTACCTTCTCTGTCCTCACATGGCACAGAGAACATAAGCCCAGCACTCCTCACCCCTGAACCCAGTCACCTCCCAAGACCGAATCTCCCAATGCCATCACACGGAGGGTCAGGAGTGGTGTGTGTGGAGCTAGGTCATAACAAGGTGCAGGTGCTTTAGATGCTTTAGAGACAGTAGACCTAAGCAGTCTGAGCATTTGCTTAACCCTCCCAGTTACGTCATTTCTTCTCATTTTTCACCACAGGAAACTGACGTCCATTGGAAGTAATCCTACTTCCAAGCTTACAACACTGACAGGTGGCAGCAGCTGGCTTGAAGCTTCAGCACCCAGCCACTCTCTCACCTAGTACTGTGCACTGCTTCCTGCAAGGCACACTTATCTGTAGACATCAGAGGTATTTGTTTGTTTGTTTGTTTGTTTGTTTGGTCTTTTCAAGACAGGGTCTCCCGTAGCCCCAGTTGTCCTGGAACTCACTCTGTAGACCAGGCTGGCCTTGAACTCACAAAGATCCACCTGCCTATGCCTCCCAAGTGCTAGGATTAAAGGCATGCACCACCACTCCTGGCCATCAGAGGTATTTGTGTGAATATTTGCTATGCATAGATAGAAATTTGTTTTATTTTTCATTTTTTATTGATGCTTTGTGTATTTCATACATCATTTTCCAATTCAGTTCAGGCATATTTCCCTTTCCCATCCCCCACCCCACCCCATCCCAGATCATGCATTCTGCCACAACTGTCCTGCATCTTTCTCTCAGTTATTTTTTCACTTTTTAACATTAAGTAATAATTTATGAGTACAAGCATCCTTCATGTAAAACCAATTTGCAAGCAGTTGTGCCCAAACACACACAGCCCAAGGGTCCCACCATCCAGCTGGGGGTTGGGGGGAGGCTTGTATGTTCAATTAAGTTGATCAAATGAGTGTCCAGACTATATTGCTGTAGTTTCACCATTCACCCCAATCACAGCCCTTACATTCTACCACGCCCCCTCTTCCGCAGATTGTTCCCTAGGCTTAGAGAAGGGGCACAGGTGGATGAGAAGCAAAACAGTCTACTTTCTCTGGAGCTGTTGTCTTGGTCTCTGGTCAATTCTGGCTGTTTTCTTTCATGGGCTGACAGTTTGTCTAGGAATAACCTTTCTTTTTTTTTTTTAATTAATTTTTATTGATGCTTTGTGCATTTCATACATTTTTTCCAATTCAGTTCAGGCTTATTTCCCTTTCCCTCCCCCCCACCCCCACCCCATCCCAGATCATGCATTCTGCCATAACTGTCCTGCATCTTTCTCTCAGTTTTTTTTTTCATTTCATTTTTTAGCTATAAGTGATAATCCATGAGTACAAGCATCCTTCATGCAAAACCAATCTGCAGGCTGTTGTGCCCAAACCCCCACAGCCCCACCTTCCAGCGGGGGGTGAGGGGTTGTATGTTCAATCAAGTTGATCAAATGAGTGTCCAGACTACATTGCTGTAGTTTCACCATTCACCCCAATCGCAGCCCTTACATTCTACCATGCCCCCTCTTCCGCAGATTGTTCCCTAGGCTTAGAAAAGGGGCACAGGTGGATGAGAAGCAAAACAGTCCACTCTCTCTGGAGCTGTTGTCTTGGACTCTGGTCAATTCTGGCTGTTTCCTTTCATGGGCTGACAGTTTGTCCAGGAATAACCTTTCGATCCTACTAATGAAGCACAAGCAATTAGATATATAGGTATTTAAACAGCACTAATAGTTATGGTAGGTTACTTTGGTATAGACACATATGTTTGGATGATATGTTAATCCATGAATTACATTTTTTCCTGTTAAATATGACAGGGTCTTACTGTGGCTTATAACATCTCCTAACCATTAGAGGATGTAAGCTTGTGGCATCAGCCGTGGGTTATTCCTCCAAGGAGAGAGCTAATAGCCAATTAGATTTGGGATATACAGGCATATGGCTGCCACTGCTGCAGAGTATTTTGTTTTGTTCACTGGTATTTTCACATGTGTACAGATAAGTTACGAACAGTATATATTTTATTTACAAAAAATGGGTTGCCAATACTGTATCTCTCTCTCTCTCTCTCTCTCTCTCTCTCTCTCTCTGTAAGTAAACACTTGCATGTGTTCTCAGAGACCAGAAGAGAGATCTGGATCCCCCAGAAGCTGGAGTTTTAGGCTACTGTGAGCTACCGGGTATAGCTGACAGAAGAACTCACATCCTCTACAAGAACAGGAAGTGCTCCTAACTGCTGAGCCATCTCTCCAGCCCCTGATGTCAATATTTTATTTTGGGCAAACTATAATGCACTGCTCTCTCTTTTCCTCCTTCTTGCAAGTCTACTACTTATTTTTTAAGCTTATTTCTTTTTGAACATTTTTTAATTTTTTATTTTATTTATTTATTTATTTATTTATTTATTTATTTATATGGATGTTCTGTCTGCATATAGGTTTGTGCCCCCGTGTCGTGCAATGCTGCGGAGGTCAGAAGAGGGTGTTGGATTCCCCTGGAACTGGAGTTCTCCTGGAATTGGACTTACAGATGGTTCTCAGCTGCCATGTGGGTGCTGGGGTTTGAACCCAGGTCCTCTGCAAGAGCAGTCGGCGCTCTTAACCACTAGGTCATCTCTCCAGCCCCTTAAACATTTCTTACTTCTTTACTTTTCCTCATTCTTAATTCCTTTATAATCTTATTTATAACATGATGTGATATATTCATGATGAAATGTGATCCAGTACTATGTTATTTAAAGATAAAAGTCTGTGTATATAATACATATTCTTACAATTCTGGAATGTTTAAATATTTATTTAAATAAAATTTTAAAATAAATATTGCAATGCTTTAAACAATTTGAAGAACTTTTAGTCTAGAATACTCTAAGATATAGGACTTCCTGAGGCCAAATTTGATCAGAGTTCATGTGTCATTCTGCAAATGCTTTGATTATACTTTGGGATGTTGCTGTTTTAATGTGTTGCCGTACAATGAGTAAAATGTGCATATATTTACACATGCACACAGAGCTGACCTAACAGCCAGTTTTGCATATAGAGCCAAAATACTGCCAGGAATTGAGTAACAAATTGGCCCACAACACAAAGTGCTTTGCAAATGCAGGGGGTGAGTCCATGTGGTAATACTTCTTTCTTCCTTCTTGAGACGGATGCTGAGAAGGGAGAGGCATTAAAAGGCACAAAGGGCGATGGTTTCCACAGTCACACAGAGGCTGGCTGTCAGGCACCTGCGTTCTGATACCCAGTGGGTGTTCAGACTGAGCCAGAACCCGATGAGAACGAAGCCACAATTTCCTTAGACATAATGCCCACCAAGGCTCCTGTTAGATGGTTTTATCCTCCTGATGGATTCCCTGGGAGAAATGGTCTGCGTTTCCTCAAGCTTGTGACAATGATGCACAGGTTTTCCCTAACAATTGCACTGCTTCTAAAACTAGATCTATCATTTACACCATCTATGAGAACACCAAGCGATATGACATTTTATAATAAATATGTGTGTGTAAAAGAACTATTTTAAGTTCATAACAGAATGCATTTTATTATTTTTTCAGAATGCATTTTAAACATAATTAACACATATTAACAGTGCAAGTTCACAGACTTCACTGTGACATTTCCGTCTATCATCATACACCATGCATTGAACTTTAAGCATTTTTAAATGGCAGTAAGAGCATCTCATTGTTATTTAGCCACCATTGTCTATTTTCAAAACTTCTTTCTTATTACTCCAAGCTGAAAGCCTGTCCCTACTGGACACTAACTCCTCACAGTCTTGGGCTCAGATCCTGGGTCACCACTTAATGCTGTGGAACCTTGAGTGATTTCTTCCAAGGAAAGCAAGAGGAGCTATCAGTTTCACAGGATAGCACAGGTAATGAGCTTAACTTCTCACTTGCTACTTAGTTCTAAATGAAGGCTGTTATTATCAAGTCAAATGGGACCTGTGGAGTTGTCATTATCATAATGTTACTAAGGGGACCCAGAAAGCCTCTTGTCCCCTACATTAATCTACACTAAATGCCTGAGGGTCCTCTCTGTTGACTGTTCTTCCCATAACCCTCTATAAATGCTATTGAGATTACAAAATAAAATTATTCTTACCTAAGGATGTATGAGCAAGCACGATTCCTGAAAAGACCCTGAGCATCAAAACTCCAGCAGTCAATGCAGAAGGGGAACAGTAGCGAGTGTGGGCTGGAGGCCCCGTTGGCCCTTAAACAAGCCCTGCATGCAGTTCAAGGGGGCTACTGGGGCTTTTACCAGTAGTCAGAGCCCAGTGGAAGTGTGCGGGTCCCGTCCTAAAGATGCAACATAATTGTCATGAGGGATGAAGAAACCAGTCCCCCAAGAAATACAACTTCACTGCTGGTATCCTCACCCCATTGTGCCGCCAAGGTACCTGTTGGACCTTGGGCAAGTCACTTCATATTGAGAATGAAGTTCTTTCATCTTTAAAATGGGTAGGTGGGCTGGGTGTATTGGCACATGCCTTTAATCCCAGCCCTGGGGTGGCAAAGGCAGATGGATCTCTGTGAGTTGGGTCTATATATAACATAACGAGTTCCAGGATAGCTGGGGCTACAGGTAGACCCTGTCTCAATAAATAAATAAATAAATAAATAAATAAATAAATAAATAAGCATGAGACCATACAAAATCTAAGGTCCCTTTAGACTTGAGTTTTCTCACATATATATATATATATATATATATATAGAATTATATACTATATCTTATATCATCTTATATAGAGCAAAATATGAATCATCAAAGATGGCTGACAAGTATTTTAAAGTCTACAGCTCTGCATAAAATCTAATGAGGTTACATCACATTGAGACATTGCAAATGGAAAATCTCATAGGACAGAAATCCTCTGAGTACATCTGACCTTGCAAACATCATAGCTTACTCTGTCTGGCCTGCCTTAAATTGCTCAAAACACAACCATCCATTGTTACGTAATAAAACCTGGATAGGCAGAAATAAATCATGAATAATGTTTTTTTGGTCTTTTCAAGATAGGGTCTCCCTCCAGACCCCACACTGACCTAGAACTCCTCTTGTAACCAGCTGGCCTTGAGCTCACAAAGATCCGCCTGCCTCTGCCTCCCAATGCTAGGATTAAAGGCGTGCGCCACCATGCCTTTATTGAATACTGTCCTGGACCACAATAAGTTGTGGATCAATTATATAAATTTATTTAACTTTTTACCACAAACAGCCATTAGCTATCTTTGCCAAGACCAAGGTCTTTCACAGATAGTGAGAGAAACTCCAAGCGGAAAATCCAGCCCTTGAAAAACCAGTTTTGTTGTTTTCTCTTTTAAAAGAACATATTGCCTTTATTTTTTAAGCCAAGAATGAAATAAAACCTTTTAAGACTCCAAATAGAACTCACTGTAGAGGAGACTCAATTCTTTGGGGTGTACTAAGATCAAGTCCCTGAACCAAAGCTAGGTCCATGAGAGAGATAGGACGTAAACGCAGCTCCTGTCCTCCCTCCACCCATCTCTCTGCTTTCTGGCTCAGGGTTGTCATGAGGCTTTTGTGCCTCCGTCTGTAATATAACCAGTTGTTAGGAAAAGCTGGTCTATACATATGAATTGCATTTGGGTCTGTGCAAAGCCAAAGATAGTCAGGCTCTGACCCAGGAAAGGCCAAGGGGAAAGCTATCAGACTTCCTTGGTTCACCCATCATCAACCACCCTCTGCCATGCAGGTGGTGTTAAACAATCCAGGGAATTTGTACAAGTCATTTCTCAAGCAAAATGAAAACAGCCAGGTGACTGACCAGCAGCAAGTAGAATCTATAATTAATAATAGCAGAGTCTTCAAGCATGAAGGCTTGGATAGAGTTCAGATAATTACCCACAGGTTGAAAGACATTCTCAAAACCTTGTGGGATCCAAATTTAGACTGCCACTTGGCTGAGAACAAGTTGAATGACATTTTCTTGGATGGTAGCCATAGTTTCTAGTCTGGGTTACTCAAAGATGGCAAAGAAAAAACGGGTAAATTCTAGCAGGTAAGCTTTAATTGTAAATTAATAAAAGTTTGGATTGGATTGATGATAGATGATAGAGAGATGATGAAGATATGATTAATAGATTAGATAGATAATAGAGATAATGATAGATAGATAGAATAGATAGATAATATAAATCAGATAGAGACAACATACAGATACCGATGACAGATGATAGATGATGATAGATGATAGATAGATACATACATATATAGATAGATAGATAGATAGATAGATAGATAGATAGATAGATTAGATGGTTGATAGATAGATGATAGATTACAGATGAACATAGGTGATAAATAGATGATGATATACAGATGATAGATGAGGAGGAGGAAAATAGATAGATAGATAGATAGATGTTAGAGATAGATGATAGATAGATGATAGATAGATGATAGATAGAGAGATAGATAGATAGATAGATAGATAGATGTTAGAGATAGATGATAGATAGATGATAGATAGATGATAGATAGATGATAGAGAGATAGATAGATAGATAGATAGATAGATAGATAGATAGATAGATAGATGAATAATGTTATATCTTAGATCTTGAATATCCCCAAAGACCCATACGTTAAAAGCCTGGTCACCACCCTATGGCTCTGTTATGAAATGATAGATTATAGATGGATAACATAAAAAATGATAGGTGGAAAGAAAAGAAAAAAGTATGTGGTTATCAGCCATTCCCAACTGTTTCTGTTTAATAGCAATGAATAAAGCTAGCTTTTGCACCCCCCAAAAAATGAATCAATGGCTTCTGTCAGGTTGAAAAACACAGAGAAAGGCAAGTGTGGACATAGGTAAACACATATAGTGCTATACACCAATATCTCTGTATACATAGATATTGATATATTGATTAGAAAGAAGAAATGAGAGAGATTATTGCATGACCAATAGATACTACTCAACCCGAGGATCAGGGTCACAGTCCTACCAAAGGCCGAACAATGCCCTATGAAGGCCAGTCACCATTATAAATCCAAGTGTTGGCCATGGCCTTCCTAACACTGGTGATGTAGTAAGAACAGCACATGAGTTGGTCAGTGAGCTGGCTCAATAGCTAAAGCCGCTTGCCACCAAGCCTCAACATATATGCCAAAATACATGAATTCTAGTGGGAGTGCTATGAGGGGTGGCAGGTGGGGAGGGGGTTAAACATGATTAACATGTATAAAATATATAAAAACTCAATAAAGTATATATTGAAAATTTTTTAATTAAAAGTGGAGTCAGTGAGATGGCTCAGTGAGTAAAGACCAAGCCTGATGGCCACAATTTGATCCTGGGTCCCCCATGGTAGAAGGAGAGAACTGACTCCTGTGTGGTAACTTCTGACCTCTGTACTCATACCATGGCATCCTCACACATTCAAACATACACAATAAATAAATAAATAAATAAATAAATAAATAAATAAATAAATAATAAGAAATTCAATAAAAGAAAATTCATTTAAGCTTGAAAGAGGAACATGGTACATAATACATATCAGGAACTTTTTTGAGAATATTTCCTTAACATTTTTAATGAGTAGCTTTGTTTTGCTTCTATATTTCTTGATTCCCCATGTTAATTCACATGTCTAAGGAATGCAGTATATTTAGGGTAAGTGGCTGTTCTAGGTTCATTTCTGTTGCTGTGATACAATACTCAGGAAGAAAGAAACTTAGGGAACCATGGGGTCTATTTGCCTTACAGTTCCAGGTCCCTCATAGCAGACATGTCACAGTGGTAGGAATTCAGTCAGCCAGTCAGAGCATACCCACAGAGATGAGAGTGAGGCAGAAATGCATGCGGCCATGCTTACTTGCTTCTTTCTCCTCTCTTATATAGTCCAGGAGCCTCAACCTAGAGGATGGTGCCCCCCGCAGGGATTGACTCCCCACATCAATTAACAGTTAAGAGCATCCCCCTACAGATGTGTCCATAAGCCAGCTTGATCTGGACAATGCATCAATTAAGACGCTCTTCCTAAATGACTCTAGACTGTTTCAAATTGACAGTTAAAAACTCACCATCACAGTAACATAATGTCATCCATGTTATTACAGTTACAGATTTCATACATTATTACAGTATGTACATTATTTCCATCCCTCCCTCCTCCCCTTCCAACTCTTCCCATGCCCCCCCCAGAACCCTCTTCTTTCATTATTATTGATACGTATATCTTTATAATCTGCTGAGTCCATTTAGTGGTGCTGGTATATATCTGTATTGAGGGCTGACCACTTAGGATTGGACAACACATCAAGGAATGAGCATTCCTATAGAAAACTGGGTCTCTCTCCCTTGGCAGCCATTGCTTGCCTCTACCTCTTCATCTAGAGGTGGGACTTTGTGAGATTTCCTCTGTCCACACTGGCCTGTCAACTGATGCTGTCATTATTCAGGTCTGGTTTAACCAACCATATTACAGAGATCTCATGGGTGTAGCATCCCTGTCATGTCTAGGAGACACTATGTAGTGGCCCACATTCTGGACCTCTGGCTTTGACAATCTTTCTACCTCCTCTTTCATCACGTTCCCTGAGCCTTATGTCTAGGAGTTGTACTGTACATATATCAGTTGGGGTTGGGCTCCCCAAGGTCACATAGTCTCTGCATTCAGACCACTTTGTGAAACTTTGTAATAGTCTACATCTGTTGCAAAAACATGCTTTTTGGGTTAGTGGTAAAAGCTAAACCTATTATTGATATAAGGATAAGTCTTTAGGGCTGGAGAGATGGCCTAGCGGTTAAGAGCACCGACCGCTCTTACAGAGGACCCGGGTTCGATCCCCGGCGCCCACATGGTGGCCGAGAACCGTCTGAAACTCCAATTCCAGGAGAACCCCAGTTCCAGGGGAATCTGACACCCTCTTCTGACCTCCGCGGCATTGCACGACACGGGTGCACAAACTTGCATGCAGACAGTACATTCATACACATACAGAAATAAATAAAAAAATTTTTTTTTAAATTTAAAAAAGGATAAATCTTTAGAATATAGTTAGAAATTAAATAGGTTTAGGAAAGTGGCTATAGTAGGCCCTTCTCTAGGGTCTATGACCTTGTCAACCAGAAGTATTTGTCTACATCTACAATACTAGACAAGAATTCTCTCCTATTGCACGGGCCTTAAATACAATTAAACAGTAGTTGGTAGCCAAGACAACGTGCTCCCATTAGAAGTATTTTTCCGGGCTGGTCATTGTTATCATTCACAGGCTTTTCAGACGGGTTAAGACTATTTATAGGGCTTCTCTCATTGGCAGCTTGCATAGAGCCTTCTAATGTTATGAGAGCTAGTCCTCAAGGAGAAAGCTTCCATACCAGTTCCAGCATGATTCCTCCAAGTTCTGGGTTCAAAATGTGTGGTGGCTTAAGCAAAAAGGTCTTAGTTTAAAATTATAGGAGGCAAGAGCTATAATAATAGCCTATACTGTTTGGGGAGTCTTTTGGACTACCCAGACTAAGAACTCCAAAAGAGAATTCCCTTGCCAGGCATTTACATCTTTGTTAGTGCTTCATGTGTATTTTAAGTAACCTTATAAAATGTGCCCCTATAGCTGAAGAGTCAAACTTTAGTACATATAATTAAACCATCTGATATTTGACAGAGATGTCAAAAACACACACTGGAAGAAAGACAGCATCTTCAACAAATACTGCTGCAGAAAAAAGGGATGACCACATGTAGAAGAATGAAATTAGAGCCATATCTGTCACCCTGCACAAAAATCAACTCCAAATAGATCAGAGACCTCAATGTGAAACCTGACATGCTAAAATTGTTAAGACCTGGGCAATACCCTATAAGAAATGGGTACAGGAAAGAACTTTTTAAGTTGGACTCCATTTGGTCAGGAATTAAAGCCAACAATTGACAAGTGGGACCTCATTAAACTGCAAAGCTCTGTATAGAAAAGGAAACAATCAAGTGGGTGAAGAGGAAACCCACAGAATGAGAGAGAATCTTTGTTATATGTCCAATAGATGATTAATTATCTAGAGTATGCAAAGAATTCAATAAAGAATAATCAAACAAAAGACCCAGTTTTTAAGTGGGCTATGGGTCTGAATAGAGAGTTCTCAAAAGAAGAAATAAAAAATATGTTTAAAAAATATATACACATACATGTGTGCATATGTGTGTATGGCAATAACAAACTAGGTCATGAAACTAAGAGGGAGTTGGGGGATGAGAGGAGTCAGGGGGATGGGTATAAATGATGCAAATACAGTACTTGTGTATAAAATCCTCAAGAATTAAAATATTATTATAGAGCCGGGCGTGGTGGCACACGCCTTTAACCCTAGCACTTGGGAGGCAGAGACAGGTGGATCTTTGTGAGTTCAAGGCCAGCCTGGTCTACAGAGTGAGTTCCAGGACAGCTGGGGCTACAGGGAGACCCTGTCTCAAAAAGACCAAAAAATAAAAATAAAAATAAATAAAATATTATTATAGAATTGTATTTCATTACTAAACCTGGAATAAATAATGAAAAAAGAAAAAAAAGTGTTAAACATCCACCAGGTATAGTGGTGCATGCCTTTAATACCAGAACTCAGGAGGCAGAGGCAGGCAGAGCTCTGTGTGTTCACAGCCAACCTGGTCTATAGAGTAAGCTCCAGGCCAGCTGGGACTAAAGGGAGACCCTGTCTCAAAAATACCAAAAAAAGAAAAAGTTAAACATCAATATGCACCCACAGTGCTAGTGGCCATGCACATGAGACCTATGTAACCTACGCCAGACAAAAACCCAACATGGATGGTAGAGGTTCACAGGAAGCCCCAGCTCAGGATCTATTGGTGACTGACAGGTGGGTCAGACTCCAAGGGACAGACTCACACACAAGAGCATACTGGAAACAGAGTGGACTTGATAGGCCTTCAATAAAAGATGGTAATAGATGACATGGGTTAGAGGAGGGAGGAAGTAACCCTCTAGATAGAGGGGTGCCTAGGGAGGGGTCTAGATACGATCAAAATATATTGTAGGAAATTCTCAAATCAATACATATATTTTCTAAACAGTGTTCAACATCCTTAGCAATTAGGGAACTGCAAATAAAACTGCTGCTTTATGATTACCCCAGTCAGAATGGCTAAGATCAAGAAAACTGCCAACAAACGTTGATGAGGATGGGGGGGTACCCCACCTCCTTCACTACTAGTATGATTGTAAACTGGTGCCGTCACTATGGAAATCAGTGTGGCAAATTCTCAAAATAACTAAAACTATATCCACCACATGACCCAGCTATACCACTTCTCAGCATCTATCCAAAGAACTCAACATTCTACTTCAGAGATACTTGCTCGGTCATGTGCATTGCTACTCTTTTCACAAATGGAAACAACTTAAACAGAGACTTCACAAGTGAGGAATTAGAGATGGCTGAGAAGCATCTTAAAAAGTGTTCAACATCGCTGATAATTAAGGAAATGCAAATTAAAACCACTTTAAGATATCATCTCACTCCGATAAGACTGGCTAGGATCAAGAAAACAAATGATACCAAATGCTGGAGAGGTTGTGGGGAAAGGAGAACACTAATCCACTGCTGGTGGGAATGTAAACTTGTACAGCCACTATGGAAAGCATAGTGACTCAAAAAGAGCTTACCACCTGACCCAGACATACCACTCCTGGGTATATACCCACAAGAGTCATCTTAACCACAGAGATACATGCACAGCCATGTTTATTTCAGCTCTCTTCACAATAGCAAAGAACTGGAACCAACCCAAGTGCCCCTCAACTAATGAGTGGATAGAGAAAATGTGGTACATCTACACAATGGAGTTCTATGCAGCGGTAAAGAAAGATGACTTTGCCTTTTCTCACAGGGGTTCCAGAGAACAAACCATGGAACCTGGTGTTGCTGCCTGTCACATGCCTATCAAAAAGGTTCTAGGGTGGAGCCCAGGACTTCATGTATGCTAGGCGAGCACTCTACTACAGAACCACATCCCGAGCCTTGGAGTGATGGTTTAATATTAGTTTTGTTCTAGGTACTAATTATGGGATGAAAAGCATTAAGGCAGTCTGGAATGAAAATGCAACCATCCTTTAGAGTAAACTTGAAGCTAAACCAATTCTGTTATTTCAAGGTGACTTGGAAGAGTGAAGGAAGCTGTGTTTACGTCCCAGCTGACAATTTATTAACTGTGTCACTTTGGGTGATGCTGTTGTTTTGGTGAGGCTATGGAACCTTAGGAGGTGAAAACTTAGATGGAGGAAGCTGGTTCCTGGGAGGCCAGCCTTGGTTGACAGCCAGGTCCTGTTTCTCTGCTTCCTGACCCGCAGATGTGAGCAAGATCCTGTCATGAGGGATTCTCCATCATCATGACAAACTATTCTCCCAAAACATGAGCCAAAATAAATCTTCTCCCCCCCCCAAAAAAAAAGAAAGAAAGATGACTTCATGAACTTTGCAGGTAAATGGATGGAACTAGAAGATATCATGTTAAGAGAAGTAACACAGCCCCAGAAAAACAAATGACAAATGGTGTATCCCTCATCTGTGGATGCTAGGACCAATTACCTAGTTGTAAGGCAAACTGAACAATGTTATTATATTCCTCGTGATCTGAAAACAACTGTGATCTTATATTGTGAATCCCTTAACAGGTTCTAGAACTAAGATAACATTTATTTTCAGGGTTAGTAATTTTTGGTAGATGGATGGAGGATATGTATGCATATTTTAGAGTAATATAAGATCAAAGGAATGTGTAAAAAACTAGTTTGTCATGACATTATGTCTAACCACAGTATTTATTTTATGGAAGTGCTTCTTAGTATTTCTTATACAAGGCTGCTTGAGATTTTGTCCAAGCCCTTTCTAAAATATTACACAATAGTTAAAAGTATCAGGCTGGTGTAACTTAGCCTTTCTGGATGCTTAACAACCATATTTAATGGCCATACCAATTTGGCTGCGGGTCTTAGGGATAACTTTGTTCCTTGCCCTCAGAAGTCAACTAAGTCCCAGGGGACTGTGCATGGGGCCATCTCTTGAAATGTCCTGCAATGTGAATCACAAGTCTTCCTGTGCAGGGAGGTCTTGGAGATCCACTAATGGGACTTCAGCCAGTGTCCAGTCTATAAAGAGGAAAGTCTGCTCATGCTTCAAAAAGGGAAGCCTGGTCTAGCAAGACCTGACTTTGTCCTCAAGTGGATGGAACTGGTGATTGAAAAGCCAAAAGGAGCCAGGGCGCCCCCCCCCAAAAAAAAAGCCAGAGTGACCCTTGAGGACCAGATCCTCAACTGACCTTCAGAAAACAAAAACCTTGGTTAATCTGGGCTAAGTGTGTGGCCTTAAACATCCAAAAGGAAAGTATAACCAGAAATAAATAAATAGTAAGTCCTGAGAAATTGTTCTTCAGGTATAAAACTTGAGATCTTAGTAAAAAGACAAGGAGTAAAAACAAAAATCATTTAAAAAGAGCACAGTTGTTTTACCTGTCTTATTGGCAAATGCAGCTACCCTGTGGCTGCCACTGCTTTTGCCATCCTTTAAAAAATGTGAGACACAGCTTTTCAAACTTCCAATATGGACTAAAGATTCATGTCTCTCCAAGAATCCTCCAAAACTTCAGTGCCAGATGAGGACTGCTGAGACATCCAACTTGTGGTCTGAGCTACTACTGGGGTTTCCACCTCTTCAGAGTACAGACTGCCATTGTTGGACTACCCAGACTGTATCATGGAGATCAGTACAGGAAGATCAAGACAGGACTTGGTGCTTACTGGAACTCATTTGGTGACCATGGGAAGGAAAAACCCCAGTGAAGAACACAAGGGCAGAACTGATGGTGGTTTGGGCTTGCCAAGAAGGAGCCTTCAAACATGACATCTTTTAGCCTAATTTAAAAAAATCATAAGCTGAAGATGCTAAAACCTATGATATATGTGGCATGCATATGTGTGTATTTTGGAATGATGCATTTTGGAATAACAACAACAACAGAAAGACTGCATCAAAGAACTGACTGAAATGGTGAACTTCTGCTTGAAACAGTAAACTTCTGCATGGAGAATTCTGAGAGAGACTGAGAAAAAGATGAAAAACATGTTTGGTAGAATGCATGAACTCTGCTGGGGTAGGGGACAGGGAGGGGGGCACAGGTCTAGACTTGATTTGTAATTTTGTATAAGATGCACAGAGCTTCAATAAAACATTGGCTTTGAAAAAAAAGAAAGAAAGAAAAATGAAATCTTGGGGCTGGTGATATGGCCCAGTAGTTAAGAGGACTGCTGCTCTTACAAAGGGCCTGGGTTCAGTTCCTAGTACTGCATGTCAGCTAACAGCCATCCATTACTTAGTTCCAAGGGATCCAATGCCCTCTTCTCACCTACAGGTACACCTACATACATGCAGACAATATAATCAACAAATAAAATAAAAGCAATAAATAAAATATTTTTTAAAACAAAATTATGAAACTTGCTGGTAAATGGATGGAACATTATGCTGAGGTTACCCATACCCACAAGGACAAATATCCCTATTTATGGATATTAGCTCTATTTTTTACATGTGAATAGAAAAGTTGAAGGGAGAGTTGTAGAGAGGGAATGGTAGAGCACAGGTACTATCATGAGGGACATGGGGAAATACTTTAGGGAAGGAGGGAGCAGAATAACACAGGGGAAAGGGAGGGAAGGAATAAATAATATAAAGATATCTTTTACTATTTTATCACCTCCTTTTCTAAGTTGTATACTCTTCTAATATGAATGTATACTCTTCTAATAAGAAATACTTTCATGGTCACTATGTCTGGGAGCTATTTTTCAGAGCTTGGAATATTTTTTATTTCATTAAAAGAAATACCATTAGACATATTAGTATATGATATTAATAATATTATAATACTTATTAACATACAATGTCACATTAGAATTCCTTTATGGAGCTAAAGAAATGGCTCAGTACTTAAGAACATTGGCTGCTCTTCCAGAGGACCTAGTTCAGTTCAAGCACCCTCATGTTGGTTAACAACTGTCTGTAACTCCAGTCCAGGGGATCCAATGCCCTCTTCTGGCCTCTGTGGGCATGAATGTACTTAAATACATACAGGCAAAACACTCATTTACATAAATACAATTTTTAAAGTTCCTTTATGTATTCTAATTTGATGTTACCTTTTAGCAATGTTTCTCTTCCATCAACAGAATGATGTCAAGATTTTTCTCCACAGGTTCATCATGTAGTTGAACACTTCCTCCTCAGCTGGTGGTAATGCTATTTCAGGAGGCTGCCTTTAGGAGATGAGGCATAATAGAAATGGGTCATTCTGGGGTGAAGAGGGAAATGAGGCCTTGTTCTAACCCAAACACTCTTCTTCCTGATCTGTGCCATGTTACAGAATCCTGAGGCCACTTCCATGGCTTCTCTGCCATGATGCACTGAGAACCTCTAAACTGTGAACCAACTAAATCCTTCCTCCTTTAAGTTACAATTTGGTCAGGTAGTATAAACAAATGAAGAAAATGTGGTGTATATAAACACAATGGAATACTACTACTCAACCTCTTAAGAGAGGAAACTTCTATCATCTACAGTGTGCATGAACCTGGAAGACATTATGCTCAATGAACTGGTCAGTTTTTATTGTCAGTTTGATGCAACCTACAGTTGCCTGAGAAGAGGGAACCGCAATTGAGGAATTTCCCAGAGAAGACTGGCCTGTGGCCATGTCTGTGGAAAACCGTCTTGACTATTCATTGCTACAGAAAGTCTTAGCCCTCTGTGGGTAGAACTATTCCTCAGGCAGGTGCTCCCAGGTTGGGGAGAGCCAGAGAACAAGCCAGTAAGCAGTGTTCCTTCATGGTTTCTGCTTCAGTTCCTGCCCTGACTTCCCACAATGATGGGCTGTGAGCTGGGAATGAGAGTTGAAATAAACCCTTCCCCCAAACCAAGTTGCTTTGATTGTGGTGTTTATCACAGCAGCAGAAATGAAACTGCAAGACTGAGTAAATAAGCCTAGCACAGAAAGATAAATATCACATGTTCTCATTTACATGTTGACTCTAAAACCGTTAGCACATAGAAGCAGACAATATGGATTGAGGATTAGGAGAAGCAAAGGGTGGGACGAGTGGAGAGATGTTGCTTAAGGGGTACAAAGTTTCATTTAGACAAGAGGAAAAAAATAAGCACTTGAAAACCATTGTTCTTACTTTCTGTGGGTGTACTTTTGTCTGATTCTTGAACTTCCTAGTTCAAGTCTCTTCTACTCCTATTGTGTATTTCTGAGTCCATTCACAGCAGCCACATTTCCCGTGAGAACAGCGTTGGCATAAGTTTGATATGTAATATTCTCATTCTTGGTTATTGTCCAAGTAGTCTATTATTGCAATTGGGAGCTCTGTGTTAACCCAAGAATTACTTAAGGTCATTTTTTTTCATTTAAAACGTTTACTGGTAATTTCAACGTATATCATGTTATGGTTCAAGAAACTCCTTGTCTGCTTAAGTCCAGTGGAAAGAATGTTAAAAGAAACCCAATCCATGAACAGCTGTGGGTAAGTCAAATTGAAAAAAAAAATAATAATATATATATATTTATTTATATACATATATATATATACACACACATATGTGTGTGTATTGATCTATCTCTTTCAGTTCTGTGCCCCTGCACACACTTGCTTCCAGCTGGACACTGCTGCCCTGCAGCCAACCTGGGGAAGCTGCAGGGTGATTTTTCAAGAAATTATGTGGGAACATTCTCAGAAACCACCATCTGTTTACTCCCAAAACATCCACAGGTTTTCAGTTGCGTTTCCCCACTTCCTAATGAGGTAACTAGGAAACTGAACACAGGCTCTATATTCCAGCATCCCCTTCTCAGGTTGCAAGATCTCCTGACAGCCTGGCTCCAGGGCTCTAGATGGAAGAGGAGGTAACGGTGTTCAGCGCAGTAATAGCTACCTTCCACAAGGAAGGATCAAGATAACTTATATGCCCAGTGGCCTGAGGAAGCAGCCACCTGTGTATAGTGACATAGGCAGACGGACACGTGGAGAAGAGCCAGGACCAAGTTCCTAAAGTTTATGTAATGCCTGGGCTACATGGGTGTTTACAAACACTCCGCCACAAGGTGACCCCAACTGATATCGACAGTTTCCCCTTGAAATTCTGCCATATCCCTTCCTAAGGAAACGAAAAGTCCAGGCAGGATATCGTTTTAAATGTGTGACTTTGTGCCAGGCTCCACTTGAGTCTAAACCAGAGGTCAGCTGGGAGCCTTCTGCCCCTTCGAATTCTCAACTTAATTTCCTTGAATTACTGGACTCCACACATACTACAGCAGACCTCAGTTTCCCTTGGGAAGAAGTCCAAAGTTGATTTCCTATTCACACTCCTCCTTCAAGATTCTTGGGTGTCGCAGGGATCAGCAGATTCCAGACACCTTCCCACAGGTAAAAGCAATCTTTACACACTCTCACAGGATCCAGTCACACCAGACAACTGTGAGTGTTTGAGGAGGTGTCAAAACAACACAACAGAGGTTCTAACACCAAGAGCACAGAATCTGTGAGCATGCTCAGCTTGCCTCGAGGCTCCTTCTCTTGCTCCAGTTCTTACCACCTTCCTCTTGTTCCTAAGTCTTTACTCTGCTATTCAAAGGATCTTTTTCCATCAGAAATCTGGGTACTAACCCTGAGGGCTGAATTTCTACCCTCGGTGGGTTTATAAGACATTTTCCTAGGAAAGGAGCAGAGAGATTCTCCCAAAGGAATCCCAGCATCTTTGTGAAGGGGAATCAGCTTAATTAAAGGAGAAACGTCAAATTCAAGTGCAGACAGTAAGCTACTCTGTGGCCATTTTCTACTGGATGCAAGGAGTTTGGGTCAGTCTACAACAATGCGAGGCAGGTGTGCCCTTCAGACTCATCGAGGTGACTACACAGGAAACAGGGCCTGGGTCCATGAGAGGTCTGTCACTTCCTTCTGTGAGCCCCAGGATAGGAACTGTGAGTAAAAATGTGCAGTGGACAAGGAGCCAGTGCCCAGCAAAGAGCCTCAAGACAGGCTGCATCCAACTACTCTCAGTATAACACAGGGAAGCAGGTGATATCTTTCTCCCAAAAGAATTCCTCATAGTTTTTGAAAACAAAATGAGAGTGACCTTGGGAGTGAGTAAAAACAGGATGCAGTAAGTATCAAAGAGTCAAAGGTCATAGTAGTTAATAGCCCGTGATATGGTCTTCCTGGGAAAGGACCGATAGCTGGCATGAGTGAGCGGTGTCATGGGCAACAAAGACCTGAGTGCTGCGAAGTCAAGCCTTTTGTGTTGCAACCATGTGGATGAGTGCAGCACTATGAAGTGGAGAAGGCATGGCTGTGGCCTAGCAGAGAGCATCCCCCTTCAGTACCCTGCAGCAACAGGGCTCACTGTAGCTATAATGGATGGAAGACTGTGCATATGTTCTTTTGTTTATTCCTTTTTAAATACTTCTTCAGATAACATAATTCACAGTGTGTGAATATATATACATATATATGTCATTGTCTCTTTAGTCCTTCCTCCCCTATTCTAGTTTGTATTCTTTCTTTTTTTTTTTTTTTACCTTCTGTGAAGCAAGTATGACTGCATCTCAATTTATAGGGAGGAAAAAATGAGATTCAGGGTGTCAGTGTAACTTCCCCAAATGGCAGGTCAGTCTTCCAAAGACATAGTTGGATTTTCCCAGGGGAGCTGTCCCACTCCTCAGCACCATTGTCTAGCAGGAGAGTTGGACTCACAAGGGAGCAACTCAGAGTCAAAGCAGACTGGGGCAAGTATCTATAGAAAGAATAAACAGGGCTGGAGAGATGGCTCAGAGGGTAAGAGCACTGGCTGTTCTTGAAGAAGACCCAAGTTTGAATTCCAGAACCTACATGGTTGCTAACAACCACCCCTAACTCCGGTTCCAGGGAATCCAATGCCCTCTTCTGGCCTCTGTGGGCACTGCATAACATGGGTACACTTATAAACATGCATGCAATATATTCATAAAATAATAAATAAAATCCGTTTTTCAAAAAGAATAAACAATCTGGGCATGGTGGCACAGACCTTTAGTCCCAGAACTCAGGAGGTAGAGGCAAGCATATTTCTGTGAGATGGAGCCCAGCCTGGTCTACATATGGAGTTCCAGACTAGCTGGGCTACAGGGAAACCCTTTCTCAAATGACCAGAAAGAAAGAAAAGAATAAACAATACACATAACAACTTTCAGGGACAGACATGTTAATCTCCCTCACTAAAATGATTGCTGACCTGGGAGTGTAGCTCAGTGATACCAAGCCTGCCTAGCTCGGTATCTAGCTCACATAAGAACCTGGGTTTGATGCTCAGCACTGAAAAAAAAAAAAAAAAAACTACAGTGACCACTACAGCAGAACAAAGAGAGAAGAAACACAGGCAGGGAAGAGGAAAAGCAGGCCTGTATCTGCTGGCAAAAACAAAGAGAAAGGGGGCTGGAGAGATGGCCCAGCGGTTAAGAGCGCCGACCGCTCTTACAGAGGACCCGGGTTCGATCCCCAGCACCCACATGGCGGCCAAGAACCGTCTGAAACTCCAGTTCCAGGAGAACTCCAGTTCCAGGGGAATCCGACACCCTCTTCTGACCTCCGAGGCATTGCACGACACGGGTGCACAAACTTGCATGCAGACAGTACATTCATACACATACAGAAATAAATAAAATTAAAAAAAAGAGAGAAAATCCTTGCACTATCCAAATCAAGGCCACAGTAAAGACTGTCCCCTGTGAGTAAGTTCACTCACAACAAAAACCTTCCTTAACCTGTCATGGGAGGGCACTGACTGGGAATCAGGAGAACTGAATTTTCAAGTTCAAACATTCCCATCAATCCCAAGTGTGGTGTACAGGAAGTTCTAAGGGCTACAAGATCTACAAAGAAGAGACCTGAACCAGGTGACTTCTAAGTTCTCTCCTTCCTTCAGTTTCAAGGATTCAGCGCCATTCTGTGGTCTCCACAGACTGCAGTACACAGAGAAGACTCTGCCATAGAGTGTTCCCCGAGACGAGGACTTTGCAAGGCATAAACCACCTGTTTTTTCCACTTGAGCAATCCTGGCCTGTAGAGTAATGCTAGTGTCAGGCTGCCCATCAGATAGAACATTCCACCTCACAGGTGGATGCATTTCAGTGGGTCACCAATAAACTGCAAAGAAATCCCTGTTTCCAGGATCAGATATTCTGAAATAGCAGAAGTATTAGCAAACTGTTAATTGTCAACACAACTCCCCTACAGAATCAAAAGCAAGTGAGGATCTGGTGCGGTGGAGCCTGCATCCCGAGTTTGGTATTTAAACTCCAGGATTCTCTGCAGCTTGTAATTAAAATCTAGGTTTTCCCCTTCTAAACCTAATTATCATTCACTCACTAATGGCAATAACAATACTAATAATAAGTTCTTACGTCAGTACTTTTCAGCTTTTCAACTGGTTTTGGTGTGCTTTATCTCATTTAAGCTTAACGATAAGCGCTCAGTTTAAGTAGGACAAGTATTATTATCTCCACAAATGCTAATAATAGCTAACATTTAGGTGGCCTTTTGCATTTACAGAGTGCTTTTGTACACATTTTCTCCTTGTATTAGAGGCTAAATTCCTGGGCACCAAGACCACATCTTCGTCATCTTCTTAACCCGCAGTGTTTAAGTGAGAACAGAAATATAGAAGGCACTTACTCTATGCAGGTAAAATTCTTATCATGATACAAATGCCACATTGAAGGTTGAGAGGTAGATCATTTTATCCTTAGGTTTTCAGACAGGGAAACTGGGGCTCAGAGAGTTTGACACCCCCAAAGTTACCCAGCAGATTTGACTCAGCAGGTGCAGAACAGGAGTTTAAGTTTCAAACAGGCTTCCAGAGGAGCCTGTTCATTCAAGGGTCATTTGAACATCCATGGCTAAGAGCAAGGAAGTGACTTTCCCAAGGTCAGTCCCTAAGTTAAAAGTAGAAATAAAGTTATAAGGGAGTTCACCGATGTCTGCTCTACCCTAAGCACATGCAAGACCTTCACTCTCATGATTCAATAAAATGGCATTCCAAAGACATATTTCCCCACATGCTTGTAGGTAGGAAAGTTCCTGAACCACTTGCCCTTAACAACATCATACATAGCATCTTATTGCTGCTTAGGGAACACTAGAGGGGAAATTACACTTCAGAAGTTATTAAGTCATATCGGCTTCCTTCAAATGCCAGATCCTATTGAGCACCTCCTTATCCACCACCTTCCAGGCCCTTAGGTGTGCTGGATAGCTTTAGTTGTCAACTTGACACACCTGGGTTGAGGGAACCTCAACTGGGGAATTTCCTCCATTGGACTGGCCTGTGGTCATGTCTGTGGGGCATGTTCTGGATTGTTGAATGATATGAGAGGGCCAAGTCCACTGTGGGTGGTGCTGCCCCTGGGCAGGTGGTTGTGTGTTATATAAGAAACCAGGCTGAGCATGGGCCAGGGGAGCAAGCCAGTAAGTAGTATTACTCCATGGCCTCTGCCTCAGCTCCTGCCTCCAGGTTTCTGTACTGAGTTCTTATGTTGGGCTCCCTCAGTGATGAACTGTGACCCAGGAGATGTGAACCTGATGGAACACCAGGTCTCAGACTGTGCTCAGAGCTGTAATGACACCAGGTATATTCAGGTTCTCCTGAACGACAGAACCAATAGTGCATACGTATCCACTATCCACGGGGGATGGGGGACGGTGATTGATTGTAGGCCTAGTCCAACAGGCTCAAGAACCAGAAAGCAGTGATGTTTCATTTCAAGTTCAAAACAGGAAAGAGCTAATGCCCCAGTTCAAAAGTAGTCAAGCAGGAGGAAATCTTCCTTTCTAAAGTGATCTAACCTAGCCTTCTGTTCTATCCAGCCCCTCAGCTGATAGGATGTGCCCTGACCACATTAGAGAGGACAGTCTACTTTCTCCAGAGTCCATCTATTCAAATGCTCATGCCATCCAAAACACCCTCACGGACACACCCAGATTACTGTCTGACCAAATATCTGGGTACCCTGTGGCTTATTCAAGCCAAGGCACCAGCTCCATCCATGCACACAGAATGCAGAACCAGAGTGCCAACAAGCCCTTTCACCTACTACCTATGACCACACATTTCTGGTTTTGTAGATAATGCTTTTCCTGAAGAAATTTTCTATAAACATAGCTTCTTTTAGAACAATGAATATAGTCTTGTTAAGAAGAAACTATGCAATTGTCATGAAAGCCACCAGCCTACACTTATAGTTCCAAGGCAGCATCCTAAGGTTCAGACAGACAATCTTAGCCCTGAGTTCCTTAATTCCCGCTATGGCCCATGGCCAGGGCCAGGATGAAGGGCCTTCTCCTAGTGAACACTTGGCCTAAGACTATAGCAAGAGATGTTGCTTTCCAGACTCTTTATATAATATCTGGTTATGAGTGTGTGTTACTTAAATTTCTCATTGTTGTGACCAAACACTAAAGAGAACAACTGAAGGGAGAAAGGACTTATTTCAGATCATTGTTTCAGAGGGCTCAGACCACTGCAGGGTAGAGGCTGTAGCAGAGCACAGTGGTTCACATCAAGACACTTGGCAGTTCTGCGCTCTTTGGGATTAGCAGAGTAAGTAAAGAGTTTGCTGTCTTCCTTCAGGAGTCCACAGTTGTATTTCTGCGTGTACTTGAGTTACTAACATATAATAAGCCATTGCAATATGAGGCTTAGTGGGAACAAGATGGAGTTAAGAGACAGAGAAGAAAAAAAAAAAACTATTGCAGGGAAGAGGTAGAATTTGAGCTGTCCTTTAAAGAAGTAGAAGAATTTGAAAAAGAAAAAAGAAATGACAGAAGAACATTTTATTCCTTTTATTTTTTTAATTTTATTTATTTTTTATGTGTATGAATGTACTATCTGCATGTAGGTTTGTGCACCCATGTCATGCAATGCTGTGGAGGTCAGAAGAGGGTGTCAGATTCCCCTGAAACTGGAGTTAAAGACAGTTCTCAGCCACCATGTGGGTGCTGGGGATGGAACCTGGGTCCTCTGCAAGAGCAGTCAGTGCTCTTAACTACTAGGCCATGTCTCCAGCCCCCAGAAGAACATTTTCTACATGAGACTCTGCCATAAATGCAGAAGAGGAAATTCTTTCAATAAATGAAGGTAAATAAAAGATGAGCCTAGGACAGGAGCTTTATGCCAGAAAGGACAGGCAGGACAGCAAGCCAGAGGCCAGATTGTAAACAGGGCTAACCCTGTCAGAAGAGCCTGGCCTTGACCTTGTAGGCATGGAGAAGCCACGCCAAGGACCGCACGGTTTGGGAGAGTGTTAGATCGGCTATTCTGGAACAAGGAAAAATGAGCCAATACTTGCTTAAGTAGAGTGTCGTACATTCTTTTGAATTTGAGAAGTGTACTTGTGGTAGGATGCCTTTTTCCCTCTGGGCATAACATGTCATCTTGGAACAGAAATTAACTTGGCTGGGTAGCCATGGCAACTAACTGAGCAGAGAAATCCATGGTAATGGTACTAGAGCTGTTCGTACTCCCTAGCGGAAAGAAATACCGGAAGGCGATGGGATTCCAGTTATTACTCCTCCTGCTCCCTCCTCAAAGCTACAAGGGATCTTGGAAGATGCTGGAGTATGTAGAAAGTGAAAGCTTAACTGAAAGGGGACGCCATGATAAAGCTTCCAGGAGGTAGGCATCCACGATGGGTTACGGTTTTGCAAGGATGGCCCTGTTTCACCAAGATGGACTTTTAGATTTTAGTCAAATCATTTCTTCACTCTGTCATTGGTATCCTATCTGGGAGGAATAGATGCTTGTTCACATGGCCCCAGAAGTGAAAACGCAGTACTATTCAGAGTCCCCCAGAGTAACAGAACCAGTAGAGAAAGGTACACAGCAATAGAAAGAAGTTTCAGGAAATTAGCCTATCCTGTTGTGAAGTCAGCAGGCCTGGCAGTGAGCCCCACTCTGGGGAGACTCATAGAAGAGTGAATGTTGTAAGAAAGCCATGAAGACAGTCCAGAAGAGGAATTTCCTCTTCTTCAGGGGATCTCAGTCTTCTGTCTTTCCAGGAACTCAACTGATTAAGTAAGGCCCACTCACATTGTAGAGGATAATCTGCTTTACACAAAGTTTACCCACTAGTTTAAAGATTAATCTCACTTATGAAACTGTCATCACTTGAGCTTTTGTCCAAAGCAGTCATCAGTGATGCATATTGGAAACAACAACAGCAACAACAACAACAGAAAGGACTACATCGAAGAACTGACTGAAACAGTGAACTTCTGCTCAAAACAGTCAACTTCCATATGGAGAATATTGGGAAAGACTGAGAAAGAGATGAAAAGCATGTTTGGCAGAATGCATGAGCTCTCGTGGGGTGGGGAGATGGGGGGGACACGGGTCTAGATTTGATAAAAAATATATATAAATAAATAAATTTTTAAAAATGTCACACAACAACACTGATGCTTGACCAAATATCTGAGTGCCATGGTCTAGTGAAGCTGACTTAGAACAATAACTATCCCAATAAGGAAACCAGGATGGTCCATCTGCCCAATCTTGCTTTCTCTGCCCTGGAGGTTGGCTTCCTGGGGAGTTCCCAGCCTTGGATGTTTTTATCTTTATTGAAGAAACATTAAAAAGTAAATATGCAGGTCGATGAGATGGCTCAGTGGGTAAGGGCACTTGTCCTCAAGTAGAACCCATGGTAGAAGGAGGGAACCAACTCCTTCAAGTCATCCTCTGACCTCTACACACCTGCCATGTACGTGTGCATACATAGCCACCACATACACACACAAATTAAGCAAATAATAATAAATAAGAAAAGGAAAGGAAAAAAGGAAATTATTTCATGGATATAAAGTAGAGCCAGATTTTCTGCTTCTACATGAACTTCTCCATGGTATTCCTAAAAGCACTCTGCTCAGGATCCATGCCGGTTCTTCCTTTTCTGCCATTTGGCAAATTAGTGCCAACATCAACTCTGACAAGCCCCCCCCCCCGGACATTTACTGCCACCCTGCACAGAACAACGCAGCAGATACTTCCCATCAGATTCATGTTGTGTTTTGGTTTGATTCAAATATTTCTGAGCCAGCTCCTAAGCCTTCATGTAGCTTATAATTCACTGTGGTTTGACATGTCTGATGTGGGCACGAGGGATGACTTTCATTTAATATTAACCAAGCAGTTCTCCGCCACTTCCTCTATTCCATTGTCTCACTTCAACAAACAATGGATTTAGCAAGTTGTTTAAAGTCGGCAAGACTCAGAAGCATTTTTTTAAAAAAACCACTCTTCCTCACACATGACCTTTGGAAGATTTTATTCAGCATCTGTTTAGAAAAACACACACATACCAAACACACAAGACCCAAATAAACTAGGCATTGTTCCTCAGAAATGGTCATAGGGTACTTAATCTTTCTTGAAAGGGAAATGTTAAGCCAAGGGGGGGAAATTGTTTTGCCCTAAGCTATTCATGTTGAACAGAAAGGGCAAAAAGAAAGACTGAAGTCAGAAACATTAACCCATAGCTAGTAATTCCCTTTGTAGCTGAAAAGGAATCATGATTAAAAAGAACCAGTGACCTTCCTGGTTAAAATGGTGCCCATCTTGACCAAATTCCCTCTAACAGAGGACTTGGAAACAGACGAGAACATTCTACAGCAGAACCTCACACTTTGTAGTATCAGGCTATGAAGAGAGGAGAGCTGGATTAAGACACATCGAATCAGACCTTCCCTCATAGCAAAACTGGGCTTCACTATTTGAAAGATCTCTTTCAGAAATAAGTGGACAGAAGGAATGGAGACAGTGTCTCCTGCCCTCTGGGAAAGGGCATAAATTTCTGTGCATTGGAAAAGAACTCTAAGATCAGTGCTTCCCACTGTCCATCAGGTCTGGGTACACACGACAGATTAATCCTAGAAGTTCTATAATAAAAGAACAAGGAAGACATACAAGGGAAGGAATAATAACTAAAGAATGGACAGCTGTGTTTACAGCAGATGGACTGGAATTCCTAGTCAAAAGAATGAACATCTCTGAGAGAGGTTTGTGTCGCCATGAATTTCTGAATGGCACTGAGAAATCTTTAGTACTAAACTGAACTGTCAAATATTTTACTTTTTTTATTTTTATTGAACTTTTTCACATTTCATACATTTCTTAATCACATTTAGACCCATTCCCCCACCCACAGCCCCGCCCCTCCAGAGCTCATGCATTCTGCCATACATGTCTTCCATCTTTTTCTCAGTCTTTTTTAAAATTTCTCAAGGCAAAAGTTTACTATTTTGGGCAGAAGTTTACTGTTTCACTTTACATTAAATATAGAATTAGACGCAGGGACTCTCAAGAGCTGGTCTGGTTGGCCACACCAGCCAAAAAGGTGAAACCCATGTTCAATAAGAAATAACAATCCTAGCACTTGGGAGGCAGAGGCAGGCGGATCTTTGTGAGTTCGAGGCCAGCCTGGTCTACAGAGCAAGTTCCAGGACAGCTGGGGCCACAGGGAGACCCTGTCTCGAAAAGACCAAAAAAATAAATAAAAATAATAATAATAATAACAACTCAACGTATAAGGGGGGGGCAATTGAGGAAGACAGCCAAACTTAACCTTGACCCTCCACAAACACACATGTACACATTTCCAAACATACACACACACACACACACACACACACACACACACACACACAAATAGAATGATCTAGTTTCAAAACCATCTATGGATTTGGTCACCTTGAAAACATCCCAAGCTATGTGCTGGGGCACATTGAGAAAGGACTTCTATGCTTCTGATCATTGGGTAGTAGGAAATCAATACAAAATTGCAACCCTCAGTTTGCAGGAATACTTTCTGGAAGACACTTCAAGGTGAGGCCTTTGCCACACAGATGTCTTTTATTAAAACACCTACTGTATAACAAGGGAAAGTTCAGTTACCTGTGAAGACTCCTGGTTCAGTTCAAACACTACAGAGTGAGCATTCTCTTCCTCACCACCAGAAACCAATTGCTTGCCGTGGAAGATGAAGAACGCAGCTCTGGATTGCCATAGAAACAGGAGTCACACCCATGGATAAATGAGAGGGCCTGGTGGGAACTGGGCAAAGTGCAAAGCTCCATGCTGCCAGAGAAGCGGTCTCCTTCCATGATGTGGCAAGGTGGTTGTGGTCCAGATATTGCTGAATTTTCCCATGGATAAAAGAAGCCACAAATCCAGATTTTTATTTTTAGCATAATTCATTGACTCTGAGATGCACACTTATTGACAATTTTTTTTACTAATTTTTTTATTTATTTCTGTACGTGTATCAATGTACTGTCTGCATGCAGGTTTGTGCACCTGTGTTGTGCAATGCCGCGGAGGTCAGAAAAGGGTGTCGGATTCCCTTGGAACTGGAGTTCTCCTGGAATTGCAGTTTCAGACGGTTCTCAGCTGCCATGTGGGTACTGGGGATCGAACCCGGGTCCTCTGTAAGAGCGGTCGGCACTCTTAACCGCTAGGCCATCTCTCAAATCAGGACATATCTTAAAATCAATGTTGTCCTACAATTATTATTTGCAGCCGTTTTTTCCTTCCTAGTTATATATAAAGTGGTAGTGTCTTTTAATCAGTCACAGTGACTTAGATTTTATGGAATGTGGAATGTTAAGCCCTTCAGATAGCTAAATGTTGATAATGGATTCAAACAAAAGGAAAAGAAAAGGAAAAAATTAAACACTGTGACATCCAAACAGTTATGAACATGTGAACTACCAGTCTACAGTCTTTATTTTATTTTATTTTATTTTATTTTATTTTATTTTATTTTATTTTATTTTATTTTATTGGTCTTTTCGAGACAGGGTCTCCCTGTTGCTCCAGCTGTCCTGGAACTCACTCTGTAGACCAGGCTAGCCTTGATCTCACAAAGATCCGCCTGCCTCTGCCTCCCAAGTGCTAGGACTAAAGGCATGAGTCACCATGCCCAGCTTACAGTCTTTATTTTTAAAAAGGCTTTGGGGCTAGGGAGGCTCAGTGGTTATAGTGTTTGCTACACAAGCACGTGGACCTGAATTTAAGGTTCCACAGTCCACATAAAGTTGGTCAGAGTAGTAGACATCTGTAATCCTGGCGCTCTGATGAGATGGGAGGTAGAGCCAGGAGGTCATGAGCCAGCTAGCCTGGTGTGCTCAGCTGCTAAGAACAAGAGACCCTGTTGCAAACTGGAAAGTGACAGCTGGGACAGTTTGAATGAGAAATGTCCCCATAGGCTCAAGTATTTGAACATTTTTGAACATTAGATATGGGGTCCCCAGTTGTTGGTGGTGTCGGGGGAAAGTCATGGAATTTGCAGGAGGTTGTAGCTTGATGACAGAAGCTTGTTATGAGGCCAGGCTTTGAGGGTTCATATCCCAGAGTCACATTTCTAGGTGTTCTCTCTCTGCTTCCTGTGAGTGGTTGAAGACGTGAGCACTCAGCTTTCTGCTCCAGCCACTCTGCTGTGACACCTCCCCTCCATGATGGACTCAACCTTCTGGAACCATAAGCCCGAATGAATTCTCTTTTCTCTAATTTGCCTTGGTCATGATGTTTTATAACAGCAACAGAAAAGTAACTAATCCAGGGGCCCAAGGTCATCATCTGACCTCCACATATGTACCATAGCACATGCCTGACCATATCACATACACAAACATACAATACAAACACACACGCGCACACACACACACACACACACACACACAGGCACACAGGCCCCCACATACAAAGAAGATATTTTTAAAGGCCTTTGACACTCTCCTTCTGGAATGTTCTTTTTTTAGAAGACAATAGCAAAACTTGTACTTTGTACCAAAATAAATTGTTATCTTATAAATTACCTGAATTATCAGACTAAGAAGAATTGTGTGTGTGCATAAAACATATGCATAAGATATAAGAATTCAAAATTGTTGATATGTATAGACAACATCCCTCCTAGTCTAGTGATCAGAGGTATTGGCTGAAGTTAATAATACATCAAGGTTTAATCAAAAGTCACCCAGTTGCAAGAATCAAAAGTAGTGGAGACAAAGACTCAGCAAACGTTGACCCACAGACAAAATTCAATCTACCATCTGCCTTTGGAAATGAGTTTTAACTGGAAGTAACCATCTGCAACATAGTTCATGTGGTTCCATACTGGCTGCCACACTTCTGCTCAGAGAGCAGAGCCGCACACAGTGTGGCTGCAAAACCATCCTCTTGGGCTCTTTGTAGAAGCGTGTTCACCCCCCATTTAGACCAAAACCTAACAACACAATATGAGTTCTAAAACAAAAAGAAAATAGCAGTCACTTTAATTCATGAGGGGAAAACACAGTTTAAACACCAGAACACATGCCATAAGGCAGTTTCTGTATAAAACTAGAAATACGAACCACAATTACAAATTTCTTCAAAGATAATAAGATGCAACACAATATAACTAAGCTAAAATCTGGGTCCGTAACCATCTTGGGGAAAGCACCAGCAGAAGGAGCTTTCCTCACTAGTCAATTCAAAATGTCAAGGAAAGATGATTTCTGTAATCTTTTTTTTATGTGTATAAATGTACTGTCTGCATGCAGGTTTGTGCACCCGTGTCGTGCAGTGCCTCGGAGGTCAGAAGAGGGTGTCAGAGTCCCCTGGAACTGGAGTTCTCCTGGAATTGGAGTTACAGATGGTTCTCAGCCACCATGTGGGTGCTGGGGATCGAACCAGGGTCCTCTGTGAGAGCAGTTAGCACTCTTAACCACTAGGCCATCTCTCCAGCCCCAATTTCTGTAATCTTTAAAATGACCCAGGCCATAGGAACCAGCAGAAAGCTGATTGGTTATTTATTCACCAAGTTATCAGAACCTCTGTGAGGCCTCACAGAGATCAATCAAAACAGCTGGAAAACAATCTTAACAGAAAATGAATAAGCAAAAAGTCAAAAAGAGTATATTAGTCCCTTTCTCATTGCTGTGATCAAACCCCTGACAAAAGCAGCTCAAGGAAGGAAGGCTTTATCTGGGCTCTGTGGTCTGAGGGTGCAGTCTGTCCTGGTGGTGGAGTCTGGGAGCAGGAGGGCCAGCACACAGTGTGTCTGCAGCCAGAAAGCAGAGAGCGGAGTGATACATGCTTTCTTTTCCTGTTCCCCTTTTTTTTCAACACAGTACCCCCACCTATCTGGAAGTGCCATCCACAATTCAGGGTGGGTCTTCCCTCCTCAGTAACTCTTATCTTGGAATGCCATCAAAGACATACCAAGAGGTGTGTCCCCTGGGTGATTCCAAATACAAATCCAATCAAGATGGCAATAAAGATATGAGCCGTCCAAATGGGGTAGTAGTGAATTAATACAACAGTTATCAGAAAAAAAAAAAAACTTTTAACAAATCAAGCTTTTACTCAATTGATCCTCAAGCTCTGTCAACTAGATGGAGATAGAATTCAAAGATGTGGACCCTCTCCTCAAGGAAGACAACCTGGTGTTTTACCCAAAGGCATACATGCACAAACACGAAAACCAATTAATTATACAATAAACTAGGGGTAAAATAACCCCCATTAAAAATAATCCAACAGGGGCCTAAGAGATAGCTCAGCAGTTAAAATAACTGGCTGCTCTTCGTGGTGGCGCACGCCTTTAATCCTAGCACTTGGGAGGCAGAGGCAGGCGGATCTCTGTGAGTTCAAGGCCAGCCTGGTCTACAGAGTGAGTTCCAGGACAGATGGGGCTACAGGGAGACCCTGTCTCGAAAAGACAAAAAAAAAAAAAAAAAAAAAAACTGGCTGCTCTTACAGAGGGCCTGAGTTTGATTCCCTGCAATCACATGGCGGCTAACAACAGTCTGTAACTCCAGTTCCGGGATCTGACATCCTCTTCTGACCTCCATGGGCACTGCATGAAACAGGTGCACTTACATACATATATGCAATATACTCATGCACATAAAATATTTTTTAAAAATACCACAACAAAGATGTACCTGTAAATAAATCTAACAATAAATGTTCTTTTGACAGAGTACTGAAGTAAGTAAAATATCTCTCTCTCTCACTTCTAAATACAATGACTCCAAAAATCCCTATAAAATTGATAAACCAAATATAAAACAGTAGATTTTGTTCAACTATATAAGTTGACTTTAAAGTTAGTCCTAAAAGAAAAAATAACCAGCTCTATATCATGGGGGAAAGATTAGTGAGGAAAAATAGCCCTATCAGATGCTAAAATGTATCATAAAGTTACAAATAAACAGTAATATACTAATATATGAATAGATAGATCAATAAAACAGTATAGGAGATCAAGAAATATACTCAAATAAGAATTAAAATATAGGAAATAAAAAGCATTTCATGTAAGTTGTTAAAATGGAAAAATTTTGTAAATAAATGGTTTGGGACTCCAGAATAACCATTGCAATGGAAAACTAAATTAGCTCTATATTTCATAAGATGCATTATCAAAATAATTTTTAGCTGGATCAGAGATTAAACTCCTTAAAAATTAAAATCATAAATATGCTAGAAAAAAATAGGATGAATTTTTATTACAATTCCAGAACAGCTACAGTTATTCTAAATATAACACAAAACTGAGAATCATAAATAAAAATGTTGACGTTACTTGTACTTCTGGCTATAGTGGACGAATTGGTACCTCATCAGTCTCTTCACCATAAACATTTAGAAATCTATACCAAATACATGAAGAAACTTCTTTGAGCCAGCAAAACAAAACTGTAATCTTTAAGAATAGGAAAATGTCTGAAGTAGCGTTTGACTGTCCCACTGGGTTTGGGAGATAGAAATCAGAGTTCAGATGACCTGACTCTACAGACAAAGCGTAAAGGACAAGGAAGATTCGTGAAACAGAGTCAAAGACGGCATCTGCCCATGAGTCTGTACTGTGCCTGCAGGAAAATTGCTTTCCAGATAGCAACCTCAGCAGGGTGAGAAAGGAACTGTGATCCCAATTATCATATCTGTTAAGGTAAGAGCAGTTTCAGAGGGTTCTGGTTCTCCCTGGGTAGAAAATTCTCATTCTTCACCATTAAGGTTAATTACCAAAAATGCTTTCCTAAAGAGTAGCGTAATATTATAGACCCTCGTCGAACCACAGGTGTGAAAACCATGCCCAGATAAGACCTTTCTGAAAGAGAAACTTTGGAGGTTGAGATCCTTCTTTGTTGTTTTTTTCTTTTTCGATATTTTATTTTTTTCCTCTTTTATTTGTTTATTTTTAAGGGATTTTACAATATAATAACATAGTTGTTTTCAGATACACCTCAAGAACTGTTCAACATCACTAATCATTAAGGAAATGCAAATGAAAACCACTTTAAGATATCATCTTACTCCAATAAGACTGGCTAGGATCAAGAAAACAAATGATACCAAGTGCTGGAGAGGTTGTGGGGAAAGGGGAACACTCATCCACTGCGGGGCGATGTAAACTCATACGCCACTATGAAAGCAGTGTGGAGAACCCCTTGGAAGACTTGGAATGAACTTGCCACCTGACCCGCCATACCAAACCACTCCTGGGATGTACCCGAAGACTTACGCCACCACAGAGATACATGCACGCCATGTTTATTGCAGCTCTCTTCACATAGCAAGGAGCTGGAACCAACCTAAATGCCCCTCAACTGACGAATGGATAGAGAAAAATGTGTTACATCTACACAACGGAGTTCTATGCAGCAGTAAAGAAAGACGACATCACGAGCTTTGCAGGAAAATGGCTGGGAGCTAGAGGAACATGCGGCGAGTGAAGTAACACAGTCCCAGAAAACAAACGACCGAATGGTTCCCTCATTGTGGATGCTAGTGCCAATTACCCAGTTGTAAGTATTTCTTGTGTAGGCCCCCCTGAGCTTTTGTACAAAGCAGTTGGTGTAATGCATATTGGAAAACAACAACAACAACAACAGAAAGGACTGCATCAAAGAACTGACGAAACAGTGAAAAAAAAAAAAAAAGACTGAGAAAAAAAAAGACGAGAGAAATGATGCGGCATGCATGCAGAATACATAATCTGGGTGGGTGGGGTAAAGGAAAGGGAATATGTTAAATGGAACTGAAAATGTATAAATACATAAAAACATCAATAAAAGTATATTTAAAAAAAAAAATGAGCACCAGCTGGGCGTGGTGTGCACACCTTTAAATCCCAGCAGGTGGATCTCTGTTGAGTTTCAGGCCAGCCTGGTCTACATCAAAAGTTCCAGATAACTGGGGCTATAAGGAGACGCTGTCTCAAAAAAAAAAAAAAAAAAAAAAAAAAAAAAAAAAAAAAAAGTTTAAAAATACAACTCCCTTCAGATAGAACAAAAAAAAAAAAAAAAAAAAAAAAAAAAAAAAAACCCAGTGGGCGAATACAAAATATTATGGACACCAATGAAGAAACCACAGGAAACACATTTATTCTTTGTCCAACTACTCTCTTTTTTTTAAGTGTATGAGTATTTTGCCTGCATGAACGTAAATGCACCGTGTTATGCAAAGCCTGCAGATTCCCCAGAACTGGAGTTATAGATGGTTGTTAGCCACCATGTGGGTGCTGGGAATCGAACCCAGGTCCTCTGCGAGAGCAACCAGTGTTCTTAACTGTTGATCCATGTCTCCAGCCCCCAAAACTAATCAATCTTGAACACACTACTAAATAAGGTGTGATCTTGGTTATGTCTTCTAACTGAAACCACAGTATAGATAAAATAAAGAGTAATCAGAGCCGGGCGTGGTGGTGCCCACAAAAAAAAAAAAAAAAAAGATAACATTATGTTACTCAGTTTGCTGTACAATAGGTATTGGTGCATTTTGCAAGTATCTATGTCCAAATTTTGAACAACCCAAGATCCCATAGTCCAGTTGGAGATGCTGTATGCACAGCATGGATCAATAGGAGTCCAGCATATTGCGTAGTCTCAGATTCACCCCTATCTCGCCACAGCCCTTACATTCTACCACTCTCCTACACGCCGCTCTTCCCAATTTGTTTCTCTAGGCTTTGGGAAAGGGGCACAAGTGGGTGAAAAGAAAACAGTCTACTTTTCTTGGAGTTGACATTTTGGACTCAGTCTGTTCAGGTTGTTTCCCTTCAGGGGTTGACAGCTTATCCAGTGATACCTTTTTAGTCATACTAACAAAGCACAAGCAATTGGATGTACAGGCATTTAAGCAGTACTAATTATATGGCAAGCTAAGCTGTGAGCATAGACCACGATGCTGGATGGTATGCTAATCCACAAACTGTGGTTTCGTATAAAGGGTGACAAGTTCTTATTGTGGCTTATACATCTCTTAACCACTAGAGGACATAAGCTGTGTGCATCCGCTGTGAGTTATTCCTCCAAGAGAGAGCTAATAGCCAATTAGATTTGGGATATATATAGACACAGGGCTGCCACTGTGCACAGTACTCCAGGCAGTTGAGGTGTAGCTGATACTGACGGAGGAGTCTGCTTGTCTCAAGGAGACCAATATTTTGCTGTATTGCTTTAGTGGCCTTTGGTAATCCTCTCTGGCATTCAGAGGCCAGTTGTACATTAGCGAGTGGATGTCTCATAACATTTTTTCATGCTCACACCAAGTCTTCAACAACAGGGACTTACTGCCTTTCTCCTTGTAATATCCCATTTTATAGGCAAAAGCTTTAGAATTTGGGGGGGGGGTTGAATCCCTAACCACACTTCCTAGGCAGAATAATTCATTGCTGATGTCAGAGCTTTCCTGTACTAATATATTTTGCTTAATTACACAGCTTATAAAGACTTTACTATTGAATTTGGCTCTAGATAGAGAATTATCCTTTCACAGTTCCTATGCCTATCAGTCAATTAAAAAAGGGTAGTTATACCTGCTTTATAAGAAATTACCACTATAACAGTTGGCTCTAATTTACAGTTAGGGAATGATTTCAGTAGCATCATGTTTTTCTTTTTCCTATAAAGGGGAGAGGTAGGAAGGTTTCTCAGCATCTGGAAAGTAAACATCGTTAGGCCCCATACTGTAAGTCTTACAGTTACCTGTAACAAAAAAGGATCTCATTAAAGTACTTAAGAGACATCAATGAGATCCTTTTTCATTACAGGTAACTGTAAGACTTACAGTACACACTCAAAGAAGGCATGAAGTCAAGCCTACACAGCTTCAAAATGATCAGCCACCAGTTTCAAAATGATCAGCCATCAGTTTTGCTGCTTGCTATAATGTACCTCCATAATCACCAAAGACAAAGAACCCAGAGTATTTACAAATTTACAAATGTCCAATATCCAATCAAAACCCAGTCAACATAGAAACAGGTGGTGTAACTAATCATAAAGGAATAGAAGTAAAAGTAAAACCAAAATGACTCAGGTGACATATTTAAAAGACTCTATAGAAAGCATGGAACACTGTATTTTCCAAAGATGACTACAATATCATCTCTCCCATCCTACTGACTTTTCCAAAGTGACTGTGCTAATCTACTGTCTGGTCATATTTTGATCAACAGATGGCAGTGTAAATGACATCATGGGACCTGATTGCAGGTCATAAGTGCTCCAGCCTCTACCTTGTTACCATGGTATGAGTTACTGATCCACAGAGAAGCTACAGGAAGAAGACATGTGCAGGGGTTCAGCTTGACTATCCAGCTGAGTGGCAAACCCCACTTGACTTGGCTCCACCTGAGAAAAGCAACGATGTGTGAATGATTCACCTAGGATGTCTATCCCAGGGCGAAGAGAAAGCAATAGAAGAGAAAGGAATAGAATTATTTCATCCGTTGACAGGGTGAGGAGAAATAAGAGTGAAGAAAATGGAGACATAGTTGGTGACTCGGTGGAAATTGTGAAATGGTCTCTTATATATATAGTAAAGTTCAAAAGAAGAGAGTAAAATAAGACGGAAGAAAACACTTGAAAAAAAAAAAAAAAAAAAAAGACTTACATATCCAGGAAGTTCAATAACCTCTAAACAGGATAGCTATAAAGAAAGTCATTATTTTCAGATGCTTGATAAAATTGCAAAAAAAAAAAAATGAAGTCTTAAAAGCAGCCAGAAAGGGAAAATACAAATTATATAGAAGAGATAGAAATGGCTAGGAGATTCTCATCAGGAAAAAAAAAAAATGGAGCCCAGAAGTTAACAGACCAACAACTTCAAGGTGCTGAAAGACAGAATTTTATGTACAGAAAAAGTGTTCTTTTAAAATAGGAGTGCAAAATAAATATATTACAGAAAATAGAAAGTTAGAATTTGTTGCTGGTAAACTTCTACTAGACCTAGTGATGGAAGAATAGCTTTACTCTAAACGAAAATGATAGCAAAGGAAATTGGAATCTATACGAAGGCAGGAAGAAAATCAAAAACGGCAAAGAAATGAAGAAAATGTAAAATAAACCTTCCCTCTCTAACCTATTCTAAGAGTTGTCTAAACCAAAAGTAATAACCCTGACAGTGGGCCTTATAACATACAAAAGTGAAAGATAAAATAGATCAGAAGGTAAATGGAATTGATGATATTTTGTGTCAATTACACATCAATAAAATTGGTCCAAACAATGTAAACCATGTGATCACATAAAAAAGTTGAATATTCTCTAAAAGTTTATAAAGCTAACCACAAAATAAGCATGGCGAACGAGAAAGAATAAATTAATAAGGATAAAAATAGAAACTATTGATCTAAGAACAAAAAAAATTAAACTAGAAGACAATAAAACAGAAAATAGGTCCTCTTAATGAACAGACAAGTCGTATTTAAGTGACAGAAAATATGAATAAATATTAAAAGCCACAGACTTAATCACAGCTACAAAGAACCTTTACAAATTAAAAATGAATACCACACAGAAATTTATTCCTATATAATGAAAATGTAGGTGAATCATTTTTTTCCTCTAAGAATCACATGCTAAGGGGCTAGGAGCACAGCTCAGTGGTAGAGCACTTACCTAGCAGGTATTAATCCCCAGTTTCAATCCCAAGCTTGAGGGTGGGTAGAGAAAGTAAATGAAAGATAAAGATCTTATTTGCCAGGCATGGCAGTGTGTGGCTGTAACCCCAACAATTGGAAAGCTAATATAAGAGGGGTGTCAGAGGTTTGAGGCCAGCCTGAAACATACGCAGAGACCAGAGACACAGGGATAGAAACACACACACACACACATACGCACACACACACACACACACACACACACACACACACACACACGCCACAGAAATAGAAACCCAAAGTGGAAATCCAAATGATGAAAATAAAACAGAAATAAGGGAAAGAACTCACTTCAAAAGACAACAGTATTCTAGGAAATAAAATGATTTGAGTCCACCAAAAAAATTAATTGCAGTAATTATATAGGAACAAAAATCTCATTCTTTTAGACTGTTCAAGGAAGTCATGACGCCTCTGCAGGAGATCTTCTTCAGCATATGTAGACTGGTACATACATACCCTTGACCCAGAAATCTCTCCTTGAAGAACCTCCCCCACCGAAGTACTTACATGTGCCTAAAAAGACATTTACAATTACATAGAATAATACCAGAATATACTGACTATCCCAAGAAGCTGACTACACAACTTGTGCATTAACTTTACAACAAGGCCTCTATTTAGATGAAAGTTTGCAAAGTGTATATTGAAAGATGCATGAAAAACAAATAACAGACAGAGCCCTTCCTACACTGAAACTCCATGTAAATTGTCAAACAATAGGAGTACTATATCATACATTGTAGCTACCAAAATATTTCCACAAAGTAATTGATGAGTGCTTTAGGAAGCTGAGGTGGGTATCAACTGTATAAAAAGACAGGAAAGGGCTGGAGAGATGGCATAGGGTTAAGAGTACTGATTGTTCTTGCAGAGAACCTGGGTTTGATTCCTAGCACCTACATAGCAGCTAACAACCACCCATAACTCCAGTTCCTCTGACTCTGTGGGCATTGCGTGACGCAGGTGCACTTACACAAATGCAGGCAATACACTCATACACATAAAATTTAAAACCAAAAAGGGGACAGAGGAAAGGGAACAGATAAGGCTATGTCCATCCATGTATATATAAAAGGGATTCTAACAAGCATACCAAGGACGCTCAACAGGGAAAAAAAATCTTTTGGAAAACAGTTCTGGATAGGTACAAAAAGAAAAAAAATTAAACATCATCCTCATCTCACACCATATACTAAAAGTAACTCGAAAATCGTCTACCCAGGGAAGTGCTTCATGATCCCCATGCCTCAAAAGCAATAGCCTCCTGAGCCTATTGATCTTGATCGTATCCTGACTATCACTCAGATCCATTCTTTTTCTCCAATTGGAAACAGCATTCACCATCCACTTCTCCTACTGGTCTACCTGTCCAATCTTAATTCTCACTTAAGCCATTCTTTATACTGTAGTGTAAAGGGCATATGGCCTTCTCTACCTTCATCTCTGTATTTGAAGAGTCAACCACAAGCAGGTTGAAAACAGTTGGGAATAAAACATTATCTGCAGGAACAATCATAGACCTTTTCCTTGTCATGATTCCCTAAAAAGTACTGAGTCATAGCTGTTTACATGACACATTGTATTAGACATGCCATCCTCTACTGTCTTCTATAAAGAACGGTGGCATCTACAGAATTGGGTATGGGGGGGGGGGGGGCTGGAGAGATAGCCTAGCAGTTAAGAGCACCGACTGCTCTTGCAGAGGACCCGGGTTCGATCCCCAGCACCCACATGGCAGCTAAGAACCGTCTGTAACTCCAATTCCAGGAGAACTCCAGTTGCAGGGGAATCCGAGACCCTCTTCTGACCTCCGAGGCATTGCACGACACAGGTACACAAACCTACATGCAGACAGTATATTCATACACATACAAAAATAAATAAATTTTTTAAAAATTTTAAAAAAAAAAGAATTGGGTATGGGGTGGCGTGCAGGAGCCTAGAACCACTCATCTGAGAACACTGAGGGAACATTGTGTGTTTTTTTTAATGCAAATTTCACTGGGGCATTTAACTGCTTAACTCTCTTTGTCTCTCACTGTCCCCTGGAAAATACCTTAAGAGAAAATACAAAATAATGCTTGGTCTCGCCCCATCTGAGCTTCTGGGTCCATCTAGTTTGCCTCATCTTCTCCCTAGATTTCACCATTCTTCCATCTCTCTGTTCCACGGACACATAATGATGCTATGTGTCAGGGTGCTCATGCATGTCACTCCTCCCCCACTGAGTCCTCGACCTCATCCTCACCACTCTGCACATCTCCATACTCAAGGTTTCCCAGTTCATAGAAACTAGAAGCAGTGACCACCCAGCCACCCGCCCCCCACTCCTGCGTAACTACATTTTAGTTACGATCCAGTTTTCGGTTTCTAACACTCCCCCCTGGGGGAAAAAAAAAATCTTTGATGACTCCCAGAGTTTGCTTTGGATTTTTCAGATGTAACACTGAGCACACTTGCCTCCTTTGTTCAGTATTATCCTGAAATCTCCACTTAGCCAAACTCGTCATGTTAACAGAGGACTGTGCGTTTATGTATACACAAGAGTGGAGGTGGGCATCTTCATTTCATGTCAACTGCCTTCGTGATATCTAACAACACACACTTTCTGCCTAATTCTGATTTCTTGTGTTAGAAACAATGTTAAACCAAGAAATAATAGAACATGGATTAATCCTTTTCATTGCAATAATTTGGAGTTTTAGGGAGGGTAAATATGGAGACAAGGTCTCATTGTGTAACCCAAACTGACCTTGAACTGAAGACTCTCCTACCTCAACCTCCCCGGTGCTGGGACTGCACCCACACACCGTGTCACACTCACCTAGATTCTATGCCTTTTAAATGAATTTGTCACCTTGTACTTCTATGGAGCTTGGAGAATACAGGTGTGCACATTTCTGTCCCATCTGTTAACCCTAACCAGACCAACTAGAAAATCATAATCATACAAAGCCATATAGACCATGCAAAGGGCCTTGCTGATGGAGAATTGGCTATTAGGATGGTACAGATACCCTTCCATGAAAGGAGGTGATTAAAGAACTAGGTTGGGAAACAGAATATAAGAGAATACAAGCCTAGAATGTATAAGGCCCTAAATTCAATCCCCATGGCTGCAGCAAAAAGAAGAAAAATGAGGAGGAGGAGGAGGAGGAGGAGGAGGAGGAGGAGGAGGAGGAGGAGGACTATGTTACATTTATCAATATGCATCCATTATACACCATAGAATTGAGGAAAAGCATAAGCTTAGACTTTGCCCCATCAGTTCTCAGAAATGAGAACTCGAGGCCCTATGCTAAAGGTTGAAAAGTTCAAGTTCACAGAAGGAAATTGAACAGAAGTCATCAGAGGTCCAAAGGTAGAGCACAGGGAACTTGAAGAAGGAGATAGCAAAATACAGTTCGATTGGAAGGAGAAGTTTCAGCGTTCTGTCACCCCGTAGGATGATCATAAACAACTCCCAGCTGAGTGGCGCCTTCCAATGGCAGCAGATAAAAAAGGTTCAAGGGATGGGGCTGGAGAGATGGCCTAGCGGTTAAGAGTGCCGATCACTCTTACAGAGGACCCGGGTTCGATCCCCAGCACCCACATGGCGGCTGAGAACCATCTGAAACTCCAATTCCAGGAGAACTCCAGTTCCAGGGGAATCCAACACCCTCTTCTGACCTCTGCGGCATTGCACAACACAGGTGCATAAACCTGCATGCAGACAGTACATTCATACACATACAGAAATAAATAAAAAAAAATTTTTTTTAAGAATTAAAAAATAAAATAAAATAAAATGTTTAAAAAAGGTTCAAGGGAAAATCAGTTTCTCCTGCTCGCTGTCTTCAGTCTTGCTGGTAAACGTGCCTGTCTATTGCTTTTGCTCTTGCTGCTACGATCCTTCTCCGATGGCAGACTCCAGTTTCTTTGAGTTCCAGTGTAGACTGAAAACCAGCCACTCTCCAGGAATCTTCCAGGCCTTCCGTACCAGACTGGGACTCCTGAGGTATCCAGCTTTGTGGGCTGAGTAGCTATTGAGTTGTCACTGTCCCTGGTGTGTGAACAGCCATTGTTCAGTTAGTTGCAAGCCATTCTAGCAAATCCATTTCTATAATTATACATGCTATTGCTTCAGTTCCCCTAGAGAACCCTGCCTAATATAGTTCCTAACACAAAGAAATAATGCACATTTAAAGTAATGGAAATGCTAATAATCCTGACTTGATTCTTAGCCATGGTATTCATGTATGGAAATATCACACTGTATTCCATAAACACATGAAATTGTTATATCTAAAAACATCTGTTTGAATTGAAAAAAGGGGAGAATCACCACCTCTGAAGTCAGATAAATCCTGTCTGGGCTTCTTAGACCTTCACTCTCTGTGAGTGAATACACTATTATTTATATGACACTGTAGTTATAAAGATTAAAATAGTGGGATGAGTGAGATGAACTATGTCCACCATCCAAAGCCCTAAACACACTCAAATAAAGGAAGATCTAACTATGGGCACAGGTGTAAGAAAGAGTGCACGGCATTGCAGAGACCAATGCTCATCCAGAGTAGGACCAAGGCATATTCAGAGAACCTAACAGAAGGGAAGAAGCTTTAAGCCATCATTTCCCTAGTTATTCCCAAAGAACACTGGGTCTTCAGGACATTTAAAACATGGCTCAGTTTTAAAACAACACTTTTTAAATCAAATTCATTTGGGAAGTGTGGGATCCAATAATTTAAAAGCTTCCTTCTTCAGGATTTCAAGGTGACTTCCATATGGGAATGGATGCTTCTAGAATACTCAACAGCAACATGAATGTTAGCATAACTTTTTCTTGGTACACTGAACAGGACTATTGGAACACACTCTGGAAATGTGGCTTTAAGTGAATGGCTCCTTTCTAATAACTTCTGAACTTGGAACCCAGGGTCACCTTCTCATTAGGTACTATAAGCATCTGTGAGCTTCTCAAAGGTTTAAAGTGGCTTGAGACATGAAAGGAAATTTGCTGGTCCCTACTTACAGGAGCAGTAGGAGAGAAAAACTACAAAAAGAAAACTGTGAAAATGTGCAAAATATTTAGGTAAATATCTATACACTATAGCATTGTGCTAACTAAACTGTTGTTCAAAATACTAAATTTAATTGCTTCAAAAAATTGTCCAAAATAGGTGCATTTTCACCCGCTGATATATTATGATTCAGGGGGCTGGATTAGAACAACAACAACAAAAATGCTAGAAGCATAGGTATTCTAATTTCATTCTGTTGCTGTAAAAAATAATATGCTGGAAAGCAACTTCAGGGAGGAGAAAGTTTATTTCATATTATAGGCGATAGTCCATCACTGGGGGAGTCATGACAGGAACTCAAGAAGGAACTTGAAGCAGAAACCATGGCTTAGCTTTCCTACGCAGCCCCCCACCTGCCTGGGGAATGGTGCTGCCCACAGGGGGCCGGGCCTGCCTGTGTCCGCTAATAGTCAAAACACCCCCTGAGCATGCTCACAGGGCAGTCTGATCAGGGGAATGCCCTCCTCAGGGGACTCTAAGCTGTGTTGAGTTGACAGTTAAAAAGCTAAGTAGGACACCAGCCTCGCAGCAGCTCGTAGGCCTATAGGCCTCTAATCTACTTAGGAGACTGAGGCAAGAGGATCACAAATCTAAGACTTGCATAGACCACAGAGCAACTTCAAGGCCCACCTAGGCAACTGAGTGAGACTCTATCTCAAATTAAAAGGTATAAAAGGGCTCAAATTATAGTTCAGTAGTAGAATATGTGCCATGCATGAAAAAAAATGACAACCTGGAACTCGGGAAGGATATTGGTGGGTTTGATAAGGACCACACCTTTAAACTGCACACACACACACACACACACACACACACACACACGCACGCACAAAGCTGAAGAAGTTCCAACTGACAAAAATAAAGATTTCAAGCCACACCCCATCACCAGAGCAGTTTAAATCCACTTGGCTCTCCCAGCAGTGGGGTGGGGTTGGTTATCCCCCATCCCCACCTTCCCCACCTTCCCCAGCCCTCTCCACCATACTCAGTGCATAGTAAATCCACATAGCAAATCCCTTTTGGTAATAGCCACTTGATCCTGAAGCAAAGCCCAGCTCCTTCACAGTCAGCTGAGTGCTCCCTGTGAAAAGCCATTCAGGGCACCTATTTTCCAGATGGTGGCTTTGCATTCACTGCTTCTGAAAGGAACTGGGGGCTCTCTGGAGGTCTCTCCATGTGGATGGCAAGAGGCAGCATTGTAGATGTCTGGGAGGGGCTGAGAGAGACTGGAAGAGAATCCCACGTTTGAATGTCTTCTAAAGAAACCGCATTCTTTTAAAAAGAAATGGTCAGCCACAATACAAGGTGAGGACACTCAGAACCTTGGTCACTGTGTATAGGAGGTGGTTCCACATGGCCTTTGCTGCATCAGCCTGGGTGGAGAGCAAGGACAGCAGAGGTCTCCAGGGAGATGGCTCCACCTGCCCACACCTTCCGGAGTCATTTGGAAAGACCTTGGGCTCACAGATAAACCTGAGCTGCCCAACCACTTCTCTATTACTTTATAGAAAAAGGAGAGAGACAGAGACAGAGAGACATGGAGAGAGAGAGAGAGAGAGAGAGAGAGAGATCTTCACAGGAAGTAGTGAAATTCTTCAGGGCAAAAATGTCATCAAAGGAGTCACTAAGCTGGGCATATTGGAAGCTCAAAGATGTAAGGCCGTGTGGTGCCGTGGAGAAGTGCTCCTCCACTCGGCGAATTCAGTGATCATTCCGTCACTCCTGCTGCTTGTGCAAATAATCTTTTCTTCGGGCCGCCACCCTCCACTGTCCGTACTGTTTCTTGCTAGATTAACAAAGGAAGAGCAGCAGCAGCGTGCGTGCGTGTGCGTGTGCGTGTGTGTGTGTGTGTGTGTGTGTGTGTGTGTTTCAGCACACAAGAGGATCTATCCCTGTTTTCATGTGCTGTTGAAATCACTCATAATAGACTGTAGAATATGGAATACAATGAGAAATGACTCAAACCATTTAAAATCAAATACAAGAAGTGAAAAGAAAGTAGTTCCTGGCGTGAACAGACCTTGAAAAAATAGATTGTTTGAAAGGTTAGGATTTCTGAGGCTATGCCCCTCAGCCTCCCTCTCAGGCTCTGTATGTATCTCTTTCTGTGTCTGGGTGTCTCTCAGTCTCTCTCCATCTCTGTGTCTCTCTGTGTCTATATTATATGTCTGTCAGTCTCTGTCATTCTCTCTCTGAGTCTCTCTCTCTCTCTCTCTCTCTCTCTCTCTTTCTCTCTCTCTCTCTCTCTCTCTCTTTCTCTCTCTCTCTTTCTCTCTCTCTTTCCTTCCCCCTCCCTACGGTTGTCACTAGGGTGCAGAGCGAAAAATGACGTATTCTAGAAAGTGCTTGCCCAGAGGCCGCAGTGCCTTTCTTCTTCTACTTGGATTTATATTTATTCTACTTTTAAAAGGGCTGAGAGAGTTCATTTCCCGAAAGGGCGACAAGAAGTGCGTTCTGTGGAAGCAAACGAAATGACACTTCGTGACGACTTTTGCTACTATGATGAAATCCCTGCAGCGGGGGATCTCACTTTGCTACTCTGGTAGAGTAATTGATAAAGTAATCAGAAGGTATTGATACTCCCTTGATACCCATCTAGAGCCAGCAACTGGTTTATCTTAATCGCACTCTCCCCTAAAGCATATTAAAGGCAACTTGATTGTAAAATGCAGCTGAATTACCACAGTAAATTTCTTGGCAAGCCTTCTGAACATCAACTGAGAAGTCTATGGTCTCCTAATCTGGCCTTTATGCTGACTTGTCAGATGACTTTATGTAAAGGCTGTTCCCTCCCCACTCTTCCTTTCTCAGCCAATAAACTAGCCATAATAGATCTGTCTAGCACTCAGAGTGGCTGCGAGACACTTTATATTTGGACAGCATTTTGCAAATGACAGGAAGGCTTTAGGCTAAATACATCAGGCTGACACTTCAGCACAGGTTGTGAGAGTGGACATTTCTTTCATTTATATTTCTTTTTTTTTTAATTTTTCTTTATTCTTTTACATCTCTTTTTTAAATTTTATTTATTTATTTTCTATGTGTATGAATGTACTGTCTGCATGCAGGTTTGTGCACCCGTGTCAGGCAATGCCGCGGAGGTCAGAAGAGGGTGTCGGATTCCCCTGGAACTAGAGTTCTCCTGGAATTGGAGTTACAGACGGTTCTCAGCTGCCATGTGGGTGCTGGGGATCAAACCCCGGTCCTCTGCAAGAGCAGTTGGTGCTCTTAACTGCTAGGCTATCTCTCCAGCCCTCATTTATATTTCACAAACTCATTGGCATCCTCAACCAGTCCTGCCCTGTGGAGCTCACAGGTTAACATAGGCATATGCTGCTTTGTGCTGTGGTTCATGCATCCATGATTTGCCTGAATCTCACAATGTTAACACAATTCCAGGCACAGAGAGCTGAAAGGATGCACAGTGGTGGATGGGTTGGGTGACGCCAAATGGTAAACCTTGATACTCTCACTACAGGAATTTGCACTAAAACTACGAGGGACAAGGTCTTCTCAAACATGCACAGCCTAAGAGCTCACCCTGTCTCTGGCTAATTCAAGCCAGTCCTTGCATCCAATGAAATGTAAAGCCCTTCACAAAGGAGTGCAGGACCAATAAACAGGTAAGCATGCTCAAGTGTGTCCTCTCTCTGCTTCCCACACCTCATGGAAGATTTCCAAGCTTCAGAATGGGCACCAAACATAACAGAATTAGAGTGAAAAGTTACTCCACCTTAAGTTCTATCTAGAAATGACTGAAAGAAAATCTGCTGAGCAGAGAAATGGGTGAGAGACCTGCTTTTATGTCCAGTACAGAGGAAGGAGTGAGGCTCACTCCCACCTCAAGCTGGAAACCCTTCTGTAATTTCAGGAGCTCAAGACACCCCAGTGTGTTATCTGACATACCCCCTTCCACTGACTACTGTTTGGACACAGGATCAGGGAAGGACACTCAAAAACTTGCCTGCAATCTATGTTTCTAGTAGACAGCTCTAGAATGGTGTATGTTACAAAATTTTGAAATACAGAAACTGCTAAGTCACACCGGATGAGATGGTCCTAAACGACATATAAGCTTAATCCCCTCCCTACCTATATCCCTGGGATGCAGGCTTGAAGCAGTAATCAAACACAGCCAGGGTTCACAGCCTTTCTTTGTTTTTTTAAGGAAACAGCTCCATGTGGTCAGTTGGCTTGAGCGCCCTCATGTGTCTCAACAGAGGAATGTCTCTCCAAGTGTGCCAAAGAGCTATTCTAAAGGACAGATGGGATGACACACACAAATGCTCTTCAAGCTTGCTTCATGAGCTTCTTGTGGGACTCTAAATACTCACAGGCTCTCCTGGGACTAGGAGGAACATGTCCTTCATGATAAAACATGACATCACAACTTAGACCTGGAGGAATGTGCGGCGAACCTTAACAAGAGTGGAGGCCAATTTAAACGTGTCTATTCTGGTTTAAGCTTGCTGGGTCATCTTGTCTTTTTCTTTTTCCTGCCCCCTACCCCAATTCCATGAACCCTGTGGGGTAGGGTTCCTTGGATGCACTTTCTATCCCACAGTGGTAGTGTGGCTGCTTCTATAACAAGTGAATCTCGGATTTCTCCCCATCCGCAGTATGGCCAAGGGTAAGCCACGCTTCTCCTTGGGTCCTTGCGGAAGAGAAAGAATGCAACTCTCTTCTCCCAGATAAAGTAGATCTTCAGTAATCCTTGGCATAGAAGAGGGGGTCACCTAGTAAACACCAACAGAATCCAAACCTACACACTCTGTTCCAATTCACTTGCCTTCTAGAAAGCAGTTGCAACATAGATCCCTTAAACAACTACCTTTGGGTTTCCTAGAGCACAGGAAGAGGTCAAGCAAGTCTCATTTTACCCCATACCTGTCCAGAGCTAGGCACACCATGATCCTCCTTAAACCAGTGGGAGCCGTGTGGAAAGTGAGTGACCAGATACAGAAAGTGAATTTGCCTTCTTAATATATGTTCTTGCTTGCCCTCCCTGCCTTGGTAGAGCTTAAAGCAATCAAAGATATGCAAGAGTTGCAGATTCAGTCAAGAAACCCAAAGTCCATCCTGGAAAACCTGCATCCATTTTGAATAAAATGAGAAAGGATGCTATCACCTGATCTTCCTCGGTTCCGTTTTTCTTTCGGGGTTAGGAAAGCATGAATCAACAGTCCAACAGAAAACACACAGCCTTGAAATTGCCAAAGAAAGTAGTCCAACCTTGGTCAGTATGTCAGACCACCTTGCCGGGTCTTATATTCTGTTAACAGAAAGAACATTTACCAAGAATGCATGTTCTTGGGCACCTCTCACCAGAAAAGCAAAGTGCTGTTCCCTGCTTAGCTTGAAGCTAGCCAAATCCAACAAAGCTTTAGAGATTTTGGCTTAATCTTCTCACTGAACTCAAGCCAGCACTCCGTAAGCACAGCCAGGACATCATCACCCAGCCTTTGCTGTTGGCAGCTTCTCTCTCTCTCTCTCTCTCTCTCTCTCTCTCTCTCTCTCTCTCTCCTCAGCTCAGGGGCAATGACAGAGGTAGCTTCTCCTCCTCTCCATAGCCCCTAAGGGCATCTCTAACTGTACAGCTTTGCTCTGAAAGGATCCCCACCTGCTAACCAGTTAAGACCTTGTATTACATAATTCTATACCACCAGAAAATACCTGCCTCTTGCAAACACTAGGTCTTTCTTGCCATTAAAAGTCATAGCCAAAAATACAGTGGGAAAAGTCTGCTATGTGTGACTTCCATAGTCATTAAAATGGGAGAAAGGTCTTTTCCAAGAAAGTCCTGGGGTTGATCCTTGATACGAACTTATTCAAAGCACCTCTCATACCCATCCCACTTCCTTTCTAATGACACCACATTTACCACAGCAACCCAAGCTCCGATGAAATTTCTACCCTTCTTAATCCAAATCACAACACCTATAATAAGCTCTTCCTGTGGAAGAACCCTCATGTCTCTTTGTCATGGGATAAAATTTAGACTCTGAAGTTTGACCTTCGAACTCTTCCATGTTCTCTCAAACCACTGGGAAAAGTTGCAAAGGAACTCAGACATCACCAGCAACGTTGTCGAGCATCCCAGCAGTGCCATAGCACAATGGCTGGGGTGTTAGCATCGCCTCCAGCTGTGGGCTCAGGAGAAGAAATTTGGCTGCGGGCATCTGCATTTGCACATCAAGTGCTGGGGCTTTTGCACACTAGTTCCCTCTAACCAACACAAGGCTGATAACCACTGTCTCTTCAAATGACAGCCTACCTGCCATCGTGAAACACTTGGCACACCTAGCAACCAGCCTCTGGGAATGTAGCAGTAGATGAACTAAGGGTGACAGGGACATGGGGGAGCTGAAGAGATGGTGCAGCCATTACAGACTCAGACTCACAACCGAAAGGACAAGAGTTTGGTTCCTAGCACCCACTCTTGTTTCTCCAGCTACTATTTGTGCCCTCCAACTTCACCTGCCTACATGCATTGCTCCCATGCATCAATAAAATAAAAGTAAGCCTTTAGCCAGGCATGGTGGTGCATGCCTTTAGCGCAGAAACTGGAAGCAGAGGTAGGCTGATTTCTACAAGATCGAAGCCAGCCTGGTCTACACAGTAAGACCCTGTCTCGGAAAAAAACAGAAAATAATAATAACAATAATAATAATAATAATAATAATCAGAAATAAAACACAAAACACAACCTGGTACTTGTAAGAGATTGTGTTCTGTTTCGAGCATTAGAGAGTGGAAAGAAGAGACTCAGGGTCAACCAGAAACCATCATCCCACCAAGCCAGTGGACCAATATGGAGAAAGCACAGCAGCCAGAGGTCAAGGTCAAGTGACCTGCCTGCAAGCACTGCACAATGACTGACGAAACAGGGGACACTCAGGAGCAGAGGTGGAGAGCTCCTAAAGGGACACATACTGTGCTCTTGTTCCCTCTGTGGAAGACAACATAGAAAAATCCACCTTGCTTTGCTTTGCTGTCTACCGAACTCTCCTGCCTAAAGCAATCCAGGAGCTTTCCAGAATTTGAATGATATGTTATGAAGCATGAGATATCAGCATTTTCCCTAAATTCTTGAAAAAAGCAATAACAGAGGGTCACAACCTTACATCACAGATGATGGCTCCTTGAAGAACCTTCCGTGAAACCATCCTCAAATATTTCACTTTCTCTGAGGCAAGGTCGTGACATCCTGAACCTGTAGGAGGTATCCTCTGGTTGCCTTCAAGATTTCTTCACTTTTATCCTCCCTGACCAGTACTCAGCCTAGAAGGTATTAGAGAAATAATAATTCTGTTGGTGAACATAAATTGAAATGTGCAGATTAATTTATGCATTTCATTCACTAAAAGATTAAACAATTAAAACATTCCTTTACATATTTCTTCTGTCATTTACTCCTTTGCCCTCATCATCTCTGCTTTCCAGAAATCCATTTCTGCAAAGAGCATAATAAGTTACCTAGCAAACCCACGAGAGAGAGAGAGAGAGAGAGAGAGAGAGAGAGAGAGAGAAGGGAGAGGAAAGAGAGAGAGAGAGAGAGAGAGAGAGAGAGAGAAGGGAGGGGAAAGGGAGAGAGAGGAGGGGAAAGAGGGAGAGAGAGGAGGGAGAGAGAGACAGTGAAAGAGAGAGGGGGGAGGGGAGGGAGAGAGAGAGAAAGAGAGAAGATTCTTGGTTTAACTTGTGCTGCCTCCATGTTAAGTTTTAGGACTGAAACTGAAGACACTGCCTGGTGTCTTCACTGCCCCACCCAAAGTCTGTACAATCTGATAGTCCTTGTTCAAGGTTTTATTGTTTAAACCTTTCACCTCACTCCAGCCTTTAATGACCACCTTCCTACCCTGAGAAGCACTCTCATGGATCATTAATCTCCTTCACAAGTTACAGACAAGCCTTGGTGTTGCCTACAGCCCACTTATAAGAAAATATGAGCTGCTATACTGGGCACGATTTGTGATTCCACTGTAATTTTCCCATTAAGTGGAAAGTTTATCAGTCTTCTCTCCTACACATTCTGGTCCTTCCTACCCCTTCCTCCCAGGCCCTGCCCCAACCTCCTGCTTCTTCCCCACCCCCCAAGAAGTGAACTGGTTTACCCAGCAGGTTTAGTCTTGCTTTGACCAGCTTATTGTTTCAACGTGATTATGAAGTTGCTGGGCTTGAATACACAGTTTATTAATTTTCAGGCATTCACCTTGTCTTTCTGTGAGTATGGTGTGAGTAGGTGTGCATGCATCGACAGTAACTAACTGAGAAGACAGAGTCTTAATGTGTGTTCCAGGACCAGGGATATAGCCCGGTTGGTGGAGTGCTAGGCCAACATGAAATCTAGGATTCAATCCTCAGCACCAGGTGAAGTGGAGGCACGAAGATTAGGAGTTTAGGGTTAGTCTTGGCTATACATTGAATTAGAATAGCAACCTAAGCTACAAAGACCTGCTTCATGGGGGAATCATATCATTTTAGAGGTGTGTGGAATTACAGATTTGAAAAGAGGGAAAACAGAATAGAAGGATATGACCAAGGTCATAGGTTTAATAAACAGGGGAGCTGAGGACCACCTGGGAGGTGGCCATCTCAGTTCATCACGGCTGTCCATTCACATCTGCCCCTCCTCCTGGGCTCACACCTGTCAGTGAGAATTCACAATGCCCACAGATCACAAGCCAGCATCATAAATGCACACTGCACATGAATGCACACAAGCACCGATGCTGTACAGCTCTTGGAGAGAACACCCTGCTAAAATTAGAGGAAAACTGGCCAGGCGTGGTGGTTCACGCCTTTAATCCTAGCACTTGGGAGGCAGAGGCAGGCGGATCTTTGTGAGTTCAAGGCAGCCTGGTCTACAGAGTGAGTTCCAGGACAGCTGGGGCTACAGGGAGACCCTGTCTCGAAAAGACAAAGAAAAAAAATTAGAGGAAAACTATAATTAGATTAAATTCTAATCCAAGATTACACCTCCCCAGTAAGCCCAGCTTTCCATTTTCTCCCATAGCTCAATTTAAAAAGGAAAAGAAAAAAAAGAAAAAAAAAGATGAGTTTCCAAAGCACCTTGAAGAGATTTTCATGTGATTTTGCTTTAAGTTTGATCAATACAAAATTATCACTTCATCCTGTGAAAATAGCTTTTCCACACATCCCTGCACAACAGCCACACACACATATAAAACATTGGCAGCAGGTACTTTTAATTTGCTGGAAAATATTTCTAAGAAGTCAAAAAGCTCCAGCTGAATAAGCGTGCCTTCCTATTGGCTAAACAGACCAGTTGAAGGATCTGATTGGTCCCTGATCTCGAGGACCGATAAGAACGGCTATAAAATCCCTGGGTGCAGCTCTTGGGCCCCCAGTTTGCAAAAGCCAGAGGTGCAAGAAGCAGCGACTGCAGCCGCCGCCAGCCTCAGCAGCAGCAGCAGCAGCAGCAGCAGCAGCAGCAGCAATCAAATTTTCTGCTCAGATCCTCACCTAAGCTTTCAGTATATCCAGATCCACATCTTCATTCAAGCCGGGAGAGGGAAAGAGGAAAGGGGGGAGGAAAAAAAAAAAACCAACAACTTAGCGGAAACTTCTCAGAGAATGCTCCAAAACTCAGCAGTAATTCTGGTGCTGGTCATCAGTGCTGCTGCAGCCCAAGAGGCGGAGCAGAATGACTCTGTGAGCTCCAGGAAACCCCGGGTGGCAGCTCAGAACTCAGGTAAGCAACCAAACCCAGGACCGGTTTCTTCCCCCAAGAGCTGTCCTCATTTGCCTCCCTCATCTGTGTCTGTGACGGCTGATCTTGATAATAAATGTGCCTCATGCCTTATGGTAATAAACTGCGGTGTAATCCAATAGCCTTAGGAAGTTGAGCTCCTTTGTTTAATAAATTGCATGCAACTAACGAAGACGCTGGGCGCTCTGCTGAGGGTATTTCATTGCATAAGCCTAGCCTGATTGCCTGAAATCTGGCACGTACCCTCTTGGGGAGGAGGGGGCGGGGAAAGGCTTGAATGTTGGCATGCATCAAAGCACTCTCTATACTCCCCGAGCCGGTCTTAAGGTGATGCACAGCTTGCCTGCTGTGGTCGCTCTCCCTTCTCCTTTGAGACCTTATAACTTGACTTGTACCTCTTCAGAGAACACAAGGGCAAGCCCCTCTTCACAGAGATTTTTGGAATCACAGTCTTCAAGTCTGAAAGAAAAAAAAAAAATCCAGGGCGGATTCTGGGGGGCGGGGAGTCTACACACCCCGTTTCCCTACATTGATGCCTGCCTCCTCCTTCCCGGTTCTCATCAGCTCCATTCAATGGCCACGGTCGCCTGTGGCCCCTAGAAAAAGGAATATTTGTGAAACAAAGCAGTCGTTTCTCCAAAGGGAAGCGCTCACTTTCGTCCTGACTCCAGGACCAGTTAATTGTATATGATCCTGGCTCCTAGAGCCAAAGAGGTGCTAGGATGGCCGCATCCACACCTCTGCCCCAGGACTTCCAGCACCCCACTCACTCCTCTACCCTTTCTACCCTCTCTCCCCACGTCTGTCAATGGAGATGGGATCGCAGGTGTCAAAAGGCTGCCCATGCTCGGGCTGGAAGAGCGCAGGTCCCTGCCAAGGAGGCCTTTCCCCTCACTTCCTTTTGTACTTAGTTGCTATAGCGATGCCGTGATTCACAATTCAAGCTTGCCTAAAACAATAGCAGCCCTAATGCATATTAAAACTGCTTAAAGCAAAGTTATAGTTTGAACCCGTGGAAATATATAATTAGAGAAAATGACTTGTAACATCCCAGAGGCTGCGGGTGGTGGGAGGGGGGCGGGGAAGCCTAACCCAACCAGCTTTTGATCTTGGAGGAGAATCCTATGGTATGAAGGTTGCAGATCATTTCTTACCCAGCTGCCTGCCAGAACACCCCTCCTTTTGTGGGAGAGAAATTACTTTTATGGGAGATCTTATCCAGAATACAGAAAAAGACTCATGCGAGTTCTTTGCGGTTTTCTGAGTCTTGCACAAGGGCTCGGACTCGTTACTCCACACCTGTGTTTCTCTTTTTTTAAAGAAAGCTTTTTTAATATGAGAGATGATGGGCCTCTAAGTACTGGGCTGCGGTGGAGGGGAGTGGGGGGGATGGGGCTAGAATGGCTCAGAGTCTTTTCTGCCAACCCACTGTGGGTTAAAAGACCACATCTAAGGGTCTCCTCCAAGTGTACTCCTGGCAAATTCTGCTCAACCGTTTAGATTAAGATCCCATGCTTTTTACTCTGGATTGCATTGTATTTAGAGGATGGCTAGATTCTCTGGTCTTCCACCTCCCGAGCCTGACCCCTAGGCATTGCCTTCAGCCTACCCATGCTGTTAAGTGGCAACTGATAATAACCTCTGATCTTACACCACCACCAGAAGGCACTGTGCACAGCAAGGTCTCCAACTTTACTCCTCCAGACACCACTAGGTGTTTCTAAGGGGGAAGTCATCCCCTTTGCTCTGACTCTTAGAAGTGTAAAGGGCCTGTCCGCCCCCATTTCTCATCTCCCTCTTTTCTTTAAGTGGGCCCATCTAGTAGAACCTCTGGTCAAACTTCTAGGATAAGCCAGGTCCTCTGCCCTTGAACTTGGCCTCCACACCTACTGGATCCCATCCAGTGTCCTTTGGTTTGACCCAGACTGGATATGCTTGTCTCTTCCAGCTGAAGTGCTTCGTTGCCTCAACAGTGCCCTTCAGGTTGGCTGTGGGGCTTTTGCCTGCCTGGAAAACTCCACGTGTGACACAGATGGGATGTATGACATCTGTAAATCCTTCTTGTACAGCGCTGCTAAATTTGACACTCAGGTAATAAGAACTTGACTTCTGCTCCAAAAGGCTGCTTGTCTTTTGACAGAGTGCTTGACTATTGTTCTTAGGAACCAGTCTAGTAGGGAGCCAGCCATGTTTCCCAGACTTGCTACTCAAAAAGCCCATGCCAGGGTATAGAGAGAGAGAGAGAGAGAGAGAGAGAGAGAGAGAGAGAGAGAGGTGAACATGCATGCATACAGTTTGGACCATGAAATGTCTTCTGTCCAGGGCTTTCCCCACCCCCACCTCTACCCCCCACTACTATGAGGGGCTAGCTGAGGCTGGCTTATAACAGGAGGGCAGATGAGAAGAGTTTCTCTTCTTTGAAAGGAAATAAAAATTTTCTTCTAGCAGAGAAGTACCCCCTCGAATGTCCTAACATTATTCTATCATGTATTCTGAGTTACCAAAACCTTAATCTCGCCGGTCATGGTGGCAGCACACCTTTAATCCCAGCACTCGGGAGGCAGAGGCAGGAGGATCTCTGTGAGTTCAAGGCCAGCCTGGTCTACATAGTGAGTTCCAGGACAGCTGGGGCTACAGAGAGACTCTGTCTTAAAAAGAAAAAAAAAAGAAAGAAAGAAAGAAAGAAAGAAAGAAAGAAAGAAAGAAAGAAAGAAAAGAAAAGAAAGAAAACCTTAATCTCAAGAATATAAAACTGGAATCTGACCATTTCCAAGCCTCAGAACACTTGACAATGGCTCCCCCCCACCCCCATCTCATTTCCCTTCTGTGGAGCTCAGTTTTCAAGACAGTCTAATTAAGAAGGGAATCTTTCTTTTTTAACTCTTGGTGCTGACATCAGAGCAAGTCCCCTTTAAGGACTCCAGGTCACAGACCCTGACTTGTTTTGTCTGATCCACCTAACCCTTATCTTCTGTTCTCTGGCAGGGAAAAGCATTTGTCAAAGAGAGCTTAAAGTGCATCGCCAATGGGATCACCTCCAAGGTCTTCCTTGCCATCCGGAGGTGCTCCACTTTCCAGCGGATGATTGCTGAGGTGCAGGAAGAGTGCTACAGCAAGCTGAACGTGTGCAGCATCGCCAAGCGGAACCCAGAAGCCATAACTGAAGTCGTGCAACTGCCAAATCACTTCTCGAACAGGTACCCAGTGGGTCCCCTTCTTCCAAGTCAGTGGGAAGGGGCCTGGCCAGCCGAGCTAGGCTGGGAAGGAGGGTTAATTAAATTGTCACAGTCAAGCTCTTATTTTAGCTTATACCTTTCCCAGCTTTGGAAGGGAGGAAATATGTGTGTGTGTGTGTGTGTGTGTGTGTGTGTGTGTGTGTGTGTGTGAATGGTTGACAATTTCAGCAGCTTGAAATCCCCCCTGGTATTTTAGGAAAGTCTTGCCATGCAGCTAACAGAAAGCTTGTTTGGCACATCCCTGTGTGCATTTCTGTGTCCAATTCTTACCATAACCCTGAAGGAAATAATGAAGCTTCTGGAAAGTACCTTTGAGACATCAGATTTGGCTGAAACTGCGGCTGTGCAACAATACAATAGGCCATGATTTTTAAAAGAAAAAAATCTGGTTCAAAATGTCAGAATACAGGCTTTTATTAAATCTGTATGCCTTTGAAATCAGTCCTAAACCTAGCCAGATAATTCAGTGACTAACCCAGAATAAGCCATCTTATTATCCAGGGACTTGGATTTTTCTCTACGAACAGTAAAGTGGCAACAAGGAGCCATCCTTGTGACCCTTTCCAGACCTCATGTCATCTCACCTCTCTAGCCCAAGACTTCCCAGAAAGAAGGGCAGGTAGCTACAGCACCGCATTTGGATCTTGGGTGACCCAGAGCCACTGAGCGCATGTCATCTGAGCCCCAGGCCTTGCTGTGTCCTTGGTCGAGGTCTTTGCCAGCCAAGAGTGAACCCCTGATGCATTAGAAGCCTGGCATCCTAATAATGTGTGGGTGTCTTAGAAATGTTTCCAGCAAGAGCTGGGCAGGCATGGATGGGTGCAGTCAGTAGTAATTCAGTCTGTTAGGGTAGCCTACTGAGACGCCCTGGGCCAAAGTCCTGAAATCTTACAATTCTTTGAGTCTCCAGCCAAATATGCATGTATTCATGAGGAATAGCCTTTCCTTCTGATCCCCTAAGGGTTATCACACACTTAATCTGACCAAATTCCTAGCCAAATGCCTCCATCCTCAGAGAATGGCAACGGCCAGGTCTTTCTGGGACTTAGGCATGATTTAGTCACGTGCACATGTACAGGTGGAAGACCAGAAAAGTTGCTCCTCCTCAGGAAAGGTTAAAGTCCCTACCATGAAACGTGAAATTTTGGATCCATTTGTACCCACAGGTTAGGCCTGCATGTAGAATTACAAGTCATCTCCCAGAGACCATCTATCCAGCCCTTGAAAGCAACTTGACCGCAGCATTCTAATCAATTTTCTCTGAAGAGGAACATTGCTAGATCTTTTCTCTCAAATAGCTCTCTCTTTAGATCAACCATGATTTTAAAGTTCTCTTGGGAAGATTCTTATTGAAGAGTGGAGGGGCTATACACTTGGCTATTTGTTGGAGACTTCCTTAATCATAGGGGGGGGAAATGAAGACCTCTTAATAGGACAATGGTTAGGGACAAAGGAGATACTTAAGGAGTGAGAAGGATGGGTGTTTGTAGAGCTATCATTACAGATTTAGATCCTTAAAGATCTTGCAGCACATATGACCTCTAATGTGGCACAAGACCAAGGCTAGACGCAGCTCATTATGTCAACTTAAGTGTCATTTTTCCTAATGAAGGGAGAGTTAAGGTAGAACGGAAGTTGCAGATTTTAGATTAAAGATCTCCACTTAAGACTACTAAAAAGAATTGTTAACATCACTTCCTTTAATAAGTGTCTTATCTGTAACACTTTTAGAAAATGGTCCCAAAGACAGTTAGTTTCCTGATCTTCTTCACAAGCTTAGCAGTAAAGGTCAATGGGGAAAGGGTGGCTAGCCCTTTGAGACCACAATCTCTCATGCAACCCTTACCTTTTTCCAAGTATTTTGCTTCAGCGTGCTACTATTATTCCTGTTCAGGACTGTAGAGATTTCCGGTTCCAGGCTGGCCTGACTTGCTTTATTTCAGCTCCTCACCCTCCTCAAACATCCTGCTCTCCCAGCCTCTGTCCCAACATAGACACATGCAAAGTGGCTGCCAGTTGGCAGCGACTAGCAAAAGGAAGTAGTTACAGGTTCATTCCACCTTCCTGTGGTTTATCTAGCATGAGATTTAGGGTGGAGAGTCCAAAAGCCTGTGACTAGACTAAGGGGCAGAACAGGGGAATGTTCCCGTGACAGAGGTGCATCTGGGAGAGGGAAGGTAGGCGGGAGTGTCCCCTACCTTGATTTGTAATCCACACCTTCAGTCGTGAGAGAGGCAGGCAGGAATGATGGGGCAGGCAGGGCAGCATGAAGCTTGGGAACCAATTAGACCAACCCAGATCCAGAGTGGGAAAACTGACAAAGCGTCCAACTCTCTAGGGCATGGATAGGGAACAGGAAACAGAAGAATAATATTGATCAAGGGAAACAAAGGACTATTTATAAACCCTCACACAGAACGTTCCTTAGCAGAATGTGTGTATTTGGGTTAGCATGGCTGAAACTGTAGCTATGGAGAATATCTGATCTTATTCTTTACTGAGGCAGGGAAAACTCAGGGATGGGATTTTCAAAATGAGAAGAAAGAAGCATGCTTTTATAAAAAGTTCCTTCCAAGCTGCAAGACCAGGGTGCTTAATCTGCAGTGCACTCCCTCCGTGTGTCATAAAGGCTGTCAGGCTAAAGAAAGGAATCATTTTAAGTACTCCCATCTCCCCCTAGAAAGGAAGTGTCTTCGAAGCTGTACTATTTCACTGTTTTGTCAGACTGAGAAGCAAAATGTGCACTGAATCCCTAGAAACAGAATGCCATAGCTGAGGGTGACTGTTAATCTAAACTAACTTCCCCCTGTTACTGACTGAGGAACAGAGGCACAGAGAGAGGAGCAACCTGATAAGGATCTCACAGCTTATGAGTCACAAAATTGGGCTCGGAATTTGCATGGCCATGAGCCAAGCTATTTTGATTTCTGCTTCAAAAAAAAGCAGCCAGAAAAACCCTGCAAGAAGGTCCCCTTAAGCTAAAAATAGAATACCAAGCATAATTGAATATATGTGCACCACAGTGTTCAGCAATGAATTTTGTGTATATTCTCTCCTCTAAAAGACTCACCATTCTCCATAGCTAGAGTGAATAAAAGTTATTGGTATAAAAGAATCTTCAATAGACAAATGACAATTTCTAAGTCAACTTTTGCCAGAGGCACACACAGCCTCTTAAATCAACCGTGTTGCTTAGCAACCTGTAGGAAAGGTCTTCTCATTGATCTGCACAGTCCAGAGGTGAACACTATAGTCCAGTCTCTTTGGCGACAACAGGGTTTGGCTGCACTGACATCAGGCAGCCTGGTAAACGCTTCCACTTTTGAGGAGCACTAATGGAGCCATGGTCCATTTTATAATTTAAGATTTTTCTCTTAGCCTACCCCACTGAGTTACCAACGCTCCCTGAAGGAAGCAGGAAGTCACTAAGAACAGTCAGGCTAACAGGAGTCATTGTGAAGAAACACCAAGAGCAGGTATTATATCTAGCTCAGCAGTGAAAGGAACACCAAGGATGGGGCCCCCAGAGTCAGGTGGCAGTACGGCCCCAAGGAGCTACGCAGAAGGCCCTCGCCAGCTAGGCAAGCTGAATTTCTTTAAGGGGATTAAACTTCATCATCCACACAAGTGCTTCCCTTTCTTTCAAAGAAGAATGAACTTTCCAGTCTTTGTGTTTTTAAGGAATGATCACATTTTCCAGCCCATGGGGTCGTATCTCTCATGAAGAGTTCTTTCTAGATGTGGAGGAGTTGCCTTCCCTAAGCTATAAAGTCCCTTACTGAACTTTATCCTCTAAAATAAACCCTTGATCCAGGAGAGCCAGGTCCTGCCATAGCCCAGGGGATGAACAGGAATATACATGCATAAAGTTCTTGGGGCACAGTTGTTTATCCTCAGTTTTTCCAAAACTACTTTTCTCCCCCATTGCTCTATCCAAGTAAGTTCTACTTGACTCATGTACTTTGTAATTCCAAAGGGCTGGAAAATGTTCCTCTGAGCCAGTTTCACTCACAGCTGGATATAATTGTCCCTGACAGGAGGCCTGTAGCCAGGGCTGTGAGCAAGCCAGACACTGCTCTTCTATGTCCCCACTTTATCTTCTCACCCACAGAAGGGTGACTGATTTGCTTCACTGCTCACGGTCCACTCTGTTTACTGTCCATCCCTGAGAGCACCTCTCTGAGGGTTAAGGGATTCTGGAAAGATGCTTGATCTTGTGCTCTGAGAGATGAGTTAAAAAGAAACAGGATTCTTTTTCATGGACAATCCCATGGCCCCAGAGAGCATCAGGCTACTCCTATGAAAGATTCTGTCCAGGAGAGTTTCCCACAGAGTTGATGGGTTTAGACAATCATCTTGTCAAAATGGAGCAGACACATTCCAACTCAGTTTGGAAAATACTCAAACTCCTCCTCAAAGAACAGCACGAGTCATTTAAATCCTCTAAAAATTAGAAAGCTTAATCCTCTCAAAGCCATAACACTTAGCTGCATCATTTGAAATGTTTTTTCAAATTTTGTTCCATAGGCGAAAATAATCTATGCTAAACATAAGGGTTTTTTTTTTTTTCTTTTGTTGTTGTTGTTGAGTTATTTGTTTTCTTGTTGGGTTTTCTTTTTCCAAATTATCAAGACTACAAATAATTTCTTTAGGAAATCAAGAGTTTTCACCAGAATTATATTTTAAGTTCTTTTCATTGAGGTTGAAAGTCTATATTAAGTCTATATTATGTATCTATTAAGAAAAGATTTCAATATAGATATAAGCACAGGGATAGACAGTGAGACCTAAGAAAAAGTCAGTGTCAGACACACAAAGTAAGGTGGATACAGGCTTCTTGAGCAAGAGAGTCACCCTGCTTTTTAAGCTCTATTTCCTCAGCAACCACAAAAAAAAAAAAATGTAAATTTTCACAGTCAATAGGCAGTGCAGCACAATGACACTCAGCCACTTAGATACAAAGAATAAGGCTAGAGTCCTGCCCTTGAGATTTGAATCTAGTCAAGGAAAAAGGCAAGTCATGAAACATCAAATGTTGGTGCTTGAGACAGTAACAGAAGACCATAATACATCCAAACCGGAGCCACCAAAGCCTGGACAGTATGAGCAGCTTCTGTGGCACCACAGAAGCCTGAACCCTTAAGGAATATTCACCTTTCTTGCTAAGTTTCCTCATAACCCAGAATTTGGCCAAAGAAGCCCAAATATATCCCTTTGGAAGAAACATGAAAATGGAGTCAAGTTTTAGCCTTCTCAAGACTGGCTGAGTAGGGATAAGGGAAGCGGATTTCATAGAAAAATGAATGGGCTTTAGACCAAGGTTTAGTTAGTATACATACATCCATCTATGTGTAGACATTACCAGGAAAAAGGGAAATTGCAAAGAGATATCCAAATAATTGCCAATCCATGTGTAGTGATTGTTCACATAAGCTTTGACTTTAAGACCCACCTCACTGTATTCATTTCACTTGACTGAGTTCCCCTCTTGCCATTAACTCAGTGTCTGACCTTGGGCAAGGCACTCTAATTTCTTCTCTGCAAAATGAGAAGATGTTGTGTTGTCCCAGTTAGCTCTAAGAGTCTGTTTTCCAAATTTTCAGGCATTATACTCTGCCTAGTCAGTGTGATCTAAATCTCCTGAGCTCTAAACATGGAGATGGACTTATCTTACCAGGGCTGGTGAACCCAGGGGTCATTTCCACCCAAACACAGAGGGAAAGAAAAGCTACCTTTAGCAATTAGAGAGATGGCTCAGCAGTTAAGAGTACCACACTGGCTGCTCTTGCAGAGGACCTAGATTCAGTTCCCAGCACCCCTACAGTGGCTAACAATTGTCCATAACTCTAGTTCCAGGGGATCCAACACCCTCTTCTGACCTCCCTGGGCATTGCATGACATAGGTGCACTTATATACATCCAGGCAATACACCTGTACACATAAAATAAAAAATAAACAAAATATTAAAAAAATTTAAAAGCCACCTTTAGCTAATGAACTAGTAACCTTTGCACAATTTGAGCACTGTTCCTGGTCCTTATGTGGCTCTCCCTAATCATAGATCCTCTCTTTCCCAATGCAGATACTATAACAGACTTGTCCGAAGTCTTCTGGAATGTGATGAAGACACAGTCAGCACAATCAGAGACAGCCTAATGGAGAAAATCGGACCCAACATGGCCAGCCTCTTCCACATCCTGCAGACAGACCACTGTGCCCAGACACACCCAAGAGCTGACTTCAACAGGAGGCGCACCAGTGAGCCTCAGAAGCTGAAAGTCCTCCTCAGGAACCTCCGAGGTGAGGGGGACTCTCCCTCCCACATCAAACGCACCTCCCATGAGAGTGCATAACCAGGGAGAGGTGCAGCCTCACCAAGCTAATAGCATTTTAGGGGTGTTGACACACCAACTTTGAGTGTACTGTGCCTGTTTTTATTTTTGTTTTTATGTAGTTCCTATTTTCTATGCCCCCTTAAAGAAAACTGCATGAAACTAGGCTTCCGTAATCAATATTCCAACCTTCTGCAGTGGCAGCATTCTTACAACAGAATACATGTGATCGTTCTGCTTCTCCTTGGGAGAATGTAGCCTCTTTAGCCCCTTCCTCTATGAAGTCTTTTCCCAGCTCCCCACCAACTCCTCTCAAACACAAAACATTCATGTAACTGCCCAGTGGTCATAATCTGAAGATGTGGAGCCCTTTAGAATGGTTGCCCAGTAGAGTTAGCTGACACAAAACAACTTTATTTAAATGCACGTCTTAAATGCTCATAAATACGTTAAATGGAATTCGTGTTATGAATCTGTGCTGGCCATAGACGAATATGAATGTCATGTATGAATTCTTGATCTCTAACGAGTCTTATGGTCTCGATCCTCCAATGTCTAATTTCCTTTCTGACATATTTACCAAATTGCTCAAACCTGGTTCTCCAACCGGACTTTGAGCCAGCATCTTCTTGCATCTAACAAAAAACAAAAAGCTAACATCTTTATGTACTGTAACTGCTCAGAGCTTTAAAAGTATCTTTAACAATTGTCTTAAAACCAGAGAATCTTAAGGTCTAACTGTGGATTATAAATAGCTGAAAACTATTGTACTGTACATAAATTCCAGAGAACTCTGCTTAACAAAGCAGTCTATAATAACTTTATTGCATATAGATTTAGTTTTGTAACTTAGCTTTATTTTTCTTTTCCTGGGAATGGAATAACTATCTCACTTCCAGAAATCCACATAAATGTTCCTTGTGGCCTTTTTTATAGCTAAGGGGGTAGAAGTAGTTTTAACTCAACATCAGAACTTAAGATGGGCCTATTTGAGATAGGAAAACCCAACAGGTTTATCTGAAGGACCCCAGGTAAGATGTTAATCTCCCAGCCCACCTCAACCCAGAGGCTACACTTGACTTAGATCTATCCTGAGACAGCTCTGTCACATCCAACTGAGAATTCCAGGAACCAAAACAGATCATCCTTTTGGGCTTGGACCACTACTGTGACAAGGCCTATTATACCTTCCATCAGTGCCTGGCACTCTGGTAAATGATGATGGGGTGGGAGATTCTTCCACTAACCCAATCAGGAATGAGTCAATCAGCCTTTGGGTCTTTAGTCCGGGGGACTTGGGGCTGAGGGAGTATAAATAACCCTGGGCTGTCCAGCCTTAATAGAGTCCTCTTACTATTTTGTCCTGTAGCACGCTGCCTGCCAAAGTAGTCCTGGCAGCTGGACCATCTCTGTAGGATCTTTAAAAAAAAAAAAAAAGAAAAAAGAAAAAAAAGAAAAATATATATAGAATGAAGGAGGGCATAAGAGCTGGTGGTTTGATCATTTCCGCTGTGATGTTTACAAGATGGCAGCCACCAAAGCCAAATGATTAACCTGTCTACGAACAACAGTAGTTTCTCAGGGTCATTATCCTTGAACCCAACAGCCCCTTATGAGTGTCACTGCCCACCAAAGGTCAATGCTGGGGGGAAGAGGGAGGAGGGGTAGTTGTGCAGGGGCCGCTCCAAACTCACTTGGGTAGAAACTATTGGTGCTTGGCTCTCACTAGGCTACACCCAGAGTTGACCAAACTGAGTTGTAAGGACCCTGGTGGGAGGAGGGAGGGCACCAGTCCAGGAAAATGAAAAGCAATACAACTTTACCGTAAAGCCTTTAAAATCAGTACCGTGCTGCTCAAGGACCAAGATCAAGTGCAGCAGACCCAGCAGCAGCAGCAGCAGCAGCAGCACAAACATTGCTGTCTTTGTCCCCACACAGCCTCTAAGCGTGCTGACATCAGATTGTTAAGGGCATTTTTATACTTAGAACTGTCCCATCCCCAGGTCCCAAACAAATGGACACTGCCTTAGCCTCTTGGAAATCAGGTAGAGCATATTCTAAGCTAGACTCGCCCCTCTCCCCCACTTCCCACCCCAGGCAAGGCTGAGGTCTCCGAACCAGAAAAGCTAATCAAGTGTGTGTGTGTTGTGCATTTTGCAAACCCACTAAGCCAGAACCCCAAAGTGACAAGTAGCTTATGAGAATTCCTAGCAAAATGCTCTGGCTCCTCACTCTCTCACCTCTCTTCTTTATTTTTGCTGTGACTTCCTCAAACCGTGGTACCCCCTTTTCTCCCCACAGTGATACTTATATATGTAATCTACAATACATAAATCTACTCATAGGGAAAGAAGCAGTTTTCGAGTTTTTGTTTGTTTGGGGTTTGTTTGTTTGTTTGTTTTCTTCTCTTGCTTCTGTTTCTCCCCCACCGCACTCTCTCCAGCTCCCTTGAACTTCCAAAGCTTCGTCTTGTTTGCTGCAGAGTGATTCGGGGGCTGATCTAGACCAGTTTGCATGATCTCCTCTCTTGTGATTTGGTTGCACTTTAGAACATTTTTGTGCCATTATATTTGCATTATGTATTTATAATTTAAATGATATTTAGGTTTTTGGCTGAGTACTGGAATAAACAGTGAGCATATCTGGTATATGTCATTATTTATTGTTAAATTACATTTTTAAGCTCCATGTGCATATAAAGGTTATGAAACATATCATGGTAATGACAGATGCAAGTTATTTTATTTGCTTATTTTTATAATTAAAGATGCCACAGCATAATATGAAGCCTTTGGTGAATTCCTTCTAAGATAATAATAATAAAGTGTTATGTTTTATTGGGTTCCCCCTCCCCATGTCTTTCATTGTTATTCTTTAAAACTTTCTTGGGCCCATGGGATGTCTCAATGAGTAAAGTACTTGCTGGACAAATATAACAATGTGAGATGAATGGAGAGACTCAACTCCACAAAGTTATCCTCCAATTTTCACATGAGCACCATGGCATGCATATGTTAACATTCTCTCTCTCTCTCTCTCTCTCTCTCTCTCTCTCTCTCTCTCTCTCATACACATACTGACCACAACAATAAACTGTATGTCTTAAAAAAAAACTTGAATGTGAATTTACGAGTATGAAGTCAGTTTCTGATTCATTTTCTTTAAAGTGACTAATTATGGGTCAATATGAATATTAATATGGTTTAAGCCAACATTTGCCAAATATATTTAAAACCATTCAGTGGCTCCCATTACCCAGGGACTAAGAGGATGACTCAGGGAGTAAAGGGCTTCCTATGCTATCATGAAGATCTGGGTTCGGATCCCAGATACCCATGTCAAAAGCTGTGCGTGGCAGCATGTGCCTGTGACCCCACATCTGGGGACGTGGTTGCAAGAGGATCCCTAGAGCTCAGTGTCCAACCAGCCTCGCTGAACTAGCTGCAGGTTCAGTGAGAGGCCTTGTCTCTAAAAACACAGTAGAAACTAAATAGGAAAGATACCTCTGGCTTACACACATGTGTACACACACACGAACATGTATACACATTCACAAGAAAACAATTGAAACTCAAACTCCTTCCAAGGCTGAAAAGAATTTAGGGGTCTGCAGACCACCGGACAACCCAAGTTCATCACTTGACCCTCTCCGTTCAGTGACCTCTGCTTGCTGGTGGTGCGGGCAGGGTGGGGGAATGACCCTCAGTCCCCCAGGTGTTTGGGTACACTGGCCACACTTTCTGGAAGGTGTCATCCTTTCCTCTCTACCTCAACTGGAAGCACCTGGTGGTAGGTGTGACCCGAAGATAAAAAGAACACCCTCAATACTGCAAATAAAGGTTTAGAATGCAGCGGAGAAGGAAGTAAAGACTGCTGAATAGGGAGAGGGAAGCAGACAGACTGCAGTTATGACCGTCCAGCTATGAGACCAGTTGGGATTGAATGTTGGCTCTGTTGCTTAGTAACAGCATGAAGTCAGGTCAGTTGTTTAATCTCAAAAGGCATCAGTTTCTTCCTCCATACAATGAGAACAGTAATGGTGATACCACAGGACCACTGTAGAGATATAAAACAAGTGAGCTGCTTCCCACAGCACTCAGTACAGCTCACTGAGTATCTGTTAAGACCATCATGGGTACACAGAGGTAGAGTAAGCACTCTCCATCTCAGAGGATAGAAACGAGTTCACCACAGCACCACAAGTTAGTTGGCTCTTTTTAGATGGCTGTGAGCTCAGTCATGGTAAAATAAAGGGCTGCAACAAGAATGTTTTCAAGTGGGACCTTGTCTAATTTTTATTAGATTCTTCTCATAATTTAAATTCAAATGAAGATGTTTTCCCAGTCCTTTCTAATCTCAAACTCCATTTCCCCCCAAGTCCAGATATGCATAGGATAGCTACCTAATAGAATAAGAATTGTTACCTCAAGGTAAAAACTATGTTGGATTTACTCTCCTTGGCCACAGAACAGTACATCTTCCTCATTCCTATCTTCCATCCTCAGTTTTCTTTCAATATTTGTATAGAGCAGCCATGCACTGAGCTACAGTATAAAGAACTTAGAACCTGAATTTCTACACTTGCATTTAAATCCAAGTCCCTCAGTCATCTCCAAGACATTGGACTAAAAGTCTGACCTCCTCCTGTACATCTCTATATGACACAGGAACATATAACAGGACTTTACCTCCAAAACTGGCTGGGAACTAAATGTGATATATAGAAAGCATTTAAAATAGTACCTAGCACACACCAGGTACCCTCTCTGTATACTATTCATTAATCACTCAACAAACCTTATTACCATTTATATTCAAATTTTTACCACCATTTAGAGTCTACTCTCACCCTCAACATGAGTCTTGGGGAATATCCTCTTAGATGACAGATTTTGTTTTCTCCTATACATTTCCCTTTTTGTAAATCACTCCTCACTACTATTCAGTCATGATTCTTTAATTTAAATTATAAAAATCACAACTTACAAAACATGACAAATTATGCAATGATCAACCTGTCTCCCACAATCAAGTTTCAGGAATAATACAGCATAGATTTCATAGTCTCGTGTCATTGAAGTATTTGAGGGGAGAAATGGGGAGATAGCTCAATGGCAAAGCACTTGCCGTGTAAGCGCAAGAGAACCCGCATAAAAGCTGGACACTGTAGCACTCATGTTGTGAGATGGGAGGCAGGAGACTTCTTGTAAGATCAAAGGCCGGTGAGCTTGATGTACACTGTAACAGTGAACAGTAAAGAGACCTTGCCTCAACACGGTAGAAGTGAGAACTGACTGGATTGAGAACTCACTCATTCTGATCCTTGTCTGCCAATCAAAGGCATCCCTCCTCTCCCTCTGTACTTAAAGGATTTATGGCTTCCAGTGAGGCTAGATGCTATTCTCAACTCTTACACAACTAAATCATGCTACAGGTGTTCTCTGCTGCGGGCAAACCAGAAACAGTCTATGTTCACAAGAGACTCTCATTGTTTCCAACAAGTGGTCAAAAATCCTGGACCCAGTTCCAACAATGGCCTGGGAGTTTTTGGAAGCACAAGCACTGCAGACCGTGGCTCCTTCCCTCTGCCGTGTGCTCTCCTCCAGCCCTATCCAGCAGGAGACTGCCGGGACTGCTGTTCTCATACCCTTGCATACTGCCAATGCCATCATGCCCATATACTGGTTATCCAATGTCAGTACTCAAAATGTGAGCTGCTCCAGTCATCCAGGCCCCTTCCATCTGCACACCCCCGTATCATTTTATGTTACTCCTCACAGAGACAATCTCCTACCCTTGTCCTCCTTCCAGAATCTACCCATCCCCGGGTAAACAAATTATGCTAAAGTTGTCTCTTTATATCCAAAGATTCCAGGCCACCTGCCCAGGTATCAAGATCTATGGATGCTCAAGTGCCCATCTTCCCATATGTGGTAGATAATCCCTAGAATACTTACAATACCCAAAATGCAACAGAAATCCTATGTTAATAGTTGTTACATTGTAAACGTTAAGAAATAAAGACCAAAATATCTCCAGTGTTTAGAACAGGCGCCATTTTTCTTTTATGATTTTTTTTTTATTTTTTATTTTATGAGCATTAGTGTTATGACTGCACACAGGTGACTGTGTTGTGAAGTACCCATGGAAACAGAAGAGGGCATCAGATCACCTGGAACTAGAATTATAGACCATTGTTAGCCACCATGTGGGCGCTGGGATTCAAACCCTGGTCTTCTACAAGAGCAGCCAGAGGAGCCATTTCTCCAGCCCCTTATGAATATTCTTTATTCATAGCTAGTTGAATGTGTGGTTGTGGAAGCGAAGGACATGGATACCCAGCTGTATATCATTGGCCTCTGTTCCTGTCTCTATCTTCTGTCCTAACTGAAACCCAGTCCCTCAAAGAGCAGTGCTCCATGAAGTGCTTCTAAATGGTAATTTATACTTACCAATGGCAAGGTTGGCAAGTGCCTTATGTAAGCCTCTTTTCCCCAATACTGCTAAATACTAAGACTATGACACTTCCGATGGGCAGAGACACAGACTACCATCCCTACAACCCACTTTCCTTTCTGTTACTGTTAGCCAGGTGCAGATACGTTGGAATGACCTTAACAAAATTGCCTCTTTTTTACGAGAATATGAGACTCACGATTTTCTTTTTCATTCTTAAGTCACATGCTGAGTTAGGAAAGGTCACTATTCCTGGGGCAACTTCTCTAGCACTCAAACTCTTCACGCTTCCTTGGTTCCACTGATGATACTATGTATCCAGTATCTTCAACCTGAAATCAGCAAAAGACAGCAGTGTCTGACTGGTCATCGTTCATGGCAGACCACTTGAGAATGCTATCACCCTTTCGTGAAAGGACAATTCTAATACCATAAATGAAAATTGTCACCTTCAGAACGCAACTCCTTCATAGAACTCCTGACGAATTCTTAACACTGCAGCAGTTATTTAAACACACACCCTCCGGCAGCATCTCACTCCTTCTACATTTTCACCATTTTCTTCTCCACTCTTGTGTTGGTTCATTTTTTGTCAACTTGACACTTACTAGAGTCACCGGGGAAGATGAAACCTCAACTGAAGAATTGTAGAAATCAGATTGGCCTGTGACTATGTCTGTGGGTCATTTTCTTAATTGCTAGTTAATGTGGGAGGACCCAGCCCACTGTACACAGTGCCATCCTTAGGGAGCTAGGTCTCGGCTGTAAAAGAAAGTAGCTGGGAGAGCAGGATGGCAAGCCAGGACCTCCAAGGTCTCTGCTTCAGTTCCTGCCTCCAGGTTTCTGCCCTGAGTACATGCTCTGACTTCCCTCGATGATGGATTCATACCTGGGAGTTGTAAGATTAAATGAATCCTTTCTTTCCCAGGTTGATTTTCACCAGAGTGTTTTCCACAAGAAGAGAAAAGCAAACCAGAACACCCCTTACCACCATCTCCTCCCTTCCCAGCCTTGAGCCCATGGTTAATCAACCAGCTCAGCCATGCTGTGGCAGCACCTTCAAATGGCCTGCCTCATAATCTTTTGTTGTGCCCAATTGGAAAAAATCCCAAGCAAGGTATCTGCCTTCTCCGTTAAAAAAAAGAAATCGTAAGGCCATGAAGAGTTGTGGGATCTCTTCAGTTTGTCAGCTTCGAGTTCAACAGGACCCAGAGTCCTGTCCTGGGAATCATTTAGCCCTGCCCGTGCAGCTCCACTTCCTGTTCCCCCACCATTATAACCTCCACTCCAGTCAGTCCCCCCACTGATCCACTGCCTTCTGATCCCCAGTGAAAAATCTTGCCTCCTATAACACAGACAAAAACGGAAACAATTGTGTTCAAGGACAATCCTAGTTCCCTGCCGCCAGACACATACTTGCTGGTCTTTGTTGCTGTTCCTTTGATCAACAAATGTAGAGTCTCACTTCATTGGAGACTAACAAACACACCTGAATTCTAGGTGTCATTGTTATCCACAGTCAGGCAAGATCACTAGCCATCAGGTGCTCACCACCAGCACCATCGCCCTACTTCAACCTGCATCATCTCCACAGGGTACATGAGTGAAAAACACTACAGTCACCCCCACGGCCTATATCAATCAGCACCCACAGCCCACAGTCATCCCCACAGCCTACATCAGTGACTACACCTTAGGAATAGTCATCCCCAAAATATAACTTCATACACACACACACACACACACACACACACACACACACACATAAAATGTCTGCATTCATTTTCTTCATTTCCTATTAAACCTCCTACTTTTTTTTTTTTTTTATGTTTTTGGTCTTTTTGAGACAGGGTCTCCCTGTAGCCCCAGCTGTCCTGGAACTCACTCTGTAGACCAGGCTGGCCTTGAACTCACAAAGATCCTCCTGCCTCTGCCTCCCAAGTGCTGGGATTAAAGGTGTGCGCCACCACGCCCAGCTCAATCTCCTACTTTTTAAGAATATGATGTGCATGGGGCTGGAGAGATGGCCTAGCAGTTAAGAGCACCAACTGCTCTTGCAGAGGACCCAGGTTCGATTCCCAGTACCCACGTGGCGGCTGAGAACCGTCTTTAACTCCAGTTCCAGGGGAATCCGATAGCCTCTTCTGACCTCCGTGGCATTGCACAACACAGGTCCACCAACCTACATGCAGACAGTACATTCATACACATAAAAAATAAATAAAAATCTTTTAAAAAAAGAATATGATGTCCAAAAAAAATGATGTTCACCTATCTATCACCTGAAATGTGAAATGGTTACCAACCAGGTTAAAAAAACAACACTAGACACTAAACTCAAAAGAGGCTTTGTATCTCTCATCTCATTTGATTGATTTGTGCCACATGGCAGCATAACAGCTATGGTCCTCTTCAAAGATTTTCCATGACAACTTCCTTCTCCAGATGTTCCATATCAATTTTTAACTCCCTTTCCCATGTCTTAGATACTGAGGAACTCCTTGGCTTCCTGTGCTGGGCTCTCATTTCTCCTTTTGATTGTTTTTAATATCATCATCTACATCATATTCTATTGCCATTTCTGAATTTCCATATTTTCCTTGGAAAAAAATCTCATGGGCTTCAGATCCACTTACTGAACCAGATGGAGGTTAGCCATGCTGATGTATGGCCGCCAAAATTTTTACACGTCCGGGACTATACTTTTCAAATCTCTTTCATTTTCAAAAAGACCCCTTCTGCGTAACTGAGTTCACTGAGTGGCCTTTTTGTTGACTATCTCTAAGGCTCTCTCCTCCTCCCCCTCAGCAAACAATATCCACTGATTTCCCCCCACTAGTTATCTTCAGATCTGTCCATTGGTTCACATTCACATCAATACTCTCTTGATTTAGACCCCACCCTGAGGAGTCTTATAAATTTGCCCTCAGTTTCCAGGAATGTCCTGCCTGATCTTAACACCAAATCAGTTTCCACCTTAAGGCCATGAGACTCTCCAGAGAGTCCATCTAGTGCTGTCACTCCACCACTTGAAAACTATATGGTAACTAAAATATCAGAAGAAAGGCCCACACATTTGGGTGTGACTTTAGGGTCCCCAAAGAAGGCCCATTGTGACTGAGGGTGAGTCTTCGGGGTGGTACCACTAGGAGTAAGTCCCTAGGTCACTGGAGGTGTATGGAAGAGATATCTGTCTCTCTCCTCTCCTCTCCTCCTTTTCTTTCCCTTCCTTTCCTCTCCTCTGCTCTGCACTGGCTTGAAATGTGACCTCACACCAACTCCTGGTCCCATAATTGGCACTTTCCATTCACCATGACATCTTTGCCAAAATTGAGCTGAACTTATGTAAGTAGCACACCCTTGAACTTCCAAAACTGTGAGCTGAATAAATCATTTCTCTTTATAACTTAGATGCCTTGGGCACTGTGTTATAGTTGCACAAAGATTTTATTGCATGAAATATTAATACTATATTATCAAGCCACATCTTACTGATAACAAACCCAATCCCTACCTACCTTATTTCTTTCATTGTGAATTCTAGCCACATATGTAGGATCTATAAGTCCATGTGTTTACACTGCTCTTCTTTACCTGTGGGTTCAATTGCATAAACCATATAATAATATCTTGCTATGCTATTTCATCTCACTGATATGCACAATCCTGTGTGTGGCTAATCACTTACTACTCACCTTTTAGTATTCAGTTAACTGAATTCTTCTTCCACTGAGGTTCCCATGACTACCTAAGATAAGGTTAGATGCCTCCTATATGCTTCTAAAGCCTCGCATAGTGACCTCTGCACTGGAGATTTTAAGTTGTCATCTGACATTTTATTCTTCCACAGCAACACATGATGCTTTTGAGAGCCAGGATTTCTCAGCATTGTCTACCTATTATCTAGTTTGGTGCCCAGTACCTGGCATACACTCAACAGGGAGCTGGCGAATTCTGTTGAATAGGAACATGGCAGTTAAAAAGCTCTGTAGTTTGTCAAAGCACCTGTGAGACACAAGAAGAGTTCTTGCCAGCAGGAAGTAGTATTCTGGCAGGTAAAGAAGCATAGAAAATAAAAACATGTTTCAGAATAACAAATAAAATGGAAATTACAGATTTAAAAGGGATCAGTGTGTATACATTTTTAGCAATCAAATTGGGAAAGATTTTCAAATAAAAATACTTGGGTCTGGGGAGATGGCTCTGTAGGTAGGAGTACAGGCAAGAGGATCCGTGTTCAAACCCAAGAACACACCTTAGAGCCAAGCATGTCTGCATGCCTATGACCTCAGCACTCAGAGACAGACAGCTGGATCCCAGGAGTTCCCTGGCTGGCCAGCCCAATCTAAGTAGTGAGCTTCAAGTTCAGTGAAAGACCCTGTCTCAAAAAATAAGGTGGAGAGCTACTGAACAAGACCCCCAGCATCCTCTCTGGTCTCCACAGGCATGTACATAGGTGCACATATATGAACAAGTGGACTCACACATGTATGTTTACTATACCACCCACATACAAATTAAATTAATTAAAATAAATAATAAAATTATCCAGAGTGGGAGCTGGGAAGGCAGTTCAGAGGTTAAGAGAACTAGCTGCTCTTCCAGTTCAATTCCCAGCACCCACATGGTGGCTAACAACCCTCTGTAACTCCAAGTCCAAAGGCTCTGACGCCCTCTTCTGTCTTCCATGGGCATTGCATGCATGTGTGCACTTATATACATGCAGACAACACACTCACCCACACAAAATAAAAATAATAAATAAAGCTGGGCGTGGTGGTGCACGCCTTTAATCCTAGCACTTGGGAGGCAGAGGCAGGCAGATCTTTGTAAGTTCAAGGCCAGCCTGGTCTACAGTGTGAGTTCCAGGACAGCTGGGGCTACAGGGAGACCCTGTCTTAAATAAATAAATAAATAAATAAATAAATAAATAAATAAATAAATAAATAAATAAATAAATAAATAAATAAATAAATAAATAAAATATTTTTTTAAAAAAAAGGAAAACAAAGCTTTCAAACATTCCCAAAATAGGGAGTTGAAGAAATGGCTCAGTGGTTAAGAGCACTTGCTGCTCTGAAAGAGGGCCCAGGTTGGGTTCCAGGAGATCTGATGCCCTCTGCTGGCTTCTCTGGGACCTGCATGCACACATGTAGGCAAAACATTTACACTCGAAATGTTTTAAATTTTTTAATGCAAAATTTTGGGAGAATCATCTATTAAAAACTGTACCAATATCTTAAAACTTGAGGCTGGAGAGATGTCTCAGTGGTTAAGAGCACTGGCTGCTCTTGCAGAGAATTTGGGTTAGATTCCCAGGATGCACACGCTAGCTAACAACCATCTGTAACTCCAGTTCCAGGAGAATCTGACACCTTCTTCTGACCTCCACATTGCAGGAGATGGGTACACTTACATACATGAAGCCAATACACTCATATACATAAAATAAAAATAATAAATACAAATTTAAAAGACTTAAAACTTTAAAAATTATTTGAACTAGAATTCTCACTTCTAGAAATATAATAGATAATATATATGTACATGAGAGTTTACTATAGAGTTATCACAAAAAAATCTTTCTGTTACCAAATAAATTAATTATGTTCATGTAACAATATAGTAATAAAACTGATAAAGCATAGCTAACCATTAAAAGGCTACAAGATATATATATACATATATATATACATATATATATAGTCATTATTTGAATAGGAACTTTCTCCCAAGAAACTTCTATGAGAGGGCAGCTAAGTCCTCGGCTAGTGGTACTATTTGGGGAGGTTCGAGTAGATCACTAGGAGGGAATCCTTGTAGGTATGTTGTACTGGCCACTTCCTGTCTCTTTCTCTGCTTCCTGAAACAAAGAGAGGCTCCAGCACAGCCCCTCTACCATATCTTCCTTCACCATGATGTTCTGGTTCTCCTTGAGCCCTGAACCATGGTGCCTGGACACCATGGGCTGTAACCCCCTAAAACTGTGAGCCAAAAGAAATCTCTCACCCTTTGAATTGCTCTCTTGGGTATTTTGGTCATGACAATTAAAAAGATTAACAACCATGGAAATATACATACAAGTTTTTGAGATGCAGTAAAATGTATACGCTGTGCTTTGTGCAAAAATATGGATATATGTATCTATATACATGCCCACCAATACAGACATAAAAGACTAGAAATTTATATAAGAAAATGTTAATAGTGATTATTTTGTCACAGGAAAGTACTTGTTATTCTGAGTTTGGATTTGTTTTTAGTTAGAGGGGATTTCCTTCAGTATTTTACAAGGCACTATAGTTTTGTCCTAAGACAAAGGTAAAACATTAAAGAATCATATTCGAGGAACTGGAGAGATGGCTCAGCAGTTAAGAGCGCCGACTGCTCTTGCAGAGGACCCGGGTTCGATTCCCAGCACCCACATGGCGGCTGAGAACCGTCTTTGACTCCAGTTCCAGGGGAATCCAATGCCCTCTTCTGACTTCCGAGGCATTGCACAATACGGGTGCACCAACCTACATGCAGACAGTACACTCACACACATAAAAAATAATTTTTAAAAATTAAAAAAAATAAAGACTCATATTCTAAAAGCACATCTTCAACAAATCAGTCACTTATTATTATAAAACTGTCAGTTTGACCTTAAAGGGTCAGAAACACTGATAAAATGTGCTCCCAGTACAAATTGATACCAGAAGCCTCTAAAGGAGCCAAGTCACCTCACATCTCATTTCCAGATGCTCATCTTTACATTCAATTCTTTTAACATTTAAGAGCTAAACCCCACAAGTCAATGTCAAGGGGATCCCAGCAGTACACAGCCCCCTACCAGCTCTGACGGAGTCCCGGGCTCCAGGATTAACAACCACCTTCTTTCTTACAGTATGTTAAGACATTTTACTCTTTGCTTTAGTTTTTAATCACCAAAAACTGCTTCCACCAAGTTACCAATGTACCCTTCCTTCTGCAAGATGATAAAGCCAGGCGGTTTCCAGGCAGCCAAATCTGTCCACACCTGACCTTGCCCTTCCCCTTCTCTCCTGAGTTCCATGACCATAATGTTCCAGGTGGCGAGTTCTGCCTGTTCTCAAAATGTGAGAGGAAAAACATCTGTCCCGTTCTTGATGAAACCCATTCCCGAGGCCTCCTATTTTGTTGACTAATGAGCTACTCAAGCATTCTAATGAGCTTTAAAATCACTGGCTTTGCTAGACTCTAAAGGGGAAATAGCACTCCTGGAAATGAAGGTGATTCACAGAAACCAAAGTCATCTATGACACTCTAGGGGCCCCTCGAGACACAACTAGAAGCCCCCCCCCCCAGCTCCTAAGTGCAGGATGTCTGGTTTCACAGTGGGTACCTGTAGTCAATTCGGAGGGAGCATAGAAAGGGAACCTGGGAGGCTACCTTGTCGTCAATGCTGAGTGATAAGGTCATCACACCGAGGGCTTCCTTTGCTTCACCCTACCCGCTCCATCTTTAAGGAATGTTCCAACCCTAGCACCAAGAAAGAAAAGAGCTCAGGGCTCTGACCCAAGACTCCTCCCAGCTCCGCCTTACCTCGTCTTTCCAGCAAGAGGCTGCTCTGCCGGCACACGCCCATGGCCCGGAGCTCCTGAGCTATGGTATTAGGGAGCCCAATCCTCTGTGCAACCTCTCTTGAACCCTCTGACCCTTCTCAGCAAACCCTGCTGGATGTCAAAGGCCAATTCTTACCATCTTCATAGCCCTACCCCTCCTCCCCCAGCTTGCCACCCTTTCCCCGAGCTCCTGGAAGAGCAATTCGTTATGTAACGTTAACTGGGTTTTCTGAAGCTTGTCTCAACAACAACAGCCTCAGTACACTCAGATAGTGGAAATGATCTCCCTGTAAAATAAATTCATGGGGCCACTTAACAGAGTACCTTCAGGGGCCTGGCGGAGAGCCTGCATCTCCCGCTGCCAAAAGCTCCTTTCTCTTTATCTCTCTTGTCGAGCCACTTTCTTTTCATTTCAGGTTAATGCTCCCAGGGTTTTTGAAACAGGTGACTCCAGCCATGCTAATAAAGCCAGGGACTGATAGCATCTTCTGTGACTTCGAATGCCAAACACTGAAGAGAAGAGGGAAAAGCGCTTTTAAATGACCACATCCTCTTAATAACATTCCAGAGGAGAGACTGCTTATCTTGATTTTAATTTTTCAGTCTCCTTTCATCTCTTCCTATCAAAACATAGCTCAGAGAAAGATCACCCATGAAGAACTTATCAGAAAGACATTGCTAACATTTAGTGGGAGCAGACTGGAGCACAAAGAGATTCACGGCAAGGATTGCAGGGCAGGGAAGGGGGTGACATTAAGACCTAATGGGAATATACACTACACTCTGGAAACCCTGGCAGAGGTCATAAACACATGCTTGGACAAACTGAGATTTTAAAGTAATATGGACAAAGAATGGCTCGGAATTCACTTCCAAGTTTCCTCTAAAGGAGGCTAATGGTACAAAATGTGTGTGTGTGATGCAAACAGGGAGAATGTTTAACTTACCAATGAAATTAAATTGTTTTCAGTTCCTTATGGAGCTTTGATTTTAAACAAATCGTCCTTGCCTGGCCTTAAACCTGTGGCTTTAACTGTCTATTGATCAGCATGGCAATTCTTCCTTTTATATGAAGGTCAGACTTGCAGAGCCCTCAATATTAGCCAGGGCTTCTCCAAGCATAAGATTCAGGAGTAGCCTCTATCAGAGGTACCTACAGTTCCAGGAAGCTCCTGGGCTTTCCTCTCATCGACTACACACCACCTCAGTACCTTCCCTAACCAAACTTCTAAACCAGAATTTCTGTTGGTGTTGATGTGTTAGGAGTCTGAGACCTATTCCAACAAGGTATTTCTGGCAGACTAGATATACATAGGTGGTCAAGTAGAATGTGACCTCTGAAAGTCCAATCCAGGTAAAGCTCAAAGCCAGTAATGGACATTCACTGTCAGAGATCCAAGCCTGATGGGGCTTCTTGACCAAATACAATGGCCGAAGTTAGACCAGGACCACTGACTCCATCTTGTTAGCAGAGGCCCAAATCCACATTTGGAAATAACCAGAGACAGAGCAGCTGACCCATAAATATAAAACACTACGGTTAGCAGCAAGGTGAACATGGTGCAGGTGCCAAGGTCTTTCAATGAAGGGGCTTGAGATGTGATGAGAGACCCTGTGGTTCTTAAGCTGAGATGTTTTCACACAAGCACATCTGATTAATAAGAGCAAGCGACTGAGGAGGAAGCTGTGCTGTTCACAATACCAGGGTCACAAATGAACTCAGTGTAACACACAGGTGTTCACAGTGATGCCTTCTCTAACATATGGGAAGCCATGGAGGATTTTCATCACCACATGCGGGAGGATGAGGGATCTGGGCATGTGAAAGGAGGGACCACATTCTCTTTATATGTCCTCACTGAGCTTTAACACATGCTAGATGACTTACTACCCCAGTGGACAAGCTCTATAATGCAAATGCTCAGCCCCTTGTATGGCACTGGGGACATACAAGGCAGTTAGGACAGAAAAGAGAGCCTTTCTACCTCTCCTGCATACCTATGACATAAGCCAGCACTGCCAACAGCAAGAAATGATGTGCAATCAGTATTTATTGAGAACCTGCCAATGCCAGTGCGCTGGCTGCTTTTAGATGTACTAATAGCCCCAAGAACACTGAGAAGTTGTGTCATCCCCGTTTACAGATAAGAAAGTCAAGGTTCAGATAAGCTAAGCTCTTACATCTTATAAGCACCAGAGCCCACACCTACTCTGAACACATTTCTGTCCAGCTTCAAAATCATTTTTTTTTCTATGACACCATATTATTCACCTCACTCCCAGCTCTGTGGCCTCGGACACCCACACCAACTCTCTTCACTTATTGTGACATTACCCTAAATTCAAGTCCCGGCTCATTGGAGGAAAGTTTCATGGAGGCATCAGTCTGACCCACCTTTCTTCTGATCTTCTAGAAAGGGGCAACAACAAGTAGCTGGTACCACAATAAGCATTTAAGAGCAACCTCTGAGACAATGTAAGATCAGAATGCCAGGAAAGGAAAAGGGAATCAGAATATACTTAGGCCACCCAAAATAGAGTTGGGGCTGGTCCCAAGACTGACTAGCAAGCAAGAGAAGAAAAGATGGTGAAATGTGCAGAGGAAGAACTCATAGCTCATACGGGGTTTCAGATGGGCAGAGCTAAGCCAGGGAACCAGGTCCGAAGAGGGTGGCTATGGGCAGTCCAGACTCCCTCAAGTCTCCTTTGATGAGCAGAGCTTTTTGCCAATGGGGGTGCTTCTGTCCCTATCCCTGAATCCAGAATCAGATGGTGTAATTCAGCACCCCTTACCCAGGGACAGAAAAATCCCCACCTGTACAACAGTTTCAGTAACACTGGGGATGGCTGCTGGTCTGCCAAAATGTCCGCCACCGCTGTCTCACTGGTGCCACTGATTAAGGACCAGAGTGTAATGGACATTTCATCCACTCAATTTCACCTGCATCAGTGCCAATCGTTTTTTCTAGTCACTGAATAAAAACCAGAATGGTCCTTGTGACTACAGAGGCCCTAAGATCCACAAAACCCAACTGGAAAAAAAGGGTACACACACACACACACACACACACACACACACACACACACACACACGCCAAGCACAGGGACTAAAGAAAGCAAGCCAGCAGCCAGTTTGCAGCCCAGAGCTGTCAATACTGTTCCTGGCTGTCAGGATTTTTCTCTGTGATGTTGGACAAGTGCCTAAACCTCTCTGCACTTTCATACGTTCGTGAAGAGTGTGTCTAATCCTGTCTCACAAGAATGCTGTGAAAATTAATGAGCATATAAAAAAATGAAACTGATGTAAAAGCCCTTTGTGTACCCTGGAGATGCTATAAACACCAGGTGAGCTCATTTAAAATACAGATGTGTGTTTCCATTTACATAAGAACATTCAGCAAAAGAAGTCATGATTACTTGGGTATTTTTACAAAAGATTCTGAGCTGGAAACAGGAAATCCTGTAAGTACAAGAAAATTATGTTAATTGCTCAGCTTAACATTTGAATACCAATAACCTTTATCGAGTGCCTACAATGTACTGGCTGTTGCACTGACCGTGTATTATCTCATTTAATCCACACTGAAGGACTTCTTTCTCATGCCCATTTCACAGATAAGAAAGTGAATTCTGTGAAATAAAATAATCATCTGGAAGCTATGCAGGTAATCAGTAATAAAGATGAGATTTGAACCTTTGGACTGCCTGGCTTCTCACACAGCCCGTTAAACCACACTGTCTCCTTCCACAATGGTGTAGAACCCATAGCATATTTAATGGTGGCAGAATATTAAATAGAAAAAATAAACTAAAAATATAGGTTGTCAGAACAACTAAGGGACAAGCGTAAGAAAACTTCCAAGTGCTCATTAGTTCTAAGGACAGTTCAGAAGACAAATGATCTGTGAAATTAACAAACAATGGGAAAATAGCTTGTGATGTGGAAAACTCATAATGACATTTGCCCTACCACTGAGTTCACTTTGATTCATCATATTCATGATGGAGGCTTTCCCACCCCAGAACTCCATGGTTACCATGTGGATGATAGTACGTGTCAACTGGGATCAGGTCTTTTTTGGCTCTAATATTCTTATGTTACTTCTCATCTCCAGAAAAATCTAGAAGGTTTGAATGCAAGTGAAGAGAGGGGATCAAATCATCAGCCACCAGACAGGACATTCTCCTCAGCTACCAAGGCCCACGGCTCCATGAAGGCACTTTGGAAGCAAACATAAGATGTAGCTCACTGGCATAAATTACCATGTTCAGTTCTCTAGATGTCTACTTTATTGTTAAGGATAAAGACTAGAAGTCTCTCTCTCTCTCTCTCTCTCTCTCTCTCTCTCTCTCTCTCTCTCTCTCTCTCTCTCTCTCTCTCTCTCTCTCCTGCCTGACAGCTGAGTGATCTGATGATTAACACACCATGCTCCAAAGGGAGCAATTGCCTCCAGGCCCCAGGGTGGGTTGCTGACCCCCAGCTGCCTCCAGCCCACATGGCGTCCACCTGTTTCCTCTTAGACATTCAGCTCTCAAGACACTGCTTTGAGCCCAGAAGCTGAGAACTCCATCCTTTGCCCTATGCTGGATCTACTCAGTCCTTTAGGACAAAGCTGGAATCTTCCTTCAGTGCTGTGAAAGTTAAGCCTCTGGGGTGTCTCCAAGACACCTGCAGACTCCGTCTCTGGTCACAGGAAGAACATAATGTTGGGAAGAGAGGAGAGGGTGTATTATTCTCCCCAGAAGGGAAGTTCAGTTCAGGAAAAGTTAAAAAAATTTTCAATTATCTGTGGGGCCAAGTTCACCTACATAACTTTACATGAGGCTAGCCTCGGGTTAAAGCAGGCAGCTGCCTGCCTAGTGTAAGCATTTCAGGAGTATCAGAAAGCCCCAGCTGGCTTCTCCAAACCTGCTAATACCTGAAATTGGGGCTGCCATCTCTGCTCATTGGATTCCAGTTTCTGTTGTCATTTGATCTGGTTCTGTGGCACAGGCTGAGGTGACCTGGGCTGGTAGATAGCTGAGGCCGGGACACGTTTCTGAGACTAGAACTAAACCCGGTCTGAGTGAAGATGTCACTATAGGCAAAACAAGAGTGGAGACCAAAACATGGCCATACAAGACCCATGATATCTTGTATTCCTGGGTCAGCTTCCTTCCCACCCCAGGAAACCATGAGACCCAAAACCACAAGTGGAAAAGGTTAAGCACCTGGAGCTTCACTCTCAGGAAGTGCCTTGGGCTTTAGAGTTTTACCCTGACCCCTTATTTTGGCTTTGGTTTTAATTTTATCTTGCTGTGTCTTTTTTTTTTGGCTTTTTCCATTTCAATATCCACTCAACTTTGAGCATTTTTAACTTGGTTGTTTAATATCTGGCCTCTTCTTGACTATCTTGGACTAAATATCAGGGAGATGCTGCTTCTCGGCTCTTGGGACAGGGGAAATATCGCGCACAGTCTTGGCTGTTAGGAAAAGGTTCAGTCCCAGCTCTGCCATTTATTAGCTACAGCAAGTTACTGCTAACCCTTCAGCTTCTTCATCTACAAAATGAGGTCACTAATACCAGCCACATAGGATAATTGGGAAGATCAAACAAGAAAGGTTGGTCAACCTCATCTCTGACTCTTCTAAGCCCCAAGGCATGTAAACAGCTGCCACAGAAAAGTCACCCCACACATTCTGACGTGGGTGGGTAGGTGTTGTGGTTTGAATATGAAATGTGCCACACAGACTCGTGTTTGAGCACTTGGTCCCCACATGGTAGCTGCTTTGAAAGGTCATAGAACCTTTAAGACGCAGAACATCACTGGGTGATCAGATCTTGGAGCTACGTCTTGTCCATCCTCTGCTTCCTGACAGGCACGTCACTCTGGCCGCCAAGCCTTCCCCACTGAGATGGCTGTCTCCTTTCTTCAACTGTGGACCTAAGTCCTTCCTTTCCAAAGCTGCTTTTGCCAGCTATGTTGTCACAGCAACAAGTCATTAATACAGTGGATGATACAACGAGCACAGCCAGCAAAGCCAGGGGAAAGGTAAACAGCCCCACACCTAAGGGGCATAGACACAGTAACAGCAGGCAAAGCAACACACTCTGGGAGATGCTCCTGACTCGGTCTGAGAATGGGGCAGGAGTGTTTGGGCCTTGTGATGGTTTATACTGACAAGACCTAGAATCGCCTGGGAAAGGAGTCCCTGGGCATGCTTATGATGGATTGGCTAGATTAAGCTAGCCTAGGGACATGCCTGTAAGAGATTTTCTTGATTAGATTAACTGAGGAAGAGAGACCCATCCTAAATGTGTGGAGCACCATTTCATGAGCTACATACAAAGGGCAAAGGAAACTGACACTCATCCCTCTCTCCCTGCTGACTGCAGACTCAAATCGACTGGCTGCACCACATGGGTGCACCTACCTATGTGAGGGCATACACTAATACTCATAAAATAAAACTAATAAGTAAAATATTTTTTAAAAAGTCACTCCCTTGAGAATTCAATAATCCACTCTCCTCATAACCTAGGCATCTCTTAAATGACTTAACTGGACACATATCTTAATATCTCACAATAGAGATTAACTTCAACACGAGTTGTGTGGGAATAGCCAGAACATAACAATACTGTAACATAATATGGAAGAACTATAATAGCATGTGCTCCCATAGTAGATAAACATCCATCCAAATGGGTTTTCTTTCCCTTTCTGACATCGGAATTTTGAAAGAAAAAGAATGAGAGCAGTGGAGGAGCGGGGGGTTGAGATACGGCTTAGAGCTTAGGAGCACCGACTGCTCTTGCAGAGGACGAGGACTGGATTCCCAGCACCCCCACGGGGGCCAAGAACCATCCATTACTCCAGTTCCAAGAGATCCAATGCCCTTTTCTAATATCTGTGGGCATTGCACCCGCCTACATGCAAGCAATACACTCATACACATGAAATAAAAACAATAAATAAAATATCTTTACAAAAAGAATGACAGCGTTAGACAGGGACCCTGGGGGAGAAAGGAGAGGAGAACCAAGGGACTGGAAGGGCTAAGGGGGAAAAGCAGAGCTCCAGAGGTCACTGTCACCTTGTCAGTCTTCCAGAGTTTGGGAAGGACTGCAAGTGTCTTCATGGCAGACCCCAAGCACAGAGTCCACAAGGATGAATAAGTGACTATAAAGATGGAAATCACTGTCAGGCCTTGAAGACACTCTGCTCACCCTGCCTTTGCTCTCACCCTCTGTCCAGAACCAGACCACGAAACGTGGCAAGCCTGTTCCACCCAGCTACTTTCTCCTTCACTTTTTCCATCTGTGGCTCTACAACCTGACTCTTATATAACAAATATAACTTAAAAATGATGAGGCTGAAGCCCAGTGTTATGAACCTAATAAAATATGAATTCTCATAGTCTTATGAATTTGGACAAATTATGTCCCTTCTGGACCTTGACCTCTTACCTATAAAATGAGATGATCCCTACTTCATAAAATTCTCATAAAAATTAGAACACACAAATCATACAGGGGGCCACTTTAGATAGCAAATGCCCAATAAGTTATTAATAACTCCTTTTAATCCCTTTTCTTTGTCTGACAATCCATTTTTTGTCTTTTGGGGGTCTTTTTTGAGACAGGGTCTCCCTATACCCATGGCTGCCCTGGAGCTGGCTATGGAGACCAGGCTGGCCTTGATATCACAGAGATCTACCTGGCTCTGCTTCCCAAGAGCTAGGACCAAAAGTGTGTGCCATGATCCCTGGCCTGACGACCCATTTTATTTTTTTGTTTGTTTTTGTTTTGTTTTGTTTGTTTGTTTTTTTGTTTTTTGGTCTTTTCGAGACAGGGTCTCCCTGTAGCCCCAGCTGTCCTGGAACTCACTCTGTATACCAGGCTGGCCTTGAACTCACAAAGATTCACCTGCTTCTGCCTCCCGAGTGCTAGGATTAAAGGCATGTGCCACCATGCCCGGCTGACGACCCATTTTAAAGTCTTTGCACTGGTATCCTACACCATCTCCTCAGTGGACTGATTACGTAGTCTACACACCAATTCAACTTTTGATTTAAGAAGACACCATCTTTGCCAGCTTGTCATTCCTTCCTTACAAAAACCCCCTTCTTGGGCAAGGTCCATGGGCTCCCTGAAGAAAAGATGCGACCAGCCAAACAATGTAGTGTCATGAAATGGCTTCAGGGCACCTTCAATACCATGGATACTTATATTGAACAGCAAGTGCAAACATCCCCCGCAATCTTGCCACATGCAGACCCCCCCCCACATGTAGAGCCCTGCCACATGCAGAGCCCTAATGCTCAACCTCCCTGCTGCTTACACCCTTAATGTAGATTATATAGTCAAATAGGCTGGGGGCCTGAGTGGAACAAATGTAGAAGGATAAGGAAGCTAACCAGCTTGTCCCAGTTCCATTCTTCTTTGCACTCCCTCTATCGCTGTAGCCAAGACCAGGAACGTCAGACTCCAGCTTCTTCAATCTTTCAACTTGGGGACCCACCAAGTGACCTCTGTGACACCTCCAGGCCTTTGGCCTCAGAGTGGGACTGAATTGTTGGTCTCCATCTTCTGAGGTTTCCAGCTCTTCAGACTGAGCAGCTACCGGGTTCTCAGATGACCCAACATTTCCAAAAGTGTAAGCCAATCTAATAAATCTATATACAAACATATAAATAAATAATCTGGTGAAAGCTATTAATTTGCTTTTGAGTGTATAGTGTACACAAGAAGTCTCAAGCTAGACTATCTCTAAAATAAAGTTTCAGTCATAAAGTATAAATCCAATTAAGAAAATAAGGCAATATATGGATAAACGATATCCATCTGTTACTCACTGTTCCATTGCGACAACTTCAAATCTTGCAATCCTTTCTGAGTACCAAATCTGTCTCACAACAATCCTGATTCTGTTTGTTTCTACTCTACATTTCTCCAGGTGGAAAGAACATCCTCATTATCTGCCAATTAAAGAAAAATGTCTAGTGCAGGGAGGGGCCCATGCATTCCTGAGCTATCATAATGGCCAGCACCATTTGGATAAGTCAGTGCCCAATAATATGTGTGTGTGTGTGCTGTAGATATATGTTCATATGTGTTGTGTACATGCCTGTTTGCATGTATATAAGTGTCCCTGTAGGGTATACATGTGCAAATAACATGTGCAAGTATGTGGAGGCCAGAGACTGATGACATGGAGGCTTCTTCAGTCATGCTTTGGCTTATTTTTTGAGACAGAGTTACTAAACCTGGAACTCAGCACTTTGACTAAGCTGGCTGGCCAATGAACTAGCAGAATGCACCTATCTCTGCCTCTTCCCACCCAGTGCTAAGATTACAGATATATACTGCCACATCCAGTTTTGGCATGGGAGTTGGCATGGCAAGCACTGTACAGAGTGAGCCATCCACTGAGCCATGCCCGGCATTCTGAACAGCACTCCCAGTATATAACACATCTTCAAGAAACAGAATAGGCAAAGGTAGTGAGACAATCAGAAGACATGTCAAGAATAATAGAGAAGTTGACATCTAAATGGGCTTCTGAGACGGCTTAGGATGTAGACATGGAATGAGGAGCCCATTCCAGAAACAGGAAGAGACTCCGAGGAGACACAGTACTGGGAGTCTTCAGTGTTAAGCACAGTGTGCTAGATGGCTTCAGTTGTCAGCTGGACACACTTCAGAAGGAGCCTCGGTTAAGGAATTTCCTCCTTCCGTTGAATGTGACCATGTCTGTGGTGCATTTTCTTGACTGTTGAGTGACGTGGGAGAGTCCAGCCCACTATGGGTGATGCCACCCCTGGGAAGGTGATCCTGTATTATATAAGAAAGCAGTCTGAGCACAGGCCAGAGGAGCAAGCCAGTAAGCAGCACTCCTCTACAGTCTGTGCTTCAGCTCCTGTCTCCATGTTCCTGCCCTGAGTTCCTACCCAACTTCCCTCAAAGATGGACTGTGCCTTGGAAGTACATGAAGAAATTAACCCTTTCCTCCCCAAGTTGGTTTGGGTCAATGGTTTATCACAGCAACAGAAAGCCATATTAGAATGAAAATACCAGGGGCTGGAGAGATGACCTAGCAGTTAAGAGCACCAACTGCTCTTGCAGAGGACCCAGGTTCGATCCCCAGCACCCACATGGTGGCCAAGAACCGTTTTTGACTCCAGTTCCAGGGGAATCCGACACCCTCTTCTGACCTCTGCAACATTGTACAACACAGGTGCACGAACCTGCAAGCAAACAGTACATTCATACACATAAAAAAAATTATAAATAAAATTTTTTTAAAAAAGAATGAAAATACCTGTGAATTTGAAGGACCAAAGATGGCAGGCAGGCAGTGTGAGGAGAATATTCTACAAACATGGGGTTTGTCCCCACATGGAGAATTAACCTCATTTTATTTTAAATAACCTCATTCTAAACAGAATGTAGAGCCAGACTTTCTACCAGGATATTTCCACTAGTTCATCCAACTACATCATTCTAAAATTCTCAAACCTCACAAAGTAAAAAGTCAGAAAATAAATGTAATTGTATGGTAACCAAGGATCATCATGAAGTCCAGGATGTGGCTTGTCCTGACATCTTCATTCAGGATCTCAGATGCCCCATGTCCCAATTCACTCCAAAACTATTTAGTACTCAAAAAAAATTATATTTGGGGACAGGATTTTCTCCTAAAAATTTTAGGAGGATTTTTTTAAATACTTTGAAAATTATGTGATATGGTTAGATAGATGGAAACACACCAAGTAAAAGTCCCATTCCTCCCTTATAACCAGACTGATTCTCTACCAGGAAGCTAAGTCCAGACTCCTTAGCATGCCATCAAGTCCTCCTTAGACTGGTCTCCCTAAAGGGCAACCCAGGGAAATGTTAGTAGTATGGAGGTGATCACCTGCCGATTTATGATCAGCTTTTGTTGGGGTTTTTACTTAGAGTCAGGGTGAGCTCTATCAGCCATTCACTCATTCTTAGCTCAGATTGGTTGATCAGGATATATTCCTACCAGAGACATGTCCAGATGTGGTTTGGTGCTGAGTTTTTGGCACAATCAACATGAACAGAAAAAGAGTGAAATACTGCTAGGTGGAGGTGTGCCCTCGACATTTTTTTTTCATATTCCCATCCAAACGGCTGAAGATTGGAAAAGGAAAGGCAAGAGAAGAAAGATATGGGAGAGAGCACATTGGAAGGTATGGGAGAGAGCACGTTGGAAGATATGGGAGAGAGCACGTTGGAAGATATGGGAGAGAGCATGTTGGAAGATATGGGAGAGAGCACGTTGGAAGATATGGGAGAGAGCATGTTGGAAGATATGGGAGAGAGCACGTTGGAAGATATGGGAGAGAGCACGTTGGAAGATATGGGAGAGAGCACGTTGGAAGATATGGGAGAGAGCACGTTGGAAGATATGGGAGAGAGCACGTTGGAAGATATGGGAGAGAGCACGTTGGAAGATATGGGAGAGAGCACGTTGGAAGATATGGGAGAGAGCACGTTGGAAGATATGGGAGAGAGCACGTTGGAAGATATGGGAGAGAGCACGTTGGAAGATATGGGAGAGAGCACGTTGGAAGATATGGGAGAGAGCACGTTGGAAGATATGGGAGAGAGCACGTTGGAAGATATGGGAGAGAGCACGTTGGAAGATATGGGAGAGAGCACGTTGGAAGATATGGGAGAGAGCACGTTGGAAGATATGGGAGAGAGCACGTTGGAAGATATGGGAGAGAGCACGTTGGAAGATATGGGAGAGAGCACGTTGGAAGATATGGGAGAGAGCACGTTGGAAGATATGGGAGAGAGCACGTTGGAAGATATGGGAGAGAGCACGTTGGAAGATATGGGAGAGAGCACGTTGGAAGGGAAGAGGACGAAGAGAGAGCAAGAGAGAAAGTGAAGCAAACAAACTAATAAAATTCAAGTGATAAGATTTATCGACTTCCGGCGTGGGCTGTGCTCTTCTCAGCAGTGGGGTCCATGCTGCTCATCAAGTCAGGTCAGAAGCTCGCTATAGGCCACCATTTCCCCAGCAGAGCCGCACTTCCTCATGCCTGCTACCTCTTGGCACACCAGCATTGCCTGGAGAGCCAGGTCCAGATCCATTCAACTTTTTTTTTTCTAATTTATTTTTGTATGTGTATGAATGTACTGTCTGCATGTAGGTCTGTGCACCCGTGTCGTGCAATGCCGCGGAGGTCAGAAGAGGGTCTCGAATTCCCCTGGAACTGGAGTTCTCCTGGAATTGGAGTTACAGATGGTTCTTAGCCGCCATGTGGGTGCTGGGGATCGAACCCGGGTCCTCTGCAAGAGCGTCGGTGCTCTTAACCGCTAGGCTATCTCTCCAGCCCCCATTCAACTTTTTGAAACAGGTGAATTTCCCCACCTACTTCTGATTACTTACAGGCCACTCTTTTGACCCAGTAGAATTAAAAAAGGGGACCCCTGAATGGATTCCCAACCTGTAGAAAGAAAAACCTGAACAAAGCTGAGAGTCCAAAGTGTCACCAAAAAGTGGACTGTTTTTGCTTCTCACCTACTCTCGTCCCTTTCCCCAAAGCCTAAGGACCATTTGAGGAAGAGGGGGTGCATTAGAATATAAGGACTGAGAAGATAGGGGTGATTCCTGAGATCTCAACAAATATGGACTAGACTATTATTTGATCAATATCCTTGTGCAGTGTGCTTACAAGCCTCTCCAATTGGACTATCAGGACCTCGGGTTGTACAAAATTTGAGCATAAATGCCTGCTAATTAGATTTGCATGAATAATGTACTCGCCATGTTCATGGATTGGTTCAAGTTAGGGTTTTTGGGGAATTAATCAGTCTTAGCCTATTAAAAAAAAAAAACCCTCAGGTCTGCCCTACCCTCCCTCCCAGACGCTCAGAACATGTTTAAATAGTTACCTATTCAGAACACAGGTGCCTTTGTGATGCCAACCTCTCACAAAGGCTCACCTGCTTCTCAGAAAAAGTAAAATTAAAAGGGTGAGATGTGGGAAAATCCAGTTTAAGTTAGATCTGAATGGGCTGGCATTCCAACCAGTGCCCCCCAGAGGCACAAGTAGGAGTCATGGGACCTCCCTGGCCACGCCCATGGAGTGGGATGTGTGGCGCAAAGGTCTGGGATTGGGCCCTGGGAAATAAGGTCATACTGCCTATAAATACCATTTTGAATAGTCTTTCTATTTGGATACCTTGAAAAAAATAAGATTTATCAGCAGCTTACCAAATAAACAGACCTTAAGGATTATATATATATATATATATAT
>VZQC01003508.1:4854246-4864505 GCA_009823505.1 Rhizomys pruinosus
TGCCTGTATATCCCAAATCTAATTGGCTATTGGCTCTCTCCTTGGAGGAATAACCCATGGCTGATGCCACAAGCTTACATCCTCTACAGGTTAGGAGATGTTATAAGCCACAGTAAGACCCTGTCATATTTAACAGGAAAAAATGTAATTCATGGATTAACATATCATCCAAACATATGTGTCTATACCAAAGTAACCTACCATAACTATTAGTGCTGTTTAAATACCTATATATCTAATTGCTTGTGCTTCATTAGTAGGATCGAAAGGTTATTCCTGGACAAACTGTCAGCCCATGAAAGGAAACAGCCAGAACTGACCAGAGTCCAAGACAACAGCTCCAGAGAAAGTAGACTGTTTTGCTTCTCATCCACCTGTGCCCCTTTTCTAAGCCCAGGGAACAATCTGCGGAAGAGGGGGCGTGGTAGAATGTGCCTGTAACCCTAGCATGTGAGAGGCAGAAGCAAGGGGATCTTGAGTTTAAAGCCATCTGAGGCTACATAGTAAGACCCGCTCTCAGAATTATGATGATGAGGATGACAAAATACTACATAAATTTTTCTTCAGGCTATACTTCAGTGCATATACTATGAGTATAAAGCAAAAATGAATCTCATAATTAGGCTTGAGTCCCATCACCCAAATATCTCATTACATACATAAAACATTCCCAAATCTGAAAACATTTGAAAACTGAAGCATTCTGGTCCCAAGTACTTCAGATGGATGTTGCTCAACCTATGTTTATCCTTGACATGGTATGATAAAGGTACTTTCACCTTGCAGTCATCACAAAAAGAAAACAACACATAGCACCAATCCAGCCATGAGGATAACATCACACAAATCTCAGTGAGGGACATTCTACCAAGCACTGATAAGTATTCTTGAAAATTAAGGTCATCAGAAACTCCAGAGAGCTGAGAAATTTTCAAATTCAAGAGAATCCTAAATAGTCAGGACAAATAAACATAATGTAGAATTCTAGAACAGTAAAAGCAACACTTAAAAAGCTAAGAAAGGGGGGTTGGAGAGATAGCCTAGCGGTTAAGAGCACCGACTGCTCTTGCAGAGGACCCGGGTTCAGTCCCCAACAACCACATGGTGGCTGAGAACCGTCTGTAACTCCAGTTCCAGGAGAACTCCAGTTCCAGGGGAATCCGACACCCTCTTCTGACTTCTGCGGCTTTGCACGACACAGGTGCACAAACCTACATGCAGACAGTACATTCATAAAAAATAAATAAATAAAAGTTTAAAAATAGCCTTTAAAAAGCTAAGAAATGGTGGGTAAGATGGCTCAGGAGGTAAAAAGCTCTTGCCAAACCAATCTGCTGACCCAAGTTTAATCCCCAGAACCTAGCTTCAGGAGAGAAGCAATTTCCAAAAGTAGTCCTCTGACCTCCACGCGGCTGGGGCACATGTGTGTTCACATTCTTGCACACATCATCATCATCATCATCATTGCCAGATGTGATGGCACACGCCTTTAATCCTAGCACTTGGGAGGCAGAGGCAGGCGGATCTCTGGGAGTTCAAGACCAGCCTGGTCTACATAGCGAGTTCCAGGATAGCTGGGACTAAAGGGCGAGACCCTGTCTCAAAAAGACCAAATAATAATAATAATAATAATAATAATAATTTTTAAAGAATTTTGCAAAAACCAAGGAAATGAAAAAATTATTTTATTCTATTGTATTTATAGGGGAATAAAAACATTTTAGGCTTTAACTAAAAACTAAAATCAATAATTGGGTCATGAATGGTAACAAGTGTACCATCCTAATAATATGGAAAGTTTAGCATGGGACCAATGGAAGCTCACTGTACTGTATGGAATTGGTCTATAAATTTTAAAATACTTCTGAAATAAACTGATAATCACATCTATCTCCTTGGAAACATTACACACAAGGAAACAGCATAAAAATCATTATTAAAGAACTGGAAGAAAAATGTCTTCCATTTGGAATTCTACATCCAGCAAAAATTTCTTTCAAAATAAAAAGTTAACTCACTTTTGTGAATTGCCTTATCTGAACACTCCAAGATTGAAATAATTCATCATTAGGAGACCTGTAGACAAGAAATATTAATAATAGGAATGGGAAAGAAAGCTCAGTGGTTAAGAGTACTGGCTACTCTTGCAGAGGACCTAGGTTTGGTTCCCAGCACCCACATAGCAACTAACAACTGTCTGTAACTCCAGTTCCAGGGAATCTGATGCCTTCTTCTGGTCTCCATGGGCTTTGCATGCAAAACACTGTTATGCATAAAAATTTTGCAACCACTATGGAAAGCAGTGTGGAGAACTCTTAAAAGACTAAAATGAGCCTATTACCTGACCCAGTCATACCACTCCTGGGTATATACCCACAAGACTCATCCTATGAGTTGCAAAGACACATGCACATCTATGTTTATTGCAGCTCTCTTCACAATAGCAAAAAGCTGGAAGCAACCCAAATGTCCCTCAACCACTGACTGGATACAGAAAATGTGATACATCTACACAATGGAGTTCTATGCAGCAGTAAAGAAAGATGACATGAACTTTGCAGGTAAATGAATGGAACTAGAAGACATTATGCCAAGTGAAGTAACACAGTCCCAGAAAAAAACAAATGAGTTATGGTATTCTTTATTTGTGGATGCTAGCACCAAATCCCTAGTTGCAAAACAAAGAGAGCATCATCTATGTTATACTTGTGTGTGTGTTTTTTTTTTTTTTTTTTTTTTTTTTTTTTCGAGACAGGGTCTCCCTGTAGCCCCAGCTGTCCTGGAATTCGCTCTGTAGACCAGGCTAGCCTTGAACTCACAAAGATCCACCTGCCTCTGCCTCTTGAGTGCTAGGATTAAAGGCGTGCGCCACCACGCCCGGCTGTTATACTTCTTTTTTATATGAAAGCAGCAGTATGGTTAAAAGGTGAATCTCTTAGTGGGCTTGAGAATTAACCTACCACTTATGTTCAGATTTTGTAATATTGGCATATGGGTGGAGGATATGGATGCATATTTTGAGGTAATATAAAATTAAAGGGGAAATGTGAAAAAAAAAAGACTGAAAGATGTAAGAAATGTATGGCAGAATACAGGAACAGGGGTGGGGTGGGGACCATGGAAAGGGGAATGTCTCTAAATTGAACTGAGTAATGATGTATGAAATATGCAAAACATCAATAAAATATATATTTTTAAAAAGAGACATTAAAATAAATACTTCTAGCATTAAAATGGAGACAAACTATGGCTCTACACTCAGGAATGAAAATCATGAGAAATTATCATTGTACACACAAGTATATATTTTTATAATTTATATAGTTTAAGTAGAATTGACTAAATTATAATTTGATTTCAAACTTGTAGAAATGTAGTTTTGGTTTAAAACAACTACACAAACATTACATTGTGTATCATAAAAGTATACAGTTACTATTTGTCAATTTCAAAATAAAGAAAAAAGAACATATATAATTAAAAGTTATCACAATAATAAGATAAAGGCTAGAAGAAGAGAATTCGATGACCATGTAAGGTCTATTTGCAAACATGAGTGACACGGCACACTTGAAGAAAGACTGTGCTAAGTTCAAGATGCTTACTATAAACCCAAGAATAAAGACTAAAACAAAACAATAACAGGTTACTGCTATAAATTAACAAAATAAGGGGGCTCAGCCATTAAGAGCAATGACTGCTCTTACAGAGGACCCAGGTTTGGTTCCCCACACCCTCATAGTGGCTATCAGCCATCTATAACTCCAGTTCCAGGGGATCCAGTACCCTCTTCCGACCTCTGTGTCTGTGGGCATTACATGACACAAGTGCACCACCCACGTGCAAGCAATACACTTGTACACATAAAAATATAAATAAGGGGCTGGAGAGATGGCTCAGCGGTTAAGAGCACTGACTGCTCTTGCAGAGGACATGGGTTCGATTCCCACCACCCACGTAGCAGCTAAGAACTGTCTTTAACTCCAGTTCCAGTTCCAGGGGAATCCAATGCCCTCTTCTGACCTCTGTGGCATCACACTACATGGGTGCACCAACCTACATGCAGATAGTACATTCATACACATAAAAAATAATAAAATAGCCAGGCGTAGTGGCACACGCCTTTAATCATAGCACTCAGGAGGCAGAGGCAAGTGGATCTTTGTGAGTTCAAAGCCAGCCTGGTCTACAGAGTGAGTTCCAGGACAGCTGGGGCTACAGGGAGATTCTGTCTTGAAAAAAAGACAAATACATATAAATAAGTAAAATATTTAACAAAATAAATAAAAGTATAGCATAAAAAACACTCAACCCGAATAAATGCTGAAGAAAAACCAAAGGGTAGTGGGGAAATGCTCATCAGTCAAAGCACTCATTTTGCAAGCATGAGGGCCTAAATGTGGATCCCTAGAACCCATGTGAAAACTGCACACATGCCCATAAGTGTGTGCCCATAATCACAGTGCTGTGAGATGGGATGTAGAGACCAGCGGATACCTGGAAGCTTGCTGAGCTACATGGCACAGTTCCAGGCCAATGATCAATGCTATCTGGAGTTGGTCTCTGACCTCCACATGTGTGAGAGACAGAGAGACAGAGAGAGAGAGAGAGAACAAAAAATAATTTTAAAGGAAGAAAAGAAAACAAAGGACAGCTAGAAGGAAATAAAAATCTGATTGAAGTGTTTAAGTGGTTTCACTTCTGCCTACAAGAAATGTAATTAGGTATGAAAGAAATGAACAGGTTAAAATTAAGATAATAGAGCCACATGAGGTAGTATGCACCTGTAATCTGGGCACTTGAGAGGGGGAGGCAGAAGGAACAAGAGTAGTTTGGAGTCATCCTCAGCTACATAACCAGTTTGAGGTCAGCCTGAGCTACAAGAGACTGCCTCAAAAATCAAAGGACAAAAAAAATATCAAGGGAGTAAGAGGAGAAATAACTAATAATAAAAGCCTTTTGAAAAAGTCATATGGAAACCTACTATAGTAGCTCCTTTCAATATATACACATTCAATATAAAAGTTTAAATAATTATCCTATAGCGGGTTCGATGGCCCTAATAGACACCACAGGCTAGCAAATGAAAATCCCAGTGCTAGGAGTGGATTCCCTCTTTTGGAGGGGTTGACCAGGGAAATCCCATAAACCTTAAACAAATGCTGACTATTGCATTGCACTTCAGTAAAACCTTATTGCTGAAAACACTGTATGCCTGAGTCACAGAACAAGCAAGGAGAAATCAAGTCGGTACTGACCATGAAGCTCCATCTCTGGTGTCTAATGCTTATAGTACCACAAGGCAAGCTATGCATATTACTGATGGAGAAAGGTACTCATCAACCTTACCCAGCTGTGAGCCATATGGGTTACAGTAACAACTGGCTCGACAAAATATCCCCACAGTGCAACAGTGGCATGAATGTCACGGGAGTAACCAAACACCTTATTTTTTTGGCCTTTTCGAGACAGGGTCTCCCTGTAACCCCAGCTGTCCTGGAACTCCCTCTGTAGACCAGGCTGGCCTTGAACTCACAAAGATCTGCCTGCCTCTGCCTCCCGAGTGCTAGGATTAAAGGCGTGTGCCACCACGCCCAGCCAAACACCTTCTAATTGCATTCAAGGCCCACTTGACAAGATGGAGTCCATACCTGATACTGTTTTCAGGGCCAAGAACCTGAGGCAACCCAGATCATAGGCCATAGCAGACAGCCTACTCCTACCATCCTGCCAAATAAACATAATGTTAAATTGATTTCTAATGACTTACTGATATGCTTTACTCTTAGACGAGTACATTTCTCAACTCTCACCAGAGCAGCTTCTTGCAACAGATGACAATTAACACAGAGACCCACAGTTGTTGAATGTGCAGAGAATAAGAAACTATGGAGCGCTCAGCCCTAAATGGGACCTATATTGCACCCTGTCCCCCAAGGATCAGGGATCATTGCAGAAGAGGGGGGAGGGGTTAAAAGATTGAAACTGCCTGCAAGACAGCTTTAGTTGTGAACTTGACACACCTGGGTAGAGGGAATCTCAATTGAAGAACTATCTCCATTGGACTGGCCTGTGGCCATGTCTGTGGGACATTTTCTTGGTTGTTGAGTGATGTGGGAGGGCACAGCCCACTGTGGGCAGGGCCACCCCTAGGCAGGTGGTCGTGTATTATATAAGAAAGCAGGCTTAGCACCAGTCAAGGGAGCATGCTAGTAAGCAGTATTCCTCCATGGTCTATACCCCAGGTTTGTACCCTGAGTTCCTGCCTTGGCTCCCCTTGATGATGGATTGTTGTAAGATCCAGAGGTAGTAGCTGAATAGAAGAAAACCACTGTCTGAACATTATAGGGTAGTTACACATGTGAGCCATAGCACTTGTGAACCAAGCATGCACAAGACTGTACAAACCCAAGCCAGAGAGGCCCAGCATAGATGGGGAAGGTGGGCAGAAAGCCCCAGCCCTAACTGAGGAGCTGTTGGGAATTGATAGATGCTAGGACAGTCAGTTTTCCTTACTGGTGTGACACCTGGTAGGTTGACCAGAATCCAAGGAATAGACCCACAGCCAAGAACATTTAGGAAAGACAGATTAGACTCAACAGGCCTTTAAAAAAAGAAAATCAATGAGGGGATAGAGAAAATGTGGTACATGTATACAATGGAGTTCTATGCAGCAGTAAAGAGGGACAACATCATGAACTTTGCAGGTAAATGGATGGAGCTAGAAAACATTATGTTAAGTGAAGTAACACAGTCCCAGAAAAACAAACAACAAATGGTGTCCCTCATATGTGGATGCTAGTGCCAATAACCCAGTTATAAATATTTCTTGGTTTTGTGACTGAAGGATTCTTGTATTCACAAATTATCACTTATTGTGTAAAAAAAAAAAGAAAAACAAAAACAACAACAAAAAAACCCCCAGAAATATGCAGAATTTATGGGCAGAATGCATGATCTGGGATGGGTAGGGGTGGGGCAGTGTGAAGGGATAGGGGAATATGCCTAACTGAATTGGAAAAAAGAATGTATGAAATACACAAAGCATCAATAAAAAAAATGGTAAAAAAAAAAAAAAAAAAAAAAAAAAAAAAAAAAAAAGAAAAAAAATTTAGGGGCTGGAGAGAATGGCTCAGTGGGTTAAGACAACTGCTGACTGTGCTCTTGAAGAGACCAGGGTTCGATTCCCAGCACCCGACATGGTGGCTGAGAACTTTCCTTTGACTCCAGTTCAGGGAAATCCAACTCCCTCTTCTGACCTCCTCGGCATTGCATGACAGGGTGGACAAACCTACATACAGACAAAAAAGAAGCGATAGAAGGGAAAAAGAGGAAAAGAACAGAAAAAGAAAAGGGGGGGAGAAAGAGTAAGGGGGGAAGGGGGAAAAAAAAAGAAAAAAAAAAAAAAAAAAAAAAAAAAAAAGAAAAGAAAGAAAAAAAAAAAAAAGAAAAAGAAAGAGAAAAAAAAAAAAGAAGAAAAAAAAAAAAAAAAAAAAAAAAAAAAAAAGAAAAAAAAAAAAAAAAAAAAAAAAAAAAAAAAAAAAAAAAAGAGAAAGCAGGAGAAAAAGAGAAGAAGGAGCAAGGTAGCATTCATACACATTTAAAAAAAGAGACAGTGATTAGCAGAACATATTACACACTGACATTCTACATTGTCTTCAGGGACTTACTTAAAATTTTGATTTAAAAACGTAAAATAATATTTTTATTGCTTTGAGAATTTTATACAATAATCTTCTGAATCATAATTCAAACCTCTAATCTAAACCACTAACCCCCTTAAAACTTCATTTTCTTCTATTATTGGATTATTCTCTTTCTATGCCTTTCCTTTCTTCTTTCCATCTTATCTTCTTCTTTCTTTCTTTTCGTTTCTTTCTTTCTCCCTTTTCTTCTGATCCTTCCTTTCCCTCATTCCTCTGTCCTTCCTTTTTCCTTTTCTTCTTTTTCCTTCCTTCCTTCACTCTTTCCCTTTTTCTGGTTCCTTCCTCCTTCCTTCGCTTTTGCCTTCCTTTCCGTCCTTCATTCCTTCCCTTCCTTCCTCCTTCCTAGTCCTGTTCCTTTCCTTCCTTCCTTGCCTACTTCCTATTCCTTCCGTAAAATGCCTTTCCTTTCTTTTTACTTATCTATTTCGTTCCTTCCTATTCCGTTCCTCCCTTCTTTCCGTCCTTAGATCCTTCTTCTCCTTCCCTCCCATTTCCTTCCTTTCCCTTCCCTTCCCTTTTCCTGCGCCTTTCCTCCGTTGCCTTTCCTTCCTTCCCCTTTTTCTTTTCCTTTCCTTTCTTATCTTAATTCCTTCCTTCCTTCTTTTCTTCCTTCCGTCCTTCCTTTTCGCTTCCTTTCTTTCCTTCCTTCCTTTCTGTTCAGTTTTCCTTCCTTCCGTTCTCCTTTCTTTCTTTTTCTCTTTCTTTTCTTTCTAGATCCTTCCTATTCCTTCCGTCCTTTCTTTCCTTCCTTCCTGTTTCTTTCTTTTTTTTTTTTTTTTTTTTTTTTTTTTTTTTTTTTTTTTTTTTTTTTTTTCTTTCTTATTCTATCAGCTATTTTTATGTTTTCCAATACTTATCTGTAGTAAGCTGCTTTCCTTTTCCTTCTTCTTTCTTTTTCTTTCTTTTCCTTTCCTTGCCCTTCCTTTTCTTTCTTTTTCTTTCTTTCGTTTCTTTCCTTATCTTATCGTTTATCCGTATTCCTTCCTTCCTTCCTTATTTTTTTTTTTTTTTTTTTTTTTTTTTTTTTTTTTTTTTTTTTTTTTTTTTTTTTCTTTTCTTTCCTTTCTTTCCTTTTATATCCTTCCTTCCTTCCTTTTCTCCGTCTTTCTTCTTTCCTTTCTTCCTTATCCTTCCTTCCTTCCTTCCTTTCCTTTTTCCTTTCCTTCCTTTCCACTTCCTTCTCCCTTTTCTTTCTTCCTCCTTCCTCCTTTCCCTTCTTTCTTTTTTTTTTTTTTTTTTTTTTTTTTTTTTGTTTTGTTTCCTTTCCTTCCTTGCTTTCTTTCTTCATTATCCTTCCTTCCTTTTCTTCCGTTTCTCTTTACCTTCCTTCCTCCTTCCTTTTGTCTCCTCTCTGCCTGCCTTCGTATCTTCCTTTTCCTTTTTCCTTTCCTGCCTTCCTCTTTTCCGTTCCATTTCCTTCCGTACCTTTCTTTCTTTCTTTTCCTTCTTTCTTGTCTTTCTTCTTATTTCCTTCCTTCCTCCTCTACCTGTGTCCTTCCTTCCCCCTTCCTTCCTTTCCCTCTTCCGGCCTTCCTTTCTTTCTTCCTTTCTTTCTTTCTCCTTGTTCTTCCTTGTTCCTTTTTTCCTTCCGTCCTTCCTTCGTTCCTTCCTTTCCGTTCCTTCCTTTTTCTTCTTTCTCTTTCGTTCTTTTTCTTTCTTTCGTTTCATTTCTCTTTTTTATTCTGTCTTCTCTTTTCTATTCTTAGCTTTATTTCCTTCCTTCCTTTTTATCTTTTTCTTTCTTCTTTCTTTCTTCTCCTTCCTTTCTCTTTTCTTTTCTTTCATTTTTTATTGTTTTTTATAATGTGCATCTGTGTATTTCATAACTAATTGTCCAATATCGTTTCATGGCATATTTCCCTTCCCGTCCCCCCACCACCACCCGCACACCATCAAGATCATGCATCTGTCTCATAACTGTCCTGGCCGATCTTTACTCTCAGTTGTTTGTTTATTTTTTCATTTTTTAACAATGGTGATAATTTATGAGTACAAGCAATCCTTCATGTTAAAACCAATTTGCAAGCAGTTGTGCCCAAACCACACACAGCCTATGGGTCTTCTCACCATCAGCGGGGGGGAGGGGGGGGGCTTTGTATGTTCAATCAAGTTTGATCAAATGAGTGTCCAGAATATTGCTGTAGTTTCATCACCATTCACCCACAATCACAGCTCACGCCCTTACATTCTACCACGCCCCTCTTCGCAGATTGTTCCTAGGCTTAGAAAAGGGCAAGGGGTGAGAAGCAAAACAGTCAACTTTCTCTGGAGCTGTTGTTTGGTACTCTGGTCAATTGCTGGCTGTTTCCTTTCAATTCAGGGCTGAACAGTTTGTCCAGGAATAAAGCCTTTTCATCCTACTAATGAAGCACAAGCAATTAGATATATAGGTATATTAAAACAGTACTTAATTGTTATGGTAGGTTACTTTGGTATAGACACATGATGTTTGGATGGTATGTTATCCATTGATTACATTTTTTTCTGTTAATATGACGGGTCTTACTGTGGCTTATAAATCTCCTAAACCATTAGAGGATGCAAGCTTGGAGG
>VZQC01003508.1:4867574-4892988 GCA_009823505.1 Rhizomys pruinosus
CCAATTTGCAAGCAGTTGTGCCCAAACCCATACAGCTCATGGGTCCCACCATCCAGCAGGGGGGGCTTGTATGTTCAATCAAGTTGATCAAATGAGTGTCCAGTCTATATTGTTGTAGTTTCACCTTTCACCCCAATCGCAGCCCTTACATTCTACTGCACCCCCTCTTCCGCAGATTGTTCCCTAGGCTTAGAAAAGGGGCACAGGTGGATGAGATCACTGATAAGAAGAGACTTGTGTGTCTCAAACACGTTAACTGCATGTTTTACATGTTGTATCCTCGTTCCTCTAGCTGTGTATCAAACACGTTCACTGCATGCTTTACATGTTGTGTCCTCATTCATCTAGCTGTGTCTCGAACATGTTCACCGCATGCTTTACATGTTGTGTCCTCATTCCTCTAGCTGTGTCTCAAACATGTTCACTGAATGTTTTACATGTTGTGTCCTCATTCCTCTAGCTGTGTCTTGAACACGTTCACCACATGCTTTACATGTTGTGTCCTCATTCCTCTAGCTGTGTCTCAAACATGTTCACTGCATGTTTTACATGTTGTGTCCTCATTCCTCTAGCTGTGTCTCGAACACATTCACTGCATGCTTTACATGTTGTGTCCTCGTTCCTCTAGCTGTCCTATTTTGACTTTTTCAGGATTATATGTAACATCCTAAAGTTAACAACTAATTGGAATTTATAACACCTTAGGTTCAATAATATACAAAACTCTACTCTTCAACCACCCTATCCACACTTTTCTTTCTGTAGTTGTCACAGATTGTGTCACAAGTGACTGGCTGAGGATCCTTTTGCTCTACTCAAAAATTGTGAATAGGTAAAGAGTAGTTCCTTCATGCCAGCAGCCTGCATGGCTCTTGTTGAATGGTACCAGGCCCTTGCTCCCAGAGGGTCACAGCTGTAGGCCTTGAGACTTGGACTGGCGGTTCAAAATTCTCAAAGACAAAGGCTTATTGCCCCAGGCTTTGAGTGCCAACAGTTCAACGCCTGAAAGCTAGTGTCCCATGTTCAGGCATCAGAGCCCTCAGCTCCAGACTCTGCCTCTGGAACTCTCCTGTCTCTGCACAGTTCCTAGCCATCCTTCACACTTCTGCCTGCCATTGCCTTAGCCTTCTGTTGTGTCTTGCCTTCTTAGGACTTCCTTAGTCCTTGGTGGTCTCTGGAAGTCTCTCTTTCCAGCCACTCTTCTGTCTCCCCACTAACTGTAGACTACTGGCTCACAACCCACGGACTCCCAGGGTGCCCAGAATCACCTGCTACCTATCTTCTAACTGCTCCTGCTGCTGCTACATACACCAAACCAAATTCATCCACTTAGTGGCATGAATGGTAGCAGCTCAGCCTACTTTATCCACAATGAAGACCACACATAGGCAATAGGAGACCATCCAGAAGAGGTTTTATTGGGACTTAGTATGACGGTTGGTGAAGGGCTAATGCATGGAAAGAAGCCTTCTAGATTGCCCCAAAACAGTGAAAAATTACTTCCTTAAGATTAAGTGTTCAAACCCTGTGCCATCTTTCCATCCCTCCCTTTATGAGGGAACTAACTTTCCAGCAAAGCCCAGATTTTTAATCTAGCTCTCTTCAATTTAAAGGTAATATTCTCCTCATTAATCATTGATGGAAAAGCAAAACAATGTGGCTACTTGGGAAGCCAGTTCCTTAACATAAGATATGGTGATTTTACCCTCAGGTACATACCCAAGTGATCTACAGACAGGCTCACAGAGAACACTGCAAATGGATGTTTGCAGTGGTTTTATTCATCATCATCCCAGATAGAAGCAAATGAGACTGACCTCAAAAGTTCTGTGTGAACCAGCTGCTGCTATCAGAACAATGAAGATTATTCAGCGTTTTTTTCATAGAAAGAAACATTAAGCTGTGAGAAAAAAAATGGAGGAATCTCAAATGTGTATTGATAAGTCAAAAGAATCCAATCTGAAGAGATTCAATATTGCACATTATCAACTATATGAGATTCCTGGGTTGGAGAAATATCCAGTGGTTAAAATTATGTGCTGCTCTTGTAGAAGATCCAAGTTTAGTTCCTAACACTCACATTGGACGGCTCACAACTGCCTGTAACTCCAGCTCAAGAGGATCTGACATCTTCTTCTGCCCTCCCTGGGCACTATGCTCATGCACACAAACCCACACATAGACATAAGCATATTCACATAATTAAAAATAAATAAATAAAATCTTTAAATACCAACAGCATGACATTGCAAAAAAGACAAAATACAAAAGTGGTGTGAAAAAAAAACCAGTTTCTCTGAGGGTTCATGTTGGAAAAGAGGGCTGAATCGGTAAAGAACTGATTTATTTTATTTTTTAGGGTGGGGAAATTATTCTGTCTGATACTACAAAGGAGAATAGGCAACACTGTTTGTCAAAAACCCACAGAAGATTATAGCACAAAGAGAGAAATTTGGGGGGCTGGGATATGGGTCAGTGGTTAAGAACACTGTCTCAGAGCTGGAGAGATGGCCTAGCGGTTAAGAGCACCGACTGCTCTTGCAGAAGACCCAGATTCTATCCCCAGCACCCACATGGTGGCTGAAAACTGTCTTTAACTCCAGTTCCAGGGGAATCCAACACCCTCTCCTGACCTCCAAGGCATTGCATGACATGGGTACACAAACCTACATGCAGACAGTACATTCATACACATACAAAAATAAAATTTTAAAAAAATAGCACTGTCTGCTCTTGCAAAAGACCCAGGTTCGATTCCCAGCACCCACAGAGCAGCTAACAGCCATCTCTAACACCAACTCCACAGGATCCAATCCCCTCTTCTGTCCTCCATAGACATTGAATGACATGGCTGCATTTGCATGCAGGCAGGCAACACACTTAGATACATAAAATAAAAATAATAGAATAGTTAAAAAAAAAAAAAGGAAATTTAATCCATGCAATTTCTTATAAAATCGGGGCATCAAGGTAACTCAGCAGGTGACAGGACTTTCAGTCCAAGTTCAATTCTTGGAACCTCACATGGTAGAAGGAGAGAACTGGTACCCACAGTTGTCCTTTGACCATACAGGCATGGTGGTATACATGTGTATACACACACACACACACACACACACACACACACGTATAAATCAATCAATCAATCAATAAATAAATAAATAAATAAATAAATAAATAAATAAATGCAAACATTTAGTCAGATAGGAGTTTGGGAAATACTAAGACTGAAAAATGTGTCACAATAATGTAACTACACTGCAAATACATTAAATAATGTCAGTATATGGGGTGTGGACTGAAGATATTAACCTACAGAACAAGATGGCTCCATAAGATCCATACCAAAAATAAAGTGTGTGAGCACTGGATTACAACTGAGTGAGGTGTCTCTCCTATGGGCCACAGCTTAATGATTTTGGTACCACTATACATGCATGCTAGAATGGAACAAGTAAATGGAAGTCAGATAACTGGAGCCCAGCCTCACTGTGGGAGAGGGAGGTGAGCAAAGGAAGCCTGCCAGGATCATCCATCTGGAAATGGAGTGGGAAGGGACACTCACCTCACTGTAGATGTCCGTGCATGAAGCCCAATGGCTTTTGGTTACAAAATAACTCTAAAACTACCCTGTATTTTGCAAAGGAGGAGAGTTTTGAACCACTTCTTCCCCCAAACATTCTCCAACACCTTTATTAGAGCTAGGAGACATTACTGGAGACAAATTTGATGGGTTCCCTTTTAATATTCATTTTAATAAACACTGCTTATCTTCTCCATTTCACAAGATCTCCTTTGACAGGTGCTAAATTTTCTTCTGAGTATAAATGTCCTTCCATAGACCACTAAATGGATTAGAGTTTGTTCACATTAAGCTCTTTAAAGATGAGCAAAGAGAACAGAGGACATTTTGATTTGGCTGAAAATCAAAAAGACTGATTGACTGATGCTCTTATCTCGTGTTTTTAAGTCTCATTATATAACAAGGGAAAAATCATCTCGAATTTTCCTGGCCCTCACCCTTCCTGCTTCTCTTTGCTTCGCTTTCTTTATAGTTAAGCAAAGACAGTCAAAAAATTGGCTCTTAAAAAATGCCTTTAGAGAAAGAGCTTGAGTGTGAGGTGGTTTGTGTGTTATCCTTCCTGCTTGCTCCAGAGTTTTCCAGATATTAAACTCAAATGTCTTATAAACACACACTGTCTTAATCATTCACGTTGTTTTGCTGGATTGGAAGTCATTATAACAATTCACAATTGCCTGTTCAATTATCTTTTTCCAGTGGCACCCCAACTTTCCACATGTTCGCAATGTAACCTGAGAATCGTGTTTTTCCCAAGGTCTTACATCAATCAAAGCCCTGCTTCCTCTCTTTCGGTCCTCATTTTTCTCTAGAATACCTTCTAATTCATTCAAGTTAAAAGATCTCTCTTCTCTTTTATTTTTTCTTCTCTCTTTTCTCTCTGCTCTTCCTCTCTCTCCCTCTCCTTCATACCCTCTGACACCTGCATTCCCAGACTTCCATGCATTCTCAGTGCAAATCCAAATCATCCTCCAAGCCTTGCAAAATCTCACATTAAAAAACACCCCCTAATCTATGAGATAATCTGTTCTGTGAAAGAGAAAAGTTAAAGGGCCAAGTGAATTCATCAGTCCTTTCTCAAAGACATGAGGCTATTTCACCTCTGCACATGTGCTGCAGTACATGGATAAGCTGGCATTGCCTGCCTCCTGGTGCATTGCTAGAACAAATTTCTGTGTTATAGCTCTGGAATCTTTGCCTCTCTGCTCCAATTTAGAAGGGAGAGGATGAAAGAGAAAAAAAAAAAAGATGGGAAATCACCAAAGGATTGGATATCAATCTCAACAGTCATGGGTTCTACATCTAAACCTGATACAATGTCTGGGACTGAATGTGTTCCAGGGCAGGAGTCTACATGGGCCCCAAATATCCCATGTTTAAATATTTTAAAAAGTCATGAATCACACTAACAAACTGTTCAGCAAAGTATCCCTTCTGCTCATGATGAGTGTAATTCTACAACTACAAATTGAAAACTAGAAGCAAAACTAAGATTTTATATTACTGAAAGTCAAAACAAATCAACAATGACTTAACATAACTGACACTGCCATTACCTTAGCTCCAGGCAGGGTGGTAGCACTGTTTACATCAGTAATAAAATCTGACATGATTTGCAATTATGAGTTATTTATTCTGTAGACGTCACATTCCTTTTTAGCAAAACTGCTTTTTTTTTTTTTTTGTCTTTTCAAGACAGGGTCTCCCTGTAGCCCCAGCTGTCTTGGAACTCACTCTGTAGACCAGGCTGGCCCTGAACTCCCAAAGATCCACCTACCTAGTGCTAGGATTAAAGGCGTGTGCCGCCATACCTGGTAGCAAAATCAATTTTTTTTTTTTGAGACAGGGTCTCCCTCCAGCTGGCCTGGAGCTCACTCTGTAGACCAGGATGGCCTTGAACTCATAGAGATCTGCCTGCCTCTGCCTCCCGAGTGCTAGGATTAAAGGCAAGTGCCACCTCGCCCAGCTGCAAAATCACTTTTAATAGCTGAGATAGTTGCATGTTTGGGGGTCTACCGACAGTGAGAAGATTTAAAAATCAAATAGAACAGAATCTAAGTTTACAAATTAACACATATTTTCACCCAAAAAATATAAATTTCAAAGCTAAAAAGCTTATTTTTATGTTTCAAAAATTATTTCCTCCAAAGCATACAAATGATGCATTAAAATTAAATGTAAAAAATTCTAATTCTAATCCCAGCATTAGATGTGGGGGAATGGGGAAGAAACACCAACCCAACTAGGGAACTTTCAGCAACCAATAGCCCTTAAGAAAGGGAAAGACAGCTTCTTTCAAGGATGGGAATCATGGTAGGTTGACCAGGCTCCAGGGGCTGGACCCACACTGACGAACCTTTAGGGACACCAATTAGACTCTGTAGGCCTTACTACATATAGAACAGAGTACATTAAATTGGGCAGAGGGCAATGAGAAGAGGCGTGGGCAGGGAAGGGAATATAAACACCATCCAATCAAACTGTATGAAAATTGCAAAAATTAGATAAGTGAATTCAAGTTATAGTTTAAATTACCAAATTTTTTTTAATTTTTCTTTATTTTTTTATGTGTATAAGTGTACTGTCTGCATGTCGGTCTGTGCACCTGTGTCGTGCAATGCCACGGAGGTCAGAAGAGAGCATTGGATTCCCCTGGAACTGGAGTCAAAGACAGCTCTCAGCTGCCATATGGGTGCTGGGGATCAAACCCAGGTCCTCTGCAAGAGCAGTCAGCGCTCTTAACCCCTAGGCCATCTCTCCAGCCCTAAATTTCCAAATTTTAAATCAAAATTATTTAGAGAGTCCTGAATTTTATTTGACTTTCCCTCAATTATTTGATGAGGTATTGAATAAAAACAAAAATTATATCCAGTTCAACACACATTCAGTTGTCAATGAATGGATAACTTGGCATTGCATTCCACAATGTTACAGGTAGACTCACACATATATAAATTGAAGAGGATTTTTGTTCAAAATTGCAAAATGGTCTTTAGCTGTTATGACCAGCTGTTACCAATATTAAACTATGTCATGAAAGACTCTAAAACCACAATTTAAACCTGAAGAGAATCAAGGAATGGACAGCAGCTACCATCAGAAAGTGAGACTTCATTAGCAAGAATCCCCTGTGCTCATGATATCTGATAAAGGAGTCCACAAATTGAAGATGTTTTGACAGTTATCTACATGCTGCCTCTATTCACAAGCTTCCTCCTCGGCCAGGGAAGTGTTTTCTGCCATCCTTCATGACATTACCCACAAATCTCCACAGCATTTAGAGAAATTCCCCTCCCATTCTAACTCAACACAGCTGTTGTGAAGACATAATTCCCTGGATTTATAAGGACACAGATTTAAATTACATCTCATGCCCATCACTGAGCACAAAGCCTCAAGGACAGAGGCATCTGTGTATACTTTGACAAATACATTTTCGTGTTTGAATACCATGCCCAAGACTCAGCAATATTTTATCATCCATATCCTCTAAAAATTAAGAAGAAATGGAAGAAGTATATGAAAGAAGATATTGCTTTAAAAGGGAAAATATCCAGAATAATGTTTTTTATATTTTTATTGAGTTTTTGTGACTTTCATATAATAGATTATAAAAGAATTTAAACCCCTCCTCCATCTGTGCACCCTCCCACCCCCCCACCATATTTCATACATTCTGTCATATATATGAAGTCCCATATGGTCAAGCATTTGTACCCTGATGTCCCTCAATACAAGTTCATCACTGGACTCTAGCCAGCCTATCTAGAGTCACTCAAAGAAGATTCCTCCTCCCTAATCCAGCAATAATCAGCTGCCAATAATTCCTTGGGTAGGATTGCCCATTTCCCATGTTTTACGTTGAGTTTTTGTCTTAGTTGGCAAGTTGGCATGCGTCTTGTGCATGCTGTCACCATTGTCGTAAATTAAGTGTAATCTCTCTCTCTCTCTCTCTCTCTCTCTCTCTCTCTCTCTCTCTCTCTCTCTCTCTCCTCTCTCTCCCTGCTGTCTAACCTCCCCAGTTTAAGTACCCCCATTTTAACCTTGATAGTACCTGTCTCCTCTTACCCGCCCTCTCTTCCCCTTTGCCACCGTGGTTGCTTATATGTCTTTCCCTCCTCCTGTCCCGGTGAACACCACATTTTCCCTCCTCCCCCTTTGATAACACCTGTTTCCTGTTACTCTCCTCTCAGGCTTTCTTTCCACCTTTCTGGATCCAGCTGTTGCATCAGGATATATACTCTCATATAAGGAGCTGGTGCTAAGATCCACAAATAAGGGAGACTATATGTTGCTTGCTTTTTGGAGTCTGTGCTACTTCTCACTTTGTAGAAGAGTTTCTAGTTCCATCATTTACCTACAAATTTCATAATTTTGTCTTTCTTTACCACTGAGTAGAACGCCATTGGGTAAATGCGTCATGTTTTCATTATCCATTCATCAGGTAAGGGACATTTAGGTTGTTTCCTTTTCTTGGCTATTGTGAAAAGAACAGCAACAAACACTGATGTACAGGTGTCTCTACAGTTGGATGAGTCCTTTGGGTATATACCCAGAGTGGCATGACTGGGTCAAGTGGTAGGTTCATTTTTAGTCTTTTAAGAGCTCTGCACGCTGCTTTCCATAGGGATCCCACCCACAGTGAATGAGCATTCCTCTTTCCCCACATCTTCTCCAGCATTTGATAGCATTTGTTCTCTTGATTTAGCCAGACTGACTGGGGTAAGATGAAATCCTAAAATGGTTTTGATCTGCATTTCTCAAATTACTAAGGATGTTGAGCACTTTTTAAGGTGTTTCTTAACCATTTTTATTTCTTCATTTGAGAACTCTCTGTTCAAGTCCTTAACCCATCTTTTTATTGGATATTTATTGTTTCTTTGGGTTTTTTAGTTATTTGTATGCATTGGATATTAATCCTCTGTCAGATATTTAGTAAGTGAAGACTTCGTCCCACTCGGTGGGTTTCCTCTTCACTTCCTTGGTTGTTTCTTTTGCTGTACTGAAACTTTTTAGTTTAATATTCATTGTTGACCTGAATGTCTGAGCAACTGATGTTTAATTTAGAAGGTCCTTTCCTACATCTATATTTTGTAGGATACTGCCTATGTTTCTTGCTATCAGTTTCAGAGTTTCAGGTTTCATACTGAAGTCTTTGGTCCATTTGGAATTGACTTCTGTGCAGGGTGAAAGAAAAGGGTCCAGATTCATTCTTCTACAGGTGGAGAACCAGTTTCCCCAGAACCATTTATTGAAGATGATGTCTTTATGGTGTATTCTTGGCATCTTTGTCAAATATCAGGTGGCTGAAATTATATGTACTCTTGTTAGGGTTTTTTTATTCTGTAACATTGATCTATGTGTCTGCTTTTGTGTCAGTACCACACTGTTTTTATGACTATATCTCTGTAACACAGTTTGAGATCTGGTGTGATGATTCCCACAGCATTGCTCTTTTTGCCCAAGTCCCAAGTTTGCTTTGGCTGTTTGGAGTCTTTTGTGATTCTATATGTGTTTAAGAATGGTTTTTCTTGCAGGATGTGGTGGCACATGCCTTCAATCCCAGCACTTGGGAGGCAGAGGCAGGCAGATCTCTGTGCGTTCAAGGCCAGCCTAGTCTACATAGTGAATTCCAGGACAGCTGGGGCTATAGGGAGACCCTGTCTCAAAAATGACAAAAAAAGAATGGTTTTTCTTGAGCTCTGTGAAAAATGTCATGGGTATTTTGGTGGGCATTGCCTTGACTCTTTTGATAGGATCACCATTTTCACATTATTAATTCTACCAGTCCATGGGCATGTCAGGTCCTTTCATCTCCCAGTGTCTTCCTCTATGTCTTTCTTTAAAGATTTAAATTTTTTAGCCCCAGGGAATTACAATCCCAAAATGTTTATTATAAAGGTAAAACCTGATCCTTGGAATGGGCTTATCAGTAGGATTTCAAAGATTTAAATTTTTCATTATAGAGATCTTTAATGTCTTTGGTTAGGTTTGTTCCTTGATATTTTTGAAGGCTATTGTGAATGAGAGGGTTTCCATAAATGCTTTTTTCTGATTGCTTGTTATTGGTTTATAGAAAAGCTATGGTTGTTTTTAACCTGCCACTTTGCTATAAGTATTATTCATTTCTAGCAGTTTTCTAATGGAATTTTGAGGATCTCATATAATAATGCCATATCATCTGCAAATAGTGATAATTTGACCTCTTCTTCCATTAGTGCTCCTTTAATTTTATTCTCTTGTCTTATTGCTCTAGCAAGAGTTTCAAGCACTATATTTAAAAGAAGTGAAGATAGTGGATAGTATTGTCTGATTCCTGATTTTAATGGGAATGCTTCCAGTTTTTCCCATTTAGAATGATGTTGGCTGTGAGCTGGCTGTAATTTAGCTTTAATCATGTTGAGCTATGTTCCATCCAATCCAATTCCCTCTAGGACTTTTAACATGAATGCATGTTGGATTTTCTCAAAAGTCTTTTCTGCATCTATTAAGATGACCATATGATTTTTGCTTTTAAGTCCATTTATATAATTTACTACATTTGACTTATGTATATGTATATTTGACTTATGTATATTTGTTACATTTGACTTATGTATATTGAACCATCCTTATATCTCTGGAATAAAGCTGACTTGATCATGGTGGGTGATCTTTTTGATGTGTGTCTGTGTCCAGTTTGCAAGTATTTTACTCAGAAACTTTGCATCTGTGTTCATTAAAGACATGGGTCTATAGTTTTCTTTTTTGTTATGTCTTAATTTGGTTTGGGTATTAGAGTGATACTGACTTCATAGAAGGAGTTTGGGAGTTCTCCCTCTGTTTTTATCTTTTTGAATATTTTAAGAAGTATCAGTTGTAGATCTTCTTTGAATGTATGGTAGAATTCTGCTGTGTATCTACCTGGACCTAGGCTTCTTGTACTTGGAAGGTTTGTATTATTGTTTCAATTTACTTATTTGTTATATGTCTGTTTAAGCTGTTGATCTCTTCTTGGTTTAACTTTTGTGGTTTCCATGAATTTAGAAATACATCCATTTCTTTTAGATTTTCAAATTTAATAGAGTATAGATAGGTTTTGTTCATTTGGATTTCCTCTTTCTTTTAGTTCACCTGGCTAAGAGTCTATCTTGTTTGACTTTTTCAAAGAACCAACTCTTAGAATCATTGTTCGTTTTTATTCTTTGTTTCTATTCCATTAATTTCTGTTGTGATTTTTGTTATTTCTTCTCATCTACTAGGTTTGTGTTTGTTTTTTTTTTCTTGCCTTTCCAGAGTCTTGAGTTGAACTGTCAAATCATTTATATGTGTTCTTTCTGATTTTTTAATGTAGACACTTGACTTATAACCTCCTTTTAGGACTGATTTTAAAGTGTCGCAGAGGTTTTGCTGTGTGATCATTTTCATTTAGTTCCAGCAATACTTTTATTTTTTTCTTAATTTCTTCTTTGACCTATTCATCATTCAGAACTGTGTTGTTTAATCTCCATGAGTTCATCTTTTGCTGTTGATTATGAGCTTTATTGAATTGTGGTCTGATACAATACATGGGATTATTTCAATTTTTTGCATTTGTTGAGTTTTTTGTGTCCCAGTATGTGGTCAATTTGAGAGAAACTTTCATGGGCTACTGAGTAGAAAGTGGATTGTTTGGTGCTTGGGTGAAATATTCTGTAGATGTCTGGTAGGTCCATTTGATGTAAGATGTCATTTAATTCAGATGCTTATGTTTATTCTTTGTCTGATTGGCCTGTCTATTGGAGATAGTAGGGTAGTGAAGTCATCACTATTACTGAGTGGGATTAATCTATGTTTTTATGAAATTGGTTGCACCAGAGCTTGGTACATGTAGGTTCATGATTGTAACATGTTCTCAGTGAATTGTTCCTTTGATTAGAATGGGGTGACCCTCTCTATCTCTTCTGATTGCTTTTAATTTGAAGTCAATTTTGTCAGATATTAGAATTATAAAAACTACTTGATTTTTAGTACCATTGCTTGGAATATTTTTTCCATCCTTAAACACTAAGGTAGTGCCTATCCTTGAAGGTGAAATGAGTTTCTTGAAGATAACAAAAGATGGATTTTGTTTTTTAATTCACTACACTAGCCCCCTATGTCTTTTTGACTAGGGAGTTAAGGCCATTGATATTTAGATTTATTATAGAAAAATGTGTATTGGTTATGGCCATTTTACTTTGTGTTCTTGGTCCTATTTTGTGTTTCCATAATTATACCTTCATTTGTCTTCTTTCTGTAACCCCTTGCGTATAGTCATTCCTATCTTCAGTCCTTTGCATTGCTTTGAATATTCTTTGTAGAGCTGGTTGAATTTTTTCAGCCTATTTGTATTGTTGAAATTTTTCCATTACCCTTGACTATGATCGTTTTGGTAAGTAAAGTACTCTGGGTTGGTATCTATAGTCATTTAGAACTGGAAATACTTTGGTCTGGGTTCTTCTTGTTTTCAGTGTTTACATTGAAAAGTCAGTTGTAATTCTGATTGGTTTTCCTTTATACATAACTTGTTTTCTAGCAACTTTCACTACCCTCTCTTTGTTCCATACATTTAATGTTTTTACTATGACATACCATGGGGACTTTCTGTTCTGGTCTTAGCTAAATGATGTTTCATGTACTTCTTGTATTTGTAGAGGTATGTCATTCCTAAATTTAGGGATGTTTTCTTCTATAATTCTATTGAAGATCTGGTCAATGACATTGACCTGAGATACTTTCCCTTACTGTATGCCTATGATTCATAGATTTGGTCTTTTCATGGTGTCCTCTATTTCCTACATATTCCATTCCTGTGGGTTTTTTAATTTTTTACAGTCTTTGCTTAAGGAGTCCAGTTCTTCAACTTTGTCATCCAGTCTTGGTATTCATAGACTTGGTCTTTTCATGGTGTCCGATATTTCCTACATATTCCATTTCTGGTTTATTTTTACAGTATTTTTGTCTATTTCTTTTTGTCTTTTCGAGACAGGGTCTCCCTGTAGCCCCAGCTGTCCTGGAACTCACTCTGTAGACCAGGCTGGCCTTGAACTCACAAATCCACCTGCCTCTGCCTCCCAAGTGCTAGGATTAAAGGCATGTGCCACCACACCTGGTTTCTCTATTCTTTATCTTAGTAGTTTCATGCTATGGGTATACCATAACCAACCTATTGCCTAAGAGAAACATGGAAGATAATGTACTTACAGCCATTATTACAAGTTTATAATGTATTTTTCTATCTTGTTTTATATGTATGTTATGTAACATTCAAAAAAGAATTTTCTTTCTGATTGAGAAAAGGATACAAAGCCAAGCTTCTTCAATATTTCTATCTCTTTTGTGAATTCACTTTTCAACTCCTGAATTATTTTTGTGTTTCATTCAGCTACATATTTGTATTTTCTTGAGCTTCTGTGACAAGTTTATACCCATCCTCTTTGAGGTCGTTGAGTTGATTGTATCTCGTGTTGGTTATGTGTCGAATAGGAAATTCTATTCTGCATTTGTCTAGTTGAAGTTTGGTTTTGTTTATATTATTGATGTAGCTTGGTTGCTTTTTGCTCAGGTATGAGAAGTTAGTTGGTATGTGCTTCAGATTCTCACTGGGTAGATGTAGGCTAGTCTGGGTAGTAATCAGGCCTGTGGTAAGCAGATCAGGAGGGAACCCAAGGGGGTGGGGACAGCATCGGAGGAACTAACAAATGAAGCAGGAGAATCTGGGCACACAAGATCAGGACCCAGTGAGTGGGTCTGGACTAAGAGAAGAGTCCAGATATCTGGACCAGAGGAGCAGAAACGGGCTGGGCCCAAGGCCAGAAGGGGCGCCTAGTGTGGGGGGTGAGTGGAGCTGCTCAGACTGCAGAGGAATCAAGAGATGCTGGGATAGATTTGACTTACCAGATAGCAGGCAGGTCTGTGGCAGGCAGATCAGAAAGCCAAGGCAAGGTGGGCGTGAGGACAGCCTGTGGAGCATCTAACAAAATATGCTCGAGGATCAAGCTAGTCTGTGTTAGGAAAGAGCAGGCTGGCCCAAGACTAGAAGGGGAACAGAGTTGAATTAAGAGCCCAGTGTAATCCCAGCACTGGGGAAAAAGAGGCAGCCAGATCTCTGTAAGTCCAAGGCCAGCCTGGTCTACATAATGAGTTCCAGGCCAACTGGGGCTACAGAGAGACCCTGTCTCAAAAAGAATTCTTGGGTTTGGTGCCATTGTGTCTTTGTGATGGTAGATTGACTCTTGGGTTGCTGGGAAAGGGGCTAAACTCTAAACACTTGTAGGGGGTGGCTGTCTGGGCAGAGCTGCCCTTCACATTTGCAGCTGGTGCTGGGTGGGCTTGGTTCGGTGCCAAGTGGGTTTGGTTCGGTGCCATTGTGTCTTTGTGGGGGGGGGACTCCTGAAGTACGGGAGCCCGGAAGTCACTCCAGACAGGTAGATTTTAGGGTAGATTGACTCTTGGGTTACTGGAAAAGGGGCTAAGCTCTAAACCCTTGTAGGGGGTGGCTGTCTGGGCAGAGCTGCCCTTCGCCTTTGCAATCCGTGCCTGGTGGGTTTGGTTCAGTGCCATTGTGTCTTTGTGCAAGGGGCTCCTGAAGCACAGAGCCTGGAAGTCGCTCCAGACAGGTACTGGGGCGAAGGCTAAGTCAGGCAACCCCCGCCCCCCACCACCAACAAGAATTGATGAGAGAGTATCCAAGTGGACTTTTTGGGAGAACCTTCAGAACAGGAAGGGAAGAGTGACTTAGACTTCTAATATCCAATATATAAACAAAAATTGAAAGCCTGAAACCTAGACAAGTCAATATTCCATAAACAAGGAGGAGGAAAGGAAAAAAAAAAAAGCATCTGAAGGAGGCAAGCAAAACCAGCCTCTAACATAGTGAAAAGACATTTGTGATTTGAATCACAAAAGGGAAACCCACATGCCAGGGACATGACAGGACAACTTGGGAAAGGTGCAGGATAATTCCGCATCAGGCTCTACCAACCCTGTAGGAGATAGCTACAATGGGATCCCCCTGGAGGTGACCCAAGAAACAGATCTTAGAGGAATAATTGCAGACCTATGCAGAGAAATTAAAGAAAATAAAGAAGAATTCAGAGAACTAAAGAGAGAGAATGAAAAACTCAGCTAGAGGGAATACAATGACAAACTATTGGAAAGACACTAAAGGAAAGACTTGATAAACTTCACAGAAAGAACTAAGGAAGAAAAAAACAAACTCCAAAAGAAGTAAAACACTGAAAAAGGAACCAACCAACGAAGTAAGGAGCACCAAGAAGAGATTGGAAGCTAAAACGGAAATGGAAAACTAAAGAAATCAGCAGATGAAATATAAAAGGAAATAGAACACTCACCAATCAAGAAGAAAGGAAAGAGGAGGTGGAGGACGGGTTATATTCGATTAATGCAAATAATTATTAGAGTCAAACAATACCCAGTGCCTAGACACTGTCTACAGGAATCATGGTGTCTTAGGACTTAGAAAAGTAAATATGTCGTATATAACACGATTGTTTACAGACTCTTGAAAACAGTAAATGCATCAGGTATAAATGAGAATATAAATCTGTGCCAGTTTAATAAAAAACGTGTAGAGCAAAACTTGGGATGACATACAATCTTCTCCTATAATCTCTGTTTATACAGTATCACGAGCATTCTCTTTAAGATATGTAATGTAAAATTTAAGTTGCATCCCAAGTTAATCATATTTAGTCACCCAAAACAACATGAATTTGATGAAAACTTGCCTTGATTCCACCCTATAGTTACTTATAATACAACTGTCTTCTGGGGATTCATGGGTTAAAAAAAGGGTAGGGGGGATACAGAAGACATAAACCTTTTTGTAACAAACCGTCAATCCAATCTAAATAACTATGGAAAACATGTGGGTCCCAACAAGACCAAATGTCACCAACATAATGACTGAGAAAGAAAAGATACAGCTTTGCATTAGGCAGGATGTACCAAGAAAGCCAACTGAAAGGGTGGACCTTCTGAACATTGAAAGGAGAAAAGCCTCAGATTGCTATAAACATCGAACCCCTCTGTGATCCTACTTGTAACAACAAATTATAATGAGTCTAATGAAACTTACCTTTAGCTGCGCCGAAGGTTTGATATGAGAGACTTTCTGCCTCCCCAACAACAAGGAGAGATATGATGATTATGAGGTCATTCTCCAACTGGTAAATTGGATACAACTATTATAGAGTTAATCTCTTATAAAACCGGTAAAAATGCTTCTTTAATTGACTAATAGAATAAGAACTGTGAAAAGGATTTTCTCTATTCAGAACCAAATATTAATACTAAAGGCTCCTTAAGCTATACACTTAAGCAAAAATATATTAATACAGGAGCTCTACATCAGCAATGGATTATTTCTACCAAGGAGCGTTCCAGGATCCAAGGGCCCACAAAAGGTAAAGGTCCTGCTCCTTAAACTGGATACCTGCAAGAATAGAGGTGATAAGGCCCTGCTGCGAAGACCTGACGTTAACATGGAAGTGATGTATTGAGACCACACATAAAAGTGTACAGATGGCCTCTGAATACCGAGAGTGTTACCAAAGGCTATTAAATCAATAAAGCAAATATACGTCTCCCTGAGTCAAGCAAACTCCACCGTCAGCACCGCTTCACCTCACCTGCCTGGAAACTGTGCAGCAGAGGCAGACAAATGCCTGTATATCCCAAACCTAATTGGTTTGGTCTCTTCCTTGGAGAAACATGGCTGATGCCACAAGCTTACATCCTCTAAGGGTAAGGAGATGTTATAAGCCACGTAAGACCCTGTCATATTTAACAGGAAAAAGATGTAATTCATGGAATAACATACCACCCAAACATCAGTGTCTATACAAAAGTAACCAACCATAATATTAGTGCTCTTTAAAACCTATTATAGATAATTGCTGATCTTCATTAATAGGACGAAATGTATTCCTGAGACAAACTAGTAGGCCCATGAAAGGAAAAGCCAGAATTGAACAGATCCAAGACAGCAGCTCCAGAGATAGTGGACTGTTTTGCTTCTTACCCACCTGTGCCCCTCTCCTAAGCAGAAACAATCTGCGGAAAGAGGGGCATGGTAGAATGAAGGGCTGTGGATTGGTGAATGGTGAAATACAGCAATGAGTCTGGACACTCATTGATCAACTGGATTGAACATACAACCCCTCACCCCCTGCTGTATGGTGGGCTGTGGGTTGGGCACAACAGCCTGCAAACTGGTTTTAAATGAAGGATGCTTGTACCCATGGATCATCACTTATAGCTAAAAAATAAAAAAAAAAACTGAGGGAAACATCCAGGACAGTTATGCAAAAATGCATGATCTGGGATGGGGGGGATTAGGGAAGGGAAAGGAAAATGCCTGATTGAATTGGAAAATGATGTATGAAATTGCACAAACACCAATAATAAAAAAAAAGAATGATGTAGACAATGCATTAGTATTACCCTAACAGCTGACATGTACAGATATGATGAATGTCATACATTTCATTCTCCTCCCATGTTCCTCTTTTTCATTTAGGCCCCAAATATCAATTCAATTTAAAAATGTGAATTTAGAGGGGAAAAAAAAAGAAAGAAAGAAAGAAAAAAGCCTCAGAAATAGATGAGGAAGCAGAACAAAGAGTATCAATCTGAAAGATAACACAGAGAATCTAAAAGACTCAAAATAAAGAATATAAAAATTTTAAAAATACCACAAAAGCAGAACAACCAGAAATATGACACTATGAAAAAGATCAAACCTCCACATCATAGGACATAGAGGAAGGAGAAGAATCTCTGGAGAATATTATTGATCAATCGTTCAACAGAATAATAGATGAAAAATTTCCCATTAAAAAGGACAAACCATACAAATACAAGAAGCACATAGGAGCTCCAAAAACAAGATCAGAAAAAAACCCCCCCACACCATTTCATAGTTAAAATGCTGGACGCTCAAAACAAAGAAAAAAAAAAAAGGACAGAATACTGAAAGCCACCGAGGAAAACAAGTGACATAAAAGGGAAACCCATGAGAATTACGAACGATTCCTGCACAAACATGAAAGCAAAGAACATGAGCAAAAGCTCTCCCCTGTTAAGACTATGAAGCCAACCCGATACTTTACCGAGCAACAAATTCGACTAGGAGAGCGTGTGGTGCATGCTTAATCCTAGCACTTGGAAGCAGAGGAGGCAGATCTTTGTGATTTACACAATAGGGATCTCCAGGACAGCTGGAGCTACAGGAGACCCTAGTTCTCAAAAAGCCAAAAAAAATGTCAGATATAGTTGAAGGAGAGAGAACAATTTCCAATGACATAAACAAGATGATAGGACACATGTCTGGAAAATCACACCTTTAAAAAACTTGAAGCAATTCAAAGGCAGAAGAAAGAAGCAATTATCCTCAAGCACCTAGGAAAAGAAACTGATAAAACATAACCATAGGAGTAGAATTAGAGACTAAAAGTCCAAATGGATATATAAGGTTGAAGGAGCAGCAACATCCATCTTTCAAACTTAACCTTAAATATTAATGGTCTGAGCTCCCCAATCAAAAGGCATGACTGGCGGAATGGATGAGGAAACAAAATCCACCTATATATCATAAAGATACCCATCTCAATTTCAAAAGTAGGCACCAATAAGTGAAGGATGGAAGAAAATATTCCAAGCAAATGTACCGGAAAGAAAGCAGGTGTTGCTATTCTAATATCAGACAAAATAGACTTGCAAAGAAAAGAAATCAAAAGAGCAAAGAGGGCCATTACATACTTATTAAAGAACATAATGATGAACAGAATCTCACAATCATAAATATATACCACCAAACGTGGTACACCAAACTTATTAAAAGACAATTCTCGATCATCAAGGCACAAATATAACCCCAGCCAACATCATAGTAGGGACCTTCAATGGCCCCACTATCTTTAGACAGATACAACAGGAAAAAGAATAAACAAGAGACATTTGAACTGAATGATACAATACACAAATGGACCTAACAGACACATACAGAATATTCCCCAAACAGCAGAGAATATACATTATACTCAGCACCATCGAAACATTCTCCAAAATAGACATATACTGGGACACAGGAAAAAACTCAACAAAATACAAAAAGATTGAAATAATATCATGCGGGCTGGAGAGATTGGCCTAGCAGTTAGGGCACACTGCTTTGCAGAGGACCCAGTGCAATCCCCAGCACCCCACAGGATGAGAACATCTGAAACTCCAATTCCAGGAGAACCCAGTTCCAGGGGGAAATCCAACACCCTCTCTGACCTCCATGGCATTGCACGACACGGTGCACAGACCTGGATGCAGACAGTACGATTCAACACATAGAAAAAAATAAAAATAAAAATAATTAATCTCAGCATTCTATCAGACCACAGTGCAATAACTCAACATCAACACCAGAATAAAGCCTACAACCTAGAAGACACATGGAGACAAACAACACTCTCCTGAATAATTGAATGGGCAAGGAAGAAATAAAGAAAAAATAAACATTTCTGAACTGAACGACAATAAAACAACACAGCAAACCTATGGGACACTTTAAAAGCTCCTAAGAGGGAAGTTTGGAGCTCTAAGTGCCTACATTAAAAAACAGAAAGAGGTTGTGGGCCTTGAGGGCGGGACCGGGCGCTGGGCAGAGGGTCCGGAGAGTCCAGGCGACACTAGGCGGCTGTGCCCTTGGGCAGGATACCCAGAAGCCACCTGGCGAGTAGGTTGAGTTGCTGGGGCCCGTGAGGGCGGGACCCCGGGGCTGGGCCAGAGGGTCCGAGAGTCCGGCGGCCAGGCGGCTGCGGCCTTGGGCAGGATACCCAGAAGCCACCTGGGCGAGTAGCTTGGGTTCTTGGGCCGTGTGAGGCGACCGGCGCTGGGCCAGAGGCGTCGAGAGTCCGGCGGCCAGGCGGGCTGCCCTTTGGGCTGGATACCCAGAAGCCACCGGGCGAGTAGCTTGGGTGCTGGGCTTGAGGGGGGGAACCGGGCGCTGGGCCAGGGGTCCGGAGAGTCCGGGGCCAGGGGGCTGCGCCTTTGGGCACGACACCCAGAAGCCACCTGGCGAGTAGCTTGGGTTGCTCGGGCCGTGAGGGCGGGACCCGGCGGCTGCCAGAGTCCGGAGGGTCCGGCGGCCAGGGCGCTGCGCCTTTGGCGGTACCCAGAAGCCACTGGGCGAGTAGCGGGTTGCTGGGCGGTGAGGGCGGCCCCGACGCTGTGCCAGATGGTCCGGAGAGTCTGGCGGCTAGGGCGGCTGCGCTTTTGGGGAGGATACCCAGAAGGCACCTCGGCGAGTAGCTTGGGTTGTGGGGCCTTGAGGGCGGACCCGGCGCTGGGCCAGAGGTCGGAGGAGTCGGCGGCCAGGGCGCTGCGCCTTTGGGCCAGATACCCAGAAGCCACCTGGCGAGTAGCTTGGGTTGCTGGGGTGGGCCAGGGCGCCGTGAGGGGCGGCCGACCGGCGCTGGGCCAGAGGGCGAGAGTCGCGGCGGGCCAGGGCGGACGCGCCTTTGGGCAGGATACCCGAAGCCACCTGGCGAGTAGCTTGGGGTTGCTGGGGCCGTGAGGACGGGACCCGCGCGCTGGGCCACAGGGTCCGGAGAGCCGTGCGGCCAGGGCGGCTGCGCTTTGGGGCAGGATACCCAGAAACCACATGCGAGAGCTGGTGCTGCTGAGCGGGACCGGGCGCTGGGCCAGAAGGGTCGGAGAGTCCGGCGGCCAGGGCGGCTGCGCCTTGAGCGGAACCCAGAAGCCACCTGGCGAGTACCTTGGTTGCATGGCCTGGAGGGCGGGACCCGGGCGCTGGCCAGAGGGTCCGGAGAGTCGCCAGGCGGCTGCGCCTTTGGCAGATACCCAGAAGCCACTGGGGCGAGTAGCTTGGGTTGCTGTGGGCTTGAGGGCGGGACCCGGGCGCTGGGCCAGTTGGTCCGGAGAGTCCGGCGGCCCAGGCGGCTGCGCCTTTGGGAGGGATACCCAGAAGCCACCTGGGCGAGTAGCTTGGGTTCTGCTGGGGCCGTGAGGCGGACCGGCGCTGGCCAGAGTGGTCCCGGAGAGTTCCGCGGCCAGGGCGGCTGCGCCTTGAGCAGGCTGCCGGGAGCGCGGGCTAGATCAGGCCATAAACCCCCCCCCGTTGGAGAACCTTCAGAACAAGAAGATAAGAGTGCTTTGGCTTCCAACATCTAATATAGCAACAAAATTGAAAAGCAAAAAAAAAAAAAAAAAAAAAAAAAAAAAAAAAAAAAAAAGGGAAACAACAACAACAACAAAAAAAAGTTATCCTGAAGCGAGGAAGCAAACGTCTGCTATTTGTGATCAAAACCACAAAAGGGAAGCCCACATGCCAGGGACAGACCGAAGGGACAATATGGGAAAAACAGATAATCCTGCACCAAGCTCTACCAAACATTAAGGAGACAGCTACAATGCAACCCCTGGAGGTGATCTAAGAAACAGATCTTAGAGAATAATTGCAGACTTATTCAGAGAAATAAAAGAACATAAAGAGGAATTCATGGAACTAAAGAGACGAGAATGAAAAACTCAAAAGAAGGACCTAGAGAGATAAAATGACAAACATCAAGGAAAGGCGAACTAAAGGAACAGATTGACAACCCGAAAGAACTAGAGGCAGAAAAAAATAAAGAATATAAAGAACAAATCATGGAGTTAAGGGGAGAGAATGAAAAAAAATCAAAAAGGGACTAGAGGGAATACAATGACAAACTTCAGCAAGAACTAAAGGAACAGACAGACTGACAACTCCAGAAAGAACTAGAGGTACAGAATGAAAAAAACAAACTGCCGAAAGGAAGTAGAAGCATTGAAAAAGGAAGCCAACAACGAAGTAAGGACACCAAGAAGAGATTGAGAAGCACCAAAAGAGATTGAGAGCCTCAAAAAGGAAATGGAAGTTACTAAAAAAACACAGGATGAAATGGAAAAAGGAATTAGAACACCCATTCAAGTCCAAGAAGAAAGGAAAGGAAAGCTCGAAGTAGAGATGCGACGGAAGCAGAACAAAGAATATCAGATCTGACGAAAACATAGAGCAATTAAAAAGCTAAAATACAAGAATATGAAATAATTAAAAATACAACAAACAGTGGAAAACCAAGGAAATATGGCGACACTATGAAAGTCCCCAAACGTCCGTATCATAGGCAATAGAGGAAGGAGAAGGAATCTTCAAGAGAAATAGGTATTGATCAGATCTTCAACATAATGATAGATGAAAACTTCCCCCAAACTAAAAATAGACAAACCCCATTCAAATACAAGAAAGCACATAGGACCCCAAACAGACGAGGTCAGAAAAGAAACACCCCACGACACATCATAGTCAAAATGCTAGTGCCAAAATTTAAAGACAAAATTCTGAGGTCACAAAGAAAAAAACAAGTCACATACAAAGGGAAAACCATCAGAATTAAAACTGACATCTCAGCCCAAACCATATAAGCGAGAAGAACATAGAGCAAAGCTTCCCCAGTGTTAAAGGATATAGATGCCAACCCAAGAATACGTACCTAGGAAAAATGTCTATTATAGTTAAGGAGAGAGAAAACATCTTCCATGACATAAACGAAATCAGGAAATACATGTCTGAAAAGCCAACTCTTCATAAAAACTTGAAGCAATTCAAAAGGATTAGAAGAGAGGAGCAACAATCCTCAAAAACCTAAGAAAAGAAACTAATTAAAACAAACCATAGGAGCAAAATCAAAAGCTAGAAGTCCAAATGGATAATAAAATGAAGGAAGCAACATCCACTTTCATAAACCTTAAATATTAATTGGGCTAAACTCCCAATCAAAAGGCATAAGACTGGGAGAATTGGATTAGGAAAAAAAAACCCCATCTATGCGGTGGGTGTCTACAAAAAACCCATTCTCAATTTCAAGGATAGGCACCAACTTGAAGGGATGGAAGAGAAAAGTATTCCAGGCAAATGGTACAAAAAGAAAGAGGTGGCTATTCTAATTTATCAGACAAAATTAGACTTCAAAGCAAAAGAATCAAAAGAGACAAGAGGGCCACTTACATCTTTATTAAAGAACCAACTTGACGATGAGGATTTCACAATTATAAATATAATGCACCTAAACACCGGCACAAACCTTTATAAAGACAATTTTCAGGATCTCAAGGCACAGATTACACCCAGCACACTAATACTAGGACACTTCAGATACCATTGAGCCCTTTGGAGAGTTCAACAGGACAAAGGATAAAACAGAGAGACATCTGAAACTAAATGACCACAATACACCAAATGGACCTCACAGAATTATCGAATATGTCACCCAAACACCAGAGAATACACTTTCATATCAGCACCTCATGGAACGTTCTTCAAAATCAACCATAAGGGGCACAGGGAAAACTCAACAAAATATAAAAAATTGACATAATCTCATGCATCCTATCAGACCACAGTGCAATAGAGCTCAATCTCAACACCAGAATAAACCCTACATCCTACAGGGAACACATGGAGACTAAAACAACACTCCTCCTGAATAATGAGTGGGTCAAGGAGAAATAAAGAAAGAAATAAAAACAGTTCCTGGAACAATGGACACATGATAAAAAAAAACTGCAAAATCTATGGGACACTTCTAAAACAGTCTTAAGAGGGAGTTCTATAGCTCTAAGCTGCCTACATAAAACAACAGAAAGAACACAAGTGAATGACCTAACACGCAGCTGAAAACACTTGAGAAAACACAACAAATGAACCTAAACGGAGGCAGACAAGAAGAAATAACAAAAATCAGCAGAGATCAATGAAATAGAAAACAAAAGAAACCCATACAAAAAATCAATAAAAAAGCTGGTCTTTGAAGAGGAATAAATAAGATAGACAACCTCTAGCCCAGTTAACCAAAAGAAGAGGGAACAACTCCAAGATCAACAGAAATATCAGTGATGAAAGGGAAAAACACATCACAAACAGACAATGAAAAATCCAGAAACAATGCATACGGGACTACTTCAAAAAACTTATAAACATCTACGAAGATTGGAAACCTAGAAGAATGGATGATTATCTTAAATCATAGGACTCACCAAAACTCAACTAAGAAGAAATCAACAGCATAAACAGACCAATAGTACAGCGAAGAATCGAAAGGTACATAAGTAGGCCTCCACAACCGAAAAAATGCCCAGGCCCGATGGATTCACAACAGAATTTTATAAAATATTTAAAGACATACAACCAATTAACACTTATGTATGTTTAGAAGGATACAAATGAGGGACTTCTCCCAGAATCTTCTATGAGGCCAGCATCTTCGCTACTAAAACCAGGAAAGATACAACCAAAAAGGAGAACTATAGACCACATTCCCTAATGAAACACAGATGCCAAAATGCTAACAGGATACTGGCAAATAGAATAAAGACTCACATCAAGAAGATATTCCATCATGATCAAGTTGGATCTATACCAGAGATGCAGGGATGCGTCAACATACGAAAATCACACATCATCAAGCACATATCAATGGACTGATGGACAAAAACCACACCATCTTTTCAATTGATGCGGAGAAAGCCTTTGAAAAATCCAGCATCCTTTCAAGGTTAAAGTCTTAGAGGGAATTGCTAGAGGATCAATCCTCATGCTTAATCAAAGTCATATAGAGGAAACCCACAGTGATTATCATCCTAAATGGGAAACTGACAGAAGCATCTCCCCTTGAAAGGTAGGAACTCGGCAAGGCTCCCCACTGTCACCACTCCTCTTCCAAATAGTGCTGGAACACCCGTTGCTAGGGCAATAAAGGCAAGAAAAGGAATTAAAGGAGTGTCTATTGGAAAAGAGGAAGTCAAAGCTATCCCTTTTTGCTGATGATATGATTGTCTACCTAAGGGGATGCTAAGAACTCCAACAAAAAACTCCCGAGAAATGATAAGAGCTTTGGTAAAGGATGGCAGATACAAAATTAAATCTAGAAAAATCAGTAGCCTTTCTGACACCAACAAACAAGCAACTGAAGAAGGACTCACAAGGAGACCTTGCCCACTCACAATAGCCTCAAAAAAACAATAAAACCTAGAACAAACTAACCAAAGACACCAAGATCTACAACAAAAAATTTTAAACCCTGGAAAAAGATAATGTGGAGGAAGACCATCAGAAGATGGCAACCTCCCCATGCTCATGGATTGGGAAAATAAAATTATATGTAAAAATGTCCTCCTACCAAAGCTAGTGTACAGATTTAATGGAATCCTAATTGAAATCCCCAAGAGTTCTTCACAGGCTTTGGAAAAAAAAAATCCTCAAATTTCCATCGTTGGAAAAACAAAAAGACCCCGAAGCCAAACAATCCTGATGGAAAAGAGCAATACAGGGGGGAATCACTATACCAAACTTCAAAATATACTACAGGCTATAGTTATTAAAACAGCTTGGTACTGGCCACAAAACAGACCTGTTGACAAATGGAATAAAACTGAAGTTTCAAACCTGAGCTCATACAATTTCAGACTATATTGGACAGGGGCCCAAGATAATACACACAATGGAGAAAGCACAGCATCTTCAGCAAGTGGTGTTGGCCTAAAACTGGATCACCACTTGGTAGAAGAATGAAATTAAACCTACCTCTCACCTTGTGTACAAAGGTCAACTCCCAGATGGACCAAAGACCTTCAATTTGAAACCCCAACTCTGAGGTGATAGAGAGAAGCTGGGCAAGCAGACTACAAGACATAGTGTAGGAAAAAACTTCCTAATCAGACGGCAGCTGCACAAGAAATAAATCAACAATTGAAAAATGGGACTATGAAATGAAAAAG
>VZQC01003512.1:28125-78933 GCA_009823505.1 Rhizomys pruinosus
CACCACACACACACCCCCACACACACACACACACACACACACACACACACACACACACACACGCACGCAATGTATTCCTGTTTGGCACATCTTTCAGAGCACGTAGCCTGCCTATATCTATATCCTGTTCACCATCACAATGAGCCTAACCCTTTATCTCCTACAGTTGCCCACTCGGCCACTGGCTCTCTGCCTGCCTTCTTTGTCCTCTCTTGCCCCTCCTGCTGCTGCTGTTCTGACTCACAGTGGGCTTTCCATTATCTTTTCCCACCTCTAGCATTTTCACTGGTTGTCTTTCCATTCTGACTTCATGGACAATTTTCTAGAGGTGATAAGATTCTATTGTTATTTTCTCTTTTTCTTTGAAAACTTTTGAAGACTAGGAAAGTAGAGTTGAAATATTTTAAAATAACTAGTTCGCCAGGTGTGGTGGAGCACCACTTTAATCCCAGTACTGGGGAGGCAGAGGCAGGCAGATTTCTATGAGTTCAAGGCCAGTCTGGTCTACATAGTGACTTCCAGGATAGCTGGAGCTACAGGGGGACCCTCAAAGAGACAATAAATAAATAAATAAATAAATAAATAAATAAATAAATAGTTTCATACATATGAAGTGAATAAGTGGAAGTTGTAGGCTGGGCCATGGGCAAAGCCAAGATGGCATAGACCGGAAAGAGCCTCCTTTCTTTTCTGGTCAGGCCCGATTCCCATGAGACCTCTGGACCTGAGACCCACCTCCAGATCTGAGCCCCTGACCTGGTTTAATTGGCCAGATTCTAACAAGTTACCACCCCCCCAAAGGCTCTCCCCACCTCTCAGAAGTGCACTTCTTCAAGGCCTGGATGGCCGGGGGGAGAGAGAGAGAGAGAGAGAGAGAGAGAGAGAGAGAGAGAGAGAGCATATTTCCTGGAATAAATGCTTACCTTTATTTACTTTTTAATTCAGACTGATTTGGCCTTTTCTTAGCATCAGTTATACTTCCCAATTGGTGGCACATATGGGGAGGGGATGTTTTTCCTCAGCCCAGGGACCCAGGGCACCCTTTCCTTTCCAGATGCACCCAGCTTTTGATCTGGGGTAAGTCTGTTTTTCTGTTGCCTCATTTCTGCTGTCTAGAGCTCGTGTTTGTAAGCCATTGCAACACCAGGGAAGCACTCTTTCTTCAGCCCGTTATCCAGGACCCGTGGATGCTCAGGGACCTTAGTTCAGTGGGTCCAGGACCCATGGACACTGGGGACCTTAGTTCATTGGGTCCAGGACCCATGGATGCTGGGGGACCTTAGTTCAGTGGACCCAGGACGCATGGATGCTGGGGGACCTTAGTTCAGTGGACCCAGGACGTATGGATGCTGGGGGACCTTAGTTCAGTGGACCCAGGACCCATGGATGCTCGGGGACCTTAGTTCAGTGGACCCAGAGTCCACTGGCTGTTTGGGGGAAGGAGTACAGAACCGGGTTCTGTGGTGAAGGGTCTTGCCGGATTGGAGCCGTCTATCCCAAGTTTCTCTCATGCTTCCCCCACTGCCAGTCTCTGGGGTGCATTGGAGGACGCTTCTCTGCACCCCGTGATCTCCAGGCTTGAAAATGGACAACTCTGGGTCAAAGCCTAACCACCAGACAAATTTTTTCTTTTTTCCAAACTGGCTACACGCAGGCTTTCCAGAANTGCCTCAGGGGAGTTACCAGGGCTCGGACTTGGAGCTTAGGGCTTTGGGCTTTGCGCAAGAGCCTGTTTCCGGTCTTTTTGCTTTCAGGAATCTCTAGCGCTGACTTCCTCTTCGGCTGCTAAATACCTTTCCTTAAAAGCCAGGGGGGTCAAGCTAAAGCCGGCTCAGGAGGGGGGGAGGGGAGCCGGGTCGCAGGGGGCGAAAGGTGAGGAGGGGGGCGGGGCGGAGGAGCCGGGAAAAGGAGGGAGAGAGAAAGTGAGAAGCCAAGACCATGGCCAGGGCCAGGGGGGTGGGAAGCAGGGGCAAGGCGAGGCGGGAAGGAGGGGGGGCCGGGAGGAAGTCGGGGAAAGTGCAGAAGGATAAAAGTAGGCAGGGGGGAGAGGGCACGAGGGCGGCAGCAGACAGGAAGAGACGGAGAAGCGCCAGCGGGGCAACCGACAGGGAGCGAAGCGAACGAAGGGGGGGGAGGGGCAGCGGGATGAGAAAAGTTTGGTACTCGAAGCAGATGGTCAACTACATGGAAATTGCGTTCTTGCAGTCCACACTAGGGTGAGGTCATTTAGACACAACGCAGCCCAACCAGTTTCCTCTCTTCTTTGCATTCTCCAACGCGCTGAAATGCGCCAAACGCACCAATCAATTCCTGCAAGTGTTCTTTATTACATGCCTGGTAACCAAACATTGTAGAAATACAAGTAAATCTAGACTTTACAGTTTTTCATCAAGGTAGAAGCTAAAGGATGGTGCGACGCGAGCGAGATTATCAGTTCCTTCGTCGCTGTTTTTTTGTTCCTTACTCTGAGTGTCAGTGCAAAACAGATTAATTCACCCAATTTGGCTTATGTGAATACATAGTAAAAGTACCTTAAAACAGTCAGTTTGGAAGAAACACCTTACATAATATATATTTGATCATTTAGGTCGTAACATTGATACCCCTTCTAGGAACCACCCAGGTTCATTTTGCCTTTTGTGAGTATAATTAGGTTTTTATGGCATGATCCCATACCTATCAAGTGGCCCGCTTTTTTTTCATAAAGACCACATGGATAGATCCCCGCATTCTTATAACAGTTATTAAATAATCGCACAACGGCAAAAGCTAACACACAGACCAGCTTTAGACATGACACTAATCATGACTTAACTCACATAATACACATAGATCCAGTTTTTACCCTCACAGTGCAACCGCAAGGGAGGTGACGGCCAGCCCCTTTACTCAAATTAAACTTAAGCTCGGGAGCCCTTTGGCCTCACAGCTGGCCAAAAGTTTGGCAAAATGGCAAGTTTAGTGCCATACACGCCCCCGCTGTGTCGATACATCAAGTTGGGCCCGGCCCAGGGGTGGACTGGAACAGGGATCAAGATGAAGGAAAAAGAACAAAAAAAAAACAACAAAACACTGCGCTTTGTTCAAAAGCCCAGGCCCTAAGCCAGCAATCCTGCCTGAAAAAGCAAAATGGGGAAAAACTGAGTTGTAAGTAGAGAATCTATGGTAAAACACCAGTGGTTACCCATAAGTGTAAACACTCTCCCTAATGTCGCGACCATGTTTTCCGGGATAATTTCAGTGTAACGCCTGGCCTGGTAAATGCACTTCCATCGCCACTGCCCATGCTCTCTGTTCTACGCAGGTCTCGTGTCCGTGCGGCAGGCTCTTCCTGTTCACGCCGCGCGCGCAGGTCCCGTCCCCGTGATTAGGCCTAAATGAGGAACATTTCTTCCCCTTTTGCCCGGAAGTTGAATCAGTGCACAGGAATTGGGGGGGAGTTGACGGGATATGAGAGAGAGAGAGACAGCAGATCAGAGAATACTTGAAGCAATTCAAAGGACAGAGGAGAGGAGCAACTACCCCCAGGCACCTTGAGAGAGAAATTAATAAAAGCAGAAATGCAGAAGTAGAAACCTAGAGGAAAAATGCAAATGGATAATAAGGTGAAAGGAAGCAATATTCACCTCTCAATTATAACCTTAAATATTAATGAACTAAACTCCCCAATCAAAAGACATAGACTGGGAGAATGGATTAGGAAACAGACTCCATTGATATGCTGTCTACAAGAAACCCATCTCACCCTCAAGGATAGGCACCAACTTAAATGAAATGATGGAAAAAAATATTCAAATCAAATGGTACCAAAAAATCCAGGAGTTGCTATTTTTATATCAGACAAAATATACTTCAAAGTAGAAGCAATTAGAAGAGACAAGGAGGGAGAGGGCCATTACATCCATATCAAAGGGAAAATTAACCATGAAGAACTCACAATCATGAATATATATGCACCAAACTCCTGTGCACTGACCTTTATAAATACAACTCTACAGGACATCAAGGCACAGATTACCCCCAGCACACTCATAATAGGGGACCTCAATATCCCACTGAGTCCTTTGGACAGATCAACTGGACAAAGAATAAACAGAGAAACATCTGAACAGAACAATATAATACAGGAAATGGACCTCACAGACATCTTCCAAATATTTCACTCAAGCACCAGAGAATATAATTCCTACTCATCACCCCATGGAACAGTCTCCAAAATTGATCACATAGTTGGACACAGAATAAAACCTTAACAAATACAAAAAATTGAAATAATTTCATGCATTCTATCAGACCATAGTGCAATAAATCTCAATATCAACACCAGGATAAGCCCTGCTTCCTACACGAACACATGGAGACTAAACAACACAGTCCTGAATAATGAATGGGTCAAGGAGGAAATAAAGAAAAAAATAAAAGCATTTCTGCAAATAAACAACAATGGCAGTCCAACACAACAAAATCTATGGGACACTTTAAACGCTGTCTTAAGAGGGAAGTTTATAGCCCTGGGTGCCTACATTAAAAAAAAAACAAAAACAAAAAAACAGAAAGAGTATAGGTAAATGATCTAACACTGCAGCTAAAAACACTTGAAAGACAACAACAACTAAACCCTAAATGTAACAGACGGGAAGAAATAACAAAAATCAGAGCAGAAATCAATGAAATAGAAACAAAGAAAACAATACAAAAAAAAAAAATCAACGAATCCAAAAGTTCTTTCTTTGAGAGAATAAACAAGATAGACAGACCTCTAGCCCAGTTAACCAAAAGAAAGGAACAACTCCAAATCAATAGAATCCATGATAAAGGGGAAATATCACAACAGATGATGAAAAGATCCAGACAATCATATGAGAATACTTCAAAAACCTATACTCTACTAAATTTGAAAATCTAAGTGAAACTGATGAATATCCACAATCTGGAGAATCACCAAAGCTAAACCAAGAAGAGACTGTCAGCTTAAATAGACCCATAATATCTGAAGAAATTGAAAATGTAATAAGAGACTTCCCAACTAAAAAAAGCTCAGGCCCAGATGGTTTCACAGCAGAATTCTATAAAACATTTAAAGAAGACTTACAACCATTATTACTCAAACTGTTCAGAAGGATACAAGCAGAGGGAAAGCCCCCGAATTCCTGCTATGAAGCCAGCATAATACTAAAACCAGGCAAGGATGCAACCAAAAAAAGAGAACAACAGACCCATCTCATTTATGAACTCAGATGCAAAAATTCTCAACAAAATACTTGCAAACAATATACAGACCCACATCAAAAAGATCTACCGAGATCAAGTTGGATTCATACCAGAGATGCAGGGATGGTTCAACATACAAAACTCAGTAAATATCATAAAACACGTAAATGGACTGAAGGAGAAAAACCACATGATCATCTTGATAGATGCAGAATAAAGCCTTTGAAAAAAATCCAGCATCCTTTCATGATTAAAGTACTAGAGGGAACTGGACTGGAAAGATCATTCCTCAATATAATCAAAGCCATATATACGAGACTCACAGCCAGCATCATCTTAAATGGAGAAAAGTTAGAAGGATTCCACATAAAGGTAGGAACCCAACAAGGCTGCCCATTGTCACCACTCCTCTTCAATATAGTGCTTGAAACACTGGCTAGAGCAATAAGGCAATAAAATGAAATTAAAGGAATACTAATTGGAAAAGAGGAAGTCAAACTATCCCTTTTTGCAGATGATATGACAGTTTACTTAAAGGATGCAAAAAACTCCACCAGAAAACACCTAGAAATGATTAAGAGTTTCAGTAAAGTGGCGGGATACAAAATCAACCTAGAAAAATCAGTAGCCTTTCTTTACACCAACAACAAGCAACCGAAGAAGGAATACAAGAAGACCTTCCCAATAACAATAGCCTCAAAAACAAAAACAAAAATATACATAGGAACAAACCTAACCAAAAACCCCAAAGATCTCTACAACAAAAATTATAAACTCCTGAAGAAGGAGTTTGAAGAAGACATCAGAAGGTAGAAAGATCTCCCATGCTCATGGATTGGAAAAATTAATACAGCAAAAATGTCCATTCTACCCAAACTAATATACTGATTCAATGCAATTCCAATTAAAATCCCAAGGACATTCTCCGCAAGCTTGGAAAAATGCTTTGTGGCATATCTGCCCATGGTCAGATAGTTTGCTAAATTAGTTGAACTTCTCCTTGTTAGGCAGGGCCTGGGCTTGGAGATCTAAAGATGGCACCTACTACCTTTTTCTTCTGGTCAAAAGCCTACCTCATCTCAGGCAGCTGATGCAACTTCCCTTCCTGATGTCATCAGCCACAAGGAGAGCACAGCGTAAGACCATATGATTACATTCCAGCTTCATGACTACACTAAAGACCTACGTTGTCCCCTCCCACTGCACCAGTTTTGCTCTTACAAGGACATGCTTTGTCTCACCACCATTACTTCCTCTTCCTCTTCCCAGAACTTATAAAAACCCTCACCCCCAGCCTGAGTGCACGACTCCCCACCCTGAAGTGTGTCTTAATAAACCTGCTTTTATCCTTTTAAATATGATTTGATCTGGCCTGTTTTGAGTGGAAAAAAAGCCTTTCACCTTGGTGCTGAAACCTGGAAGGAGTTGAGCCCCTTAACTCGGTGGGATTAGCCCCCAGGCCCCTGAGGGCTGCTCCTCCTCAACCCCGATGTGACCAGCTTTCATCTTGGTAAGTCTGCCTTTCTGCCATTGCCTTTCTGGTCCTCTGGGCTCTCCAGGTTTCTGTCCTCTGAAGTCGTGTCAGCACCAGGATAAACCCTCTGTCTCCAGGAAATTTGGTAGAATGGGAGACATCCCTTCACCAAAGGCACCCTCTGGTCTGGCCTCAGATTGTTACAGGGGGTGCAGCTGAGTCCTTCCAACAGGCTCTGCTACAACAACAGCCTACACTCCATGCCAAAGCCCTGGTAGCTGTTCTGGGGCAAATGGCATTCCTGCAGTGGGACATGCGGGGCTCCGTCAAGCCCCATCCCGTCAAGCTCCCATGCCGCAGGTACCCAGCCTAAGTTTGTTCCACCAGGAGCCTGGTTCAAGTGTGGCAAAGGAGGTCACTGGGCTAGAAACTGCCCAAACCCCAAGCCATCCACCATGCTGTGCTCTGTCAGAGCCTGCCAACAGCCTGGCCATTTGAAGTCTGAGTGCCTGGATGTGGGCCTGTCCTCTGTGCCATGCCACAGTGGTCCAGCCCCATTGTTCCAGGCACTCCAATCTCCTCCAACTTCTGAATTCCTTGGCCTGGCAGAGGACTGATGCCAGCCAGATTCAGAGACCCCTACTGACCCTTGTCTGGCCCAGGCTAATGCTCCATATAGCAGGCAAGTCCATCTCCTTCCTGTTGGACAGCTGGGCTACCTTTCTGTACTGACCTCACACTCTGGCCCTAGAGTTCCCTCATCAATTTCTGTCACAGGAGTGGACGGGACCCTTTTCTCCCCCTGAGAAGGACTCTACCTCTCCCTTGTGTCCCCACAGGTAATTTTTTTCACCTGTTCTTTCTTAATAATGTCTGTCTGTCAAGTGCCCCTCCTGGGCCATGAAATCCTTAGTCACTTCTCCCACCCTGGATTATCCAACCCCTGCCCTCCTTGATCCTGTTGACCCTCAGGTCTGGGACAGTCCCACTCTAGTAATCAACTCTCACCACCTGCCAGTCCTGATACACCTCAAGAACCCTACCTCTTTTCCTTCCAGGTCTCAGTTTCCTATTTCTGAAACTCACCATCATGGGCCTAAGCCTACCATTACCTAATGCCTAGTTCCACTAATTAACCCTGCAACACCCCTGTTCTTACAGTTCATAAGCCTTCTGGCACCTACTGTCTAGTTCAGGACCCCCACCCTTACCCCTAAACATCAGTCTCCCATTTCACTGTCCTGGCCTTCTTTACTGTGCCCTTCATACTTCCTTTTGCCTTCACATAGGAGGACTCAAAAAACCAGGTCTGCTGCCAAGCCTTGGCCTGAGATCTCTCCTCCTTTGACTCTGGTGCTAACATACTCTTCCAGTACTCTCAGGTCAGAATGAGTCATGGCATATGAGACTGACAGCAGACCACATCCTCTCTTTTCTAGGATTGGTGGGCTTTTTCCATCACTGGATCCCTAATTTTGCTGTTACAGCAGAACCTTTATACCAGGCAGCTAAGGAGATCCTCATGGGGCCTCTCTCCCAAACCATCATCATCCAATGCCTCTTCTCTCTCCTTAGGATGCCCTCCTGGCTGCCCTTACTTTGGCTCTCCCAGACTCTTCATACCCTTTCTACCTCTTTATAGACAGGAAGTCGGGAGTGGCCACAAGGGCCTTAGCCCAGCCCGTTGAGCCTTCATATTTGGCATTAAATTTCTCTCCAAACATCTTGACCTTACTGTCTGCAGATGGCAGCCATGTTTGCGGGAACCGGCAGCAGCAGCTGAACTCACCCGGGAAGCTCTCAAACTTACCCTTCTCCAGCCCATTACCACGTTCTTTCCACATAGGCTTTCAGACCTCTTTGGTCATTCCTCTCTTCCCTTCCCTGCACCCTTATGTATTCAGGTTTCCTGCCTTTTTCTCTTAGACACCAACCCTCAGCTCCACCTTAAACCCAGCAACAGTTCTTCCCACTTCTGCCTCCTCTGGGACTCCTTCTTGCTTCTGCCCAGAAATGGTGGAGGCACTCTGGCAGCCAGGCCTCAGGGACCACACCTCCAGTAGCACTGTTGAGGCAGACTTCCTTTCCTTATTAACCATAACCTACTGGCTTTGTCCCCCTTGTTGGCAGACTACTTACCCTACCTCTCTCTCTTATGCACACCCCTCTGCTCCCATGTGGACAAGTGCCTCCCTGCTCCTACCTCAGTGGAGTCCACAACTACTGACCTGCCCTCTCTCACACCAGGGGACAGTGTCCTCCTTAAAACTTTATNCTGTATGGAAAAAGGAAGTCCCCTGTGGCTTCATTTGTGCTAAATTACCTGCTTGTCTCTCTACACTGAAACCTGGCTTTAGGCAGGATTTACCTGTGCATTAGAAAGCCTGTGATACCTTGAGATCAAAGGCACTCACTAGTTCTTGTGCTTGTGATGCTAGTACTCATGATGTTATGGAACATGAGGCAGAGGGTCTGAAACCTAAGATATAATGTCACTCTGGGTATAAAAACATAATGCTGTGAATAAAAAGACGAGTCCTTCTTACCATCAGACAGGCCATTATTTTGCATGTGTAATCTTAGTCCATTAGGCTTGTGTAGTTGTGACAAGTGGGTTGGATGCCAGTCCAGAAAACCACCAACCTAGGAAGCTGGGGTGGGGCTAGAAGATCTATCAGGTCTCCAGCTGTGATGTGTGGTGAGTGCCCAGGCAGGAATTAGACTGTAGAGCACCTATCAAGCAGCAGTCTGGCATATTAGACTGTAGAACACCTATCAGGCAGCAGTCTGGCATATTAGACTGTAGAGCACCTATTGGGTGCCAGTCTGGCATTGGGCTGTAGAGTGTCTATCAGGCTGCAGCCTGGAGGATCTGGGAGTGCCAATAGGGCATTGCCTAGTGTAGATGTTAGATGAGAATGGTGGGCAGTAGAAAGGTTGTCAGCCTTCGGCCCCACAGTTTAGAACAGCTGCTGGTAGCTGTCTTGCACCTTCCCCTTTCCCTGTAATCCAGTGGATGGGGTTTGAGCATCCACCTCTATGTGTGGCAGAGTGACACCACAAGAACCAACTAATACCAGTTGTCCTCTGACTTCTGTGCACACACACACACACACACACACACACGCATGCATGTGTCATGCGTGCATGCACTAAATACATAGCATTAAAGGGATAAAAGAAGTTTAGAGTCTATCCTGTAATCAGCAAGGGTACATCCAAAAACTTAGATGTTGGAAGTAAAGCATGTTAAAAACAATCACTCAGGCAGGAGTAATGTGTGGAGAACACTAAAGAGACAAAGGCTAGGGACAGAGAGAGCAGCAGGTGGTTGTGGTAGTCAGTGTGGTGACAGGTGGGGCAGAGTGATAGGATGGGCAAAGAAGAGCCTGACAGACTGCTGGATAATGAGGCCGGGTGGGCACACTGGGGAATGGAAGACCTTGCCATCTCTACCCCCCAGATTTCTCAAAGATCCTGCAGGCAAGTCCACTTTCTTTCGCTCAATCCAGAACAACATTCTTTGCAGCCACACTCTGACACTGTCATGCAAATCAACAGGAACTATTTGGTTTCCAAATCAAGCAACTGTTGATTGCCTTGTCTTTGGAAATCAGTATTCCATTCACAGCACTACGAATGCCTGCTAATGAACGTGACTTGAACAGATGTTAAGAGAATGTTTTGAGTAAGTAGGATGCTCTAGGTTAGAACGCCCCATTACAATTTCCCAGAACTACACACCTGGCATCCTTGCTAACTGAAACTGTTTGAGGTCATTTGCCATAAATCCTCCTTATATGGCACAAAATGATGTCAACTGAAGTAAGTCAGTTAACACTGGCAACATCAGTTGAGTGTGGCGGCAGCTTTGCACACGGAGGACAGAACCAGGGATTAATTTGGAGACATGGCCAGATATTCTCCTCTCTCTTCTTCTTGCACAAAACAATATATAAAATGAAATGAAGAGCTTTTCTTAAATGTCCAAAGTAAAAATTCAATGACTATAGAAATAAATAACAGGTCTGGAGAGATGGTTCAGCAGTTAAGAGCACTGGATGCTCTTGCAGAGGACCTGAGTTTAGTTCTCAGCATCCACATGGCAGCTAACAACCATGTGTAACTCCGGTTCCAGGAGATCCAGTGCCCTCTTCTGGCCTATGTGGGTATTGCACAACATGGATACACTTATTTATATGCAGGTAAATAAGAAGTATCCGACAAAGAGATAACGGTCAAATCAGTCTGAATTAAAAGTAAACCAAGGAAGGCTTTTATTCCAGGAAATGCACTCTCTCTCAGGCGAATCCATGGCCCTCCAGGACCTTGAGAAAGCTCACATCTGGGAGGTGGGGAGAGCCTTTTATAGGGGGAGGAGACATGGTGACATATTGGAATCTGGCCAATTAAGCCAGGTCAGGGGCTCAGATCTGGAGGTGGGTCTCAGGTCCAGAAGTCTCATGGGAATCTGGCCTGGCCAGAAAAGAAAGGATCCTTCCAGCCTATGCCATCTTGGCTTTTCGCCCCGGCCCCAACCTAACATCCCAGACTCTTAGGGTATGGGGGGGCAAAGCCATCTGCTCTGGCTTCTTCCTGCTGAGATGGGATGTTGAAGGGAGGTAGAGTCGGTAGTAGGAGGGGCTGTGGGCACAGGGATGTAGGGATATAAAGTCCACTCTGGATACCTCCTGGATGTGTTCCTGCAAGAAGCAGGATCTGATCTTAGCACCGGGTCTCCTGGTTTAGTTTAAAGAGGCTCCTCTATGCTAGCTTTGGCAGCACATATACTAAAATTGGAACAATACAGAGAAGATTAGCATGGCCCCTGCACAAGGATGACATACAAATTCATGAAGCATTAAATAAAAATAAATAAAAATAAATAAAAAAAATAAAGAGGGTCCTCTTACTGTTAGATGGTCTTGGTCAGAGGACAGGGTCTAAATGTGGGCTCTCCAGTTTAATCCATCCAGGTATCCCGAGCATGGACATGCCAGCAGTATGTCGAATCTGGCACAGCAACGCCTGGTCAGGTGAAGACTAAGACAATAACAGGATGAAGGGCAGGGGTGTCACAGAGTTTGATACTGTGGCAGCAGGGGCAGGAAAGGAAGGGTGAAAGTACAGCGGGCAAAGGCTGCCATACCCGACCATTCAGACCTGTCCTTGATGGTCTCTGGAAAACCTGAGAATAGTGGGTCCCAGGTGTTTGATGGACCTTCCATCCTGGGTTGGGGCTCTGTTGAGTCTGGACAAATGATACCAGTGTTGGTCGTCCACTGGTTTGGCTGCTGACAGTGTAGTAAGGATGACAATGTGGGGTCCATTTCACCTGGGCTCAATAGACTTAGGAGATAAAGTTGTTTTGTTTTATTTTGTTTTGTTTTGTTTTGTTTTTGGTCTTTTCAAGACAGGGTCTCTGTGCTGGATAGCTTTAGTGTCAACTTAACACACCTGGGTTGAGGGAGCCACAGTTGGGGAATTGGCTCCATTGGATTGGCCTGTGGCCACATCTGTGGAGTATTGTCTTGATGGTTGGGCAGTGTGGGAGGGCCCAGCCCACGAGAGTGGTGCCACCCTGGGCAGGTTGTTGTGTACTGTATGGGAGGGTGGGCTGGACATGAGCCAAGGGAGCAAGCCAGTGGACAGCATTCCTCCATGACCTGTGCTTCAGCTCCTGCCTCCAGGTTCCTGCCCTGAGTTCCTGCCTGTGCTCCCTGAGTGATGAACTGTGAACCAGGAGATGTAAGCTGAATAAACCCTTTCCTCCCCAAGTTGGTGTTGGTCAGAGTGTTTTGTCACAGCAATGGAAGACAAACTGGGACAGTCTCCCTGTAGTCCCAGATCTCCTGGAACTCACTCTGTAGACCAGGCTGGCCTTGAACTCACAAAGATCTGCCTGCCTCTGCCTCTTGAGTGCTAGGATTAAAGACGTGAGCCACCATGCCTGGCTAGGAGATAAAGTTTTAAGGAGAATACTGTCCCCTGGTGTGAGAGAGGGCAGGTTGTGAGCTCCACTGAGGTAGGAGCAGGGAGGCCCTTGTCCACCTGGGAGTGGAGGAGTGTGTGTAAGAGAGAGAAGTAGGGTAGGTAGTCTGCCAACAGCTGGGCCAAAGCTGGTAGGTTATGGTTAATAAGAAAAGGCCATCTTCCCCAACAGTGCTGGTAGAGGTGTGGTCCATGAGGCCTAGCTGGAGTATCGCCACCATTTCTGAGCAGGAGTGAGGAGTCCCAGAGGAGGCAGAAGTGGGAAGGAGTGTTGCTGGTTTAAGGTGGGGCTGAGGGCTAGGGTCCAAGAGAAACAAGAGAAAACCTGAATACAAGAGGGTGCAGGGAGGGGAAGAGAGGAATGACCAAGGAAGTCCAAAAGCCTATGCAGAAAGTACACCGTAATGGGCTGGAGAAGGGTGAGTCTGAGAGCTTCCCTTCCCAGGTGAGTTCAGCCACTGCAGCCAGTGCCCTCAAACATGGCTGCCATCCACTGACAGTGGGGTCAGGCTGTTTGGAGAGAAACACCACTGCCCAGTGTGAGGGCTCAACCTGTTGGATTAAGGGCCCTGTGGCCACTCCCAACTTTCTGTCTGTAAAGAGGTGGAAAGGGCGTGAAGAGTCTGGGAGAGCCAAAGTAGGGGCAGCCAGGAGGGCTCCTAAGGAGAGAGAAGTGGACGATGGCGGGGTTGGAGAGAGGCCCCGTGGGGGTCTCCTTAGCTGCCTGCTACAAGGGGTTAACTGTAACAGCAAAATTAGGGGTTTAGTGACAGAAGAAGCCCACCAATCCTAGAAAAGAGAGCATGTGGTCTGCTGTCTCTGGAGGCTATAGGTCTCATATGGCATTGACTCAGTCTGACCTGAGAGTAATAGAAGAGTACATTAGGACAGAGTCAAAGGAGGAGAGATTTCAGGCCAAGGCTTGGCTGCAGACCGGGTTTTCAGGTCCTCCCATGTGAAGGCAAAAGGAAGTATGAAGGCACAATAAAGAAGGCCAGGACAGTGAGGTTTAAGGGTTAGGGCAGAGGTCCTGAACTAGATGGTAGGTGCCAGAGGGTTTACAAACTGGAAGAATGGGGGTGTTGCAGGGTTAGTTAATGGAGATAGGAGGCTCGAGCCCATGGTGGTAAGTTTCAGAAATAGGAAAAGAGGAAGGGTTCTTGAGGCGTATCCGGACTGATGGGTGGTGAGAGGTTATTACTGCAGTGGAAATGTCCCAGACCTGAGGGTTGACAGGATCAGGGAGGGTAGGGTCTGGACAATCCAGGGTAGGAGAAGCGACTAAGGATATCATGGCCCAGGAGGAGAACTGGACAGATATGACTAAAAAGTAATGGGTGAAAAAATGACCTGTGAGGACACAGGGGAGAGGTAGAGTCCTTCTCATGAAAGAGGGGGTCTGGTACACACACATGACAGAAATTGATGAGGGAACTGTAGGGCTGGAGTGTGAGGTCAGTATAGAAAGGTAGCCCTGATGTCCAACAGGAAGGAGATGGACTCACCCTCTACCTGGAGCATTAGCCTGGGCTTGGTAAAGGTCAGTGGGGGTCTCTGAATCTGGCTGCCTTCAGTCCTCTGCCAGGCCAAGGAATTCAGAGGCCAGAGGGGGTTGGGGTGCCTGGAGCAATGGGGATGGACCACCGTGGTGTGGCACAGAGGATGAGAGTCCGCATCCAGGCACTCAGACTTCCAATGGCCAGGCTGCCAACAGAGCTCCAGCAGAGAGAGCACAACATGGTGGATGGCTTGGGGTTTGGACAGTTTTTAGCCCAGTGACCTCCTTACCACACTTGAAGCAGACTCCTCTCGAAACAGACTTGAGCTGGGCCCCTGTGGGACAGGACTTGACAGAGCCCATGTGTCCCACTGTGGGAATGCCGTTTACCTCAGGGCAGCTACCAGGGCTTGGACAGGAAGCATGGGCTTTTGTTGTAGCAGAGCCTGTTGGGAGGACTCAGCTGCCTCCTATCCGCTGTTAAATACCCCCCCTTAGGCAATTTTCCACATCAATCCTGCACAGGAGGGAGTCCGCTGGGGACCGTCCTTGGCCCTTTTTAATTAATTAATTTTTTTCCACATCTGGAAAAGACGGATTAAAGTGAGAAGCCTAGACCATGACCATTTTTGGGGAGGCAGGGTCAAGGCGAACTTTAAGTATGGTTGTCCTTAAATTCTGAATTGCAGAAGAAAAAATGGGATGGGTGGTATTTTCACGTGTGCTACAGCAGATAGGAAATAGGTAGACTTAAATCAACTCACCAAAATTTGGTTTCATGTGGACTGTCCCATGTGTTCCACAGAAGAAACCAACCTAAGCTCTGTCCAGCGTTGCCAGTACTGAGATATCGCAGATTGTGGAATAAGGATCCGAATAATTTTGGGTGATAGCAGGTTCATAAAGGTGTACCTGAGCAGCAATTTATAAGGTTATACTGAGCAGAGGTACATACGTGGAAATGCTTTCATTTGGACGAAACACCTTACATAATTTGGAGATCAAAATTTAGTCTAACATAACTTAAGGAAGCCAGGTTCTTTTTTTTTTTTTTTTTTTTTTTTTTTTTTTTTTTTTTTTTTTTTTTTTCCAGCTGGCCTGGAGCTTACGCTGTAGAACCAGGCTGGCCTTGATGCACAGAGATCTGCCTGCCTCTTCCTCCCAAGGGCTGGATTAAAGGCATTGTCATCATCACGCCCAGCCAAGAATGTGGTGCTGGGACTCGAACTCAGATTCTCTGCAACAGCAAGTGCTCGTAACTGCTGAGCCATCTCTCCAGCCCCAAGAACCAGGTTCCGGTTGCCTTTGAAGAGAATAAGTTTTGTCCACAATAGGAACTAAACCTAGAAGTGGAACACTGTTTTGAACAGACATAAACCGGACACACTATAACTAGACAGTTAATTAACACACAGGAGACAGTTAAAACACAGAAAACTTACAGACACATGCCATGACTTAATCGCATAAATATAATTATCAGTTATCACAGTGAAACTGGAAAGGGGAAGGCAGCTTTAACCATGGGAGCCTGGATCACAGCAGCAAATGCTTGCCAAAGGGTGAGTTAGTGTAAGTAGGATGGGGAGATCTCCTGAGCCCAGCGGAAGGTACCGGGGTGCGGGCTGAAGAGCCCCCCCCCCCCGCCAACTGGATTACGAAGGCATCTGAAGGAGCAAGCAAAGCAAGCCTTGAACACAGTGAAGAGGCATTTTGCATTTTAGGACTCACATTGGAATAAGGCAAGGAGAAGTCAATATGCGAGGATCACGAAGAAGAGACAACACTGGAAAAGGACAGGATAATCCCGTGCCAAGATTTACCAACCCTATGGATGACTTCTGCAGTGGGATCCCTCCGGATTTGCCCCAGGACACAGACATCAGAAACACATTGGGGAACATATTTAAAGAACTACAAAGATCATAAATAAACAATTAAAAGAAATAAAGAAAAGAGAATGATGAATTCAAGAAGGACCTAGAGAGAGAGAATTACAAGCTCTGGAAGGAAGTAGAAACACTGAAAAGATCCCATGCTGAAAGGAAAAAAAACCAGCGAAACCAAAGAGCGAACTACAAAAAAGATTGAGAAGTTTCCAAAAAAAGTAGAAATACTAAAGAAATCAGAAGAGAATAAAAAGGAAATCAAGCACGCATCCATTCAAAGGAAAGGATGGAAAAAAGCCTCAGCAGGCAGAATGGAGGAAGCAAACAAGAATATCAACCTGGAAGATAACACAGAACAACGAAAAACCTCAAGGAAAGATTAGAAAGTTAAAATAACAAAATGGAACAACCAGGAGCTTGGGACGCGATGAAAAGATCAAACCCTCCACATCATAAGAATAGAGGAAGGAGAAGAATCCCAAAGAAGGTATTGATCAGATCTTCAACAATAAATGGATAAAAACTCCCCAAGACTAAAAAAGGACAAACCAATGCCAAGACAGAAGCACATAGAACTCCAGACAAGAGCAGAAAGAAATTCTCCAAGCAACATCATAATTGAACATGCTTAGACGAACCGCAAAACAAAGACAAAAATTCTTAAAGTGACAAGAGAAAAACAACAAGTGACCTATAAAAGGAAACCTATCAAAATTACAAAAAAAAAAAAACTGACTTCTCAACGCAAACTAATGAAGCAAGAAGAACTGGAGCAAAATCATTCCCGAGTTTTAAAGGACTATAGATGACAACCCGGGTTACATACCCAGCAAAAATGTCATTATAGTTGAAGGGAGAGAAAAACCTGCCTGACGTAAACTTGAAAGAAATACATGTCTGGAAAAAACCAACCCTTCAGAGAATACTTGAAGCATTCAAAAACAGAAAGAAAGAGCACCACCCAGGCACCTGGAAAAAGAAATCAATAAAAGCATAAACTGCAGAAGTAGAAACCAAAATCAAAACTGCAAAGGATAATAAGGCAAAATTAAGCAACACAAACCTATCAGGAACCTTAAATATTAATGACTAAATTCCCCAACCAAAAACATAGACCTTGGAGACTGGATTAGAAACAGAATCCATCCATAGGAGGTCTACAATAAACACATCTTATCTTCAAGGATGGGCACCACCTTTAAGTGAAAAGTTGGAAAAAATATTCCAGCAAATGGGGACCTACCAAAAGAAAGCATTGGTTGCTTATTTAATATCGGACAAAATAGACTTCAAAGTAAGAAATTCAGAAGAGACAAAGAAAGGCCATTACATTTCATCAAGGGAACAATTCACCAAGAAGATTTCCATGTATGAATATATAGGCCCCAAATTCTGTTGCACCAAACTTCATAAAGAAAATTTGTCCAATTCTCCAGGACACAAGTCACAGACTAACCCCAGTCATCTAGTGGGAGATTTCAATACGCCACTGAAGATCCCCGTTGGATAGGTCAACAGGACAAGAATAAACAGAGAGACATCTGAACTGAAGATATGATACACCAAATGGACCTCATGGACCTCTACCGAACATTTCCATCCTAATACCAGAGAACATACTTTTTACTCAGCACCCAATGGAACAGTCTCCAAAATCAAACCACATAACTGGACACAGAAAAACCTCTAACAAATACAAAAAGATGTGAAATAATTTCATGCATTCTGTCAACCAACACAGTGCAATAAAAGCTCAACATCAACACAAGGAAAAGCCCTCCTGCCTACAAAACACAGGAGACTAAACAACACACTCTTGAATAATGAAAATAATGAATGGGTCAAGGAGAGATAAAGAAAGAAATAAGAACATTCCTGGAAAACTGAATGACATGACAATACAACACAACAAAACCTAGGGGAAAACCTTAAAAACAGTCCTAAGAGGGAGTTTTATAGCCCTGGATGCCCCATACATTAGAAAAAACAGAAAGGGAATGATCTAACACTACAGCTAAAAGCATTGAGAGGCAAAACAACAGATGAACACGAAATGCAACAGACAGGAAGAATAAACAAAAAATCAGAGCAGAAAGCCAAGGAAATAGAAAAAAGTAAACAATACAAAAAAATTCAATGAAGCCAAAAGTTGGTTCTTTTGAAGAATAAACAAGATAACAGACCTCTAGCCAGTTAACAAAAAGAAGAAGGAACAACCTAATCAATACAATCCATGATGAAAAGGAAATATCAAAACAGACAAGGAAAGATCAAGAAAATTAGATGGGAATATTACAAGAACCTATAGTCTAACAAGTTTGAAAACCTAAAGAAATTGATGAATGTCGGAAATCCTGGGAATCACCAAAGCTCAACAAGAAGAAATCCACAGCTTAAACAGACCATACACTGAAGAAATAGAGAGGATGTAGTAGAAGATGCCTTCCGCAACTAAAAAAGAGCCAAGGCCTAGACAGTTTCACAGGCAGAATTCTATAAGCATTTCAAAAAGACCTATAAACATTATTACTGAACTGTTTTAGAAGTATACAATCAGAGGGAATTCGCCCAAATTCCTTCTAATGAAGCCAGCAGCCTCTATTACCAAAACCAGAAAATCCAACTAAAAGGAAATTTTATAGAACACATCTCCCTCATGAACCAACAGAGCCAAAATTCTAAACAGTTTACTGGCAAATCACATACATAGACCCACATCAAAAGGATCAGCCATCATGACCAAGTTTGATTCGTACCAGAGATAGGGATGGTTCAACATCGAAAATCAATAAACATCACAAACACATAAATAGAATAAAAGACAAAAACCACAGCCATCATCGCAATTATGCTGAAAAAGCCTTTGAACAAATCCAGCATCCCGTCATGCTTAAATTCCTAGAAGTAAGGAAATTGGATTGGAGGGACCATCGCTCAATGTAATCAAAGCCATTACAGGACCACCTACAACCAATATCATCCTAAATGGGAAATGACAGAAACAGTCCCTTTAAAATAGAAACTCGGCAAGGCTGCCCCTGTCCCACCACGGCCTCTTCAAGTATAGTGCTTGAAAACCTTGATAGGGCAATAAGGCAAGAAAAAGAAGGTTAAAGGAGTACTAATTGCAAAAGAGGAAGTCGAGCTATCCCTATTGATGATGATATGATTGTCTACCTAGGATGCCTGAAAAACTCCACAGAAAACTCCTAAAATGATTAACAAGGCGGGGCGGAAGAATGGCCTAAGCGGTTAAGAGCGCCGACCGCTCTTACAGAGGAACCCGGGTTTCGATCCCCACACCCACATGGCGGCCGAGATGCCTCTGAAACTCCCAATTCCGAGGAGAACTCCGCTCCAGGTGATGCCGGAAGAGCCACTCTTTTGACCTCCGGCATTGCACGACACGGGTGCACAGACTTCAATGCAGACATTAACAATGGATACACAACAGAAATATAAAAACAAAAAAGAAAGAAATGATAACAGCTTCATTCAGCAAAGTGTCAGGATACAAAATTACCTTAAAAAATCAATGGCTTTCTTTCACCAACAACAAGCAAACTGAAGAAAAGAATTCAAGGAGACCTTCCCAACTCAAAATAGCCGCAAAAACAATAAAATACCTAGGAACAAAACCTACGGAAAGACACCAAAGACCTCTACAAAAAAATTTACAACCTTTAAAGAAAGAAATTGAAGAAGACATCAAGAACATGGAAAAACCTCCATGCTCTGGATTGGGAAAATAACCTTGTAAAAATGGTCCATTTTAAAACCCGAAACGCTTTATAGATTATGCAATACCAGTCAAAAATCGCCCAAGATTTTCTGCTTCACAGGCTTGGAAACGAAAGTTCTTTAATTGCATTTGGAAAAACAAAGACCTCGAATAGCCAAAACAACCCCTGAGTGAAAAGGAGCTACACGGGGGATTCTCTATACCAGACTTTCAAACTATACTACAGGGCGATAGCCATAAAAACACCTGTTATTGGCACAAAAAAACAGACATGTTGACCAATGGAACAAAAAAAACGCCAAAGATCCAAATTTGAGCACATACAATTTCAAGCCATCTCATATTTGACAAGATGGCAAAGAGGCCCATGGGAGAAATATACAAGCATCTTCAGCAAGTGTTATTGGCAAAACTGGATCACAACTTGTATAAGAATGAAATTAACCCCTACCTCTCGCCCTTTACAAAAGTGAACTCCAGATGGATTAAAGACCTCACGTGAAACCCAAAACTCTGGGAGTGATAGAAAAGAAAAAGTTGGCAGCAGAGTTATAAGACATAGGCGTAGGAAGACTTCCTAAATAAGACACAGCTGCACAAGAATTAAGAAAGGTCGAAAATTGACAGGGGGGACCTCATTAAACTCAAAAGCTTCTTGTACATCAAAAGAATCAGGGCTGGAGAGATGGCCCTAGTGGTTAAGAGCGCCGACCGCTCTTAGAGAGGGACCCGGGTTTCGATCCCAAGCACCCACAGGGCGGCTGAGAACTGTCTGAAATTCCAAATCCAAAGAACTCAGTTCCAGGGGAAGTCCGACACCCTCTTTCTGACTCCCGGCTTGTACGGACACTGGATGCACAGACCGCAATGCAGACAGTACATTCATCACATACAGAAATAAATAAAATTAATTTAGAAAAAAGAAACAATCAAGGAAGTGGAAGAGAAACCCACAGATGGGAGGAAACCTTCACCACAAGAACATATGAAAACGAAGCATTGATTGCCAGAATATATATACTACTCAAAAACAAAGAAAAAAGAAAACAATGAGCCACTCAATAGATGATGGAGGCAAAGAGCTGAACAGAGACGTCAATAATGAGGAATTTGAGATGTCTGAGAAACACCTAAGAAGTGTTCAACATCACAAATCATTAATGAAATGCAAAGGAGAACCACTTTAATATCATCTTACTCGAATAAGACTGACTTTTAGAATCAAAAAACAAATGATTACCAAGTGCTGGGTGGAATGTAAACTCGATCAGCCACTATGGGCAGCAAGGGGTGGGGAGAACCCTTGAAAGACTTGGAATTAACTTGCCACCCCGACCCAGCCATACCACTCTCCTGGGCAATGTACCCTCAAGACTTACACCACCACAGAGCTACATGCACGGCCAGGTTTATTGCAGCGCGCTTCACAATAGCAAGGGCTGGAACCAACCTAAATGCCCCTCAACGAAGATGGATAGAGAAATGTGGTACATCTACAAAAATGTGGTACATCTAAAAGTTCTATGCAGCATTAAAGAAAGATGACAGCATGAGCTTTTTGCAGAAAAATGGCTGTAGCTAGAGGACATCATGCGGCGTGAGTAATGCAGCCCCAGAAAAAACAAACGACGAAATGGTAAATCCCTCACTGTGGATGCTAGGGCCAATTACCCAGTGGTAGGTATTTCTTGTGTAGGGCCCCCTGAGCTTTTGTCCAAAGCAGTTTGGGCATAAATGCACTGTGTCAAACAACAACAACCAACAACAACCACAACAACAGAAAGGACTGCATCAAAGACTGACTGAAACAGTGAAGTTCTGCTCAAAACAGCCAACTTATACGTGGAGAATATTGAGAAATTGAGAAAGACTGAGAAAGAGAGAAAGCTGTTTGGCAGAATGTTTGAGCTCTGGTGGGGAGTGGGGATGGGCGGGAACACGGGTCTATATTGGTTAAAAAATAAAATTTATGTGAAAAAATAAGTGTAAGTGGATGGTTGCAGGGACAGCAGATCTGGCTCGCAGCACAGCTCGTCTGTGTCTAATAGGTGTTGGTTTTACCTTCTAATTTAATGAAACAGGAATAAAAACAAGAAACAAACATCATTGTTTTGTTTGTTGTTTGTTTTTCCTTTTTTCTTCAAGGATCCTATATTGACCAAGAGCAGGTCCCGTTGTTTACAGTTTATATATATATGATAGATAATATATATAATTATATAGAGAAAGTTATGAAGATCTGCAGGCAGTAATCCCAGTGCCCGCCCACCCTCCCCACACTGATTTCCTGCCCCTTGACATGGAAGGAGGAATGAATACTCCACCTAGACCACAAGCTTCCTCTACAGAGGAGAAAAGGGCTTTCATGTGGCCACCCTCTGCCCATCAGAAATCATTCTCACAAAGAAAAAAATACAGAAATCAAAACATTTAAATATGGAAAATCCAAAGGGAATTGAGTGGGGAGACAAAAGGAACTGGAGTTTCTTGGGAAATGTCTCCCTTGTCCCCCTGCCCATTAATGGGCTAAGGGTATGAGTTATGAGGCTCACACAGTGAGTTTGCAGTGACACAGCTCCTTGTAGATCTGCCGACGAAGTTTGGGCATGTCCTGCTGGATGAAGCTGAATGGCTGAGACAGGGCCAGGTGCTTGCAATACTGTAACACAAAGGCACCACAGTCGCTGTCATTATTCTGCCTGGCCACATTCATTTTGAAGTAACCTTTCCAACCCTGGTGGAAATCTAGTCGGTCTTTTTTTACTGCCTCTGCCTGTAGATACTTAGCAATATGCTTAGGGCAGTGGCGGTTTAGAGTGCGCTTTGAGTCAAAATAGGTGATGGTGCATCGCCTTACATCAACAGAGATGAGAGACCAATCCACCTCCAGATGAATGGGGATCAACAGTAGCTCCTTACTGAAGATGTCCACATTTTTGGTCCACCTTTTCACGCCATCATAACCCTTGGTACGGAGTTTATCATAGAAGAAACTGAAGAAATGCACCTTTTCAGGGACTGTGTCCATGACCAGGTCTCCATACACATTCATCACCTGGTCATTGAGCCAGTTCTATCCATACAAGGTCCCCAAGTCATCCATGGTCAAAACATGCCGCTTATAGGATAACCCGGAAAGCCCCTGCCACCATGCCATTGCACTGCATCCGCTGGTATGACTGGATCAGCTGTAGTATAGGCCCTTCCTGGAGGGTTTAGAGAACTCTTGCTGAAAAACGTCTTCCAATTTCTCTACAACCTCATCAGTGCTGAGAGGAATGAGGCTACGGTAGGTCTTAAGGAATTGATCCAAGATACTCTGCACGCAGGTCACGTGTTCCTCCCGAAGGGGACTGTGCTGGCCGAGTTCTCTCCAGGCCGCTCTGCTTCTTCTGCAGTACCCAAATCAGAGCCCTGAAAAAGTTCCTGAGCCACATGGTCCCCAATGCTGCACACATTGCTGATGAGTATGGGGCTGCCAGGCTGCACTCTGCTTCTGGCCCAGAGAGTCCCCCAACACCACTGGACAGAGTACATGAGAGGAGGCCTGAGTCAAGGTCTAGAGGAGACTTTGGAGTCCATCTTAGTCCATCTTCCTCCATGGAGGGCCCAGAGAGCACTGGTGGAGAACTTCTCACTCCATCCTCAGCCATGAGAGCACCTAGCAGACCCAGCGGGCGTAGGGGAGGTCCCCGGGGGGAGTCAAAACGACAGCAAGGGGATGGCACCCATGGCGTTGCACCCCCTTCCTGGGGTGAGAGATGGTTCTTGGGTTGAGTGAGGCTCTGCCGACAGCCCAGTGGCGACCGCAAAGCTTCCAGTGGAATGTCAGGGAGGTGCTTTTTGAGTAGAGCAGCATCTGGAAGGCTCTTATGGCTCGGCGCCAGCGCAGGTACCAGGTTTTCCGATGAGTGGGGTGGAGAGGGCAGAGAGGGCGAGGACGCTGGGAGGCTCCCAGTCGATCCCATCTAGGGGGCAGCCTCCAAGCTGCTACTTCCTCATCCTCTTCTTCATCATCATCATCATCCTCTTCCTCCTCTTCACTAGCTCAGGTGTCAAAAGAGGGCCGAGGGGCAGGGAGGCGTCTGGCTGGCACCTGGCACCGTGGGCCCTGACCCAGGATCTGGCCCAAATCCTCCACCTGACTTGAGCCGGGCTTTAGGGGGCAGGAGCCAATGACGCCGCTCTCCTCTGTGGTTTGAATAGGTGGTTAGGTGGTGCCGGGTCCCGGAGGCTCAGGACCCCAAGACCCGGTCCTTTGTATAATCTCTTTCATCTTCCAGTACCCCGGGGCGGGGAAGCCTGGCACACGGGCCCCAAGGCATGTCTTCAGGCTTCCCGGCTCATCGCTCAGACGACCGCGGCTCTGCCGCTGCGGCTGTCTTCGGGCGGTGCCTTCTCGATTCCCGATGCCAACGGTTCCACGCCGCGCTCAGCGCCTGCCACGGCCTTGCTTCTATTGGGCTTTCAAGCCATCCACTCCACCGCACTCCACCAACCACCACTACCACCACCACGCTCTCATCCTCCTCCTCCTACTTTTCCTCCTCCCGCGATCCGCAGGCCAACCAAAACAGCATTGTTAAAAGCCAGGTAAGCTGCTCAAATTGGAGCCAACGTTTAAGAGGTAATCTCTTATAAACCGTAAAACTGCCTTCTGTAACTGACGAATAGACATAGAACTGTGAAATGAATTATTCTCTATTCAGAACCACATAAAATACTAAAGTCTCCTTAAGCTAGGCAAACTTAAGCAAAATATTATAATACAGAGCTCTGACATCAACAATGAATCATTCTAACCAAGGAGATGTTTGGCCAGGGGATCCAGCCCCCACAAAAGATAAAGCCTCCGTGCCTCTAAACTGGGAATACCTGCAAGAAGAGAGGCAATAAGGCCCTGCGGTCAAAGACCTGACATTAACAAGTGAAAGCTGTATTGAGATCACACATGCAAGGTACAGATGGTCTCTGGAATCAGAGAGTGTTACCAAAAAGCCACTGAACCAATAAAGAAAATATAGGTCATCCTTGAGTCAAGCAAGACTCCTCCGTCAGCACCACATACACCTCACCTGCCTGAAATACTGTTCACAGTGGCAGGCATATGCCTGTGATCCCAAATCTAATTGGCTATTAGGGCTCTCCTCCGTGGAGGAATAACCCAGGACTGATGGCCACAAGCTTACATCCCCTAATGGTTAGATATGTTTTAAGCCACAGTAAGAACCTGTCAGATTCAACAGAAAAAATTAATTACATGGCATTTACTACCATCCACACAATCTATGTCGATACCAAAGAACCTTACCATACACTTAGACTGTTTAAATACCTATGTTTCTAATTGCTTGTGTTTCTTTAGTAGGATTGAAAGTTTACTCCTGGACAAACTGTCCAGCCCATGAAAGGAAACACCAAACTGACAGAGTCCAAGACAACAGCTAAAGAGAAAGTAAGACTGTTTTACCTCTCAGCCACCTTGCCCCTTTGCTAAGCCCAGGAACAATCTGCCGGAAGAGGGGGCATGGTAGAATGAAGGTCTGCGTTGGGGTGAATGGTGAAACTACAACAATAGACTGGACACCTCAATTTGATCAACTGATTGAACAAACAGCCCGCCCCTTGCTGGATGGTGGGACCCATGAGTTGTGTAGGTTTGGGCACAATTATTGCATTGGTTTTACATGAAGGATCTTGGCTCCCTAAATTATCACTTATTGTTAAAAAATGAAAAAAAAACAGAGAAATATGGAGGATAGTTATGCAAAATGCATGATCTGGGATGGATGGGGGTGGGTGGAGTAAGGGAAGGGATATATTCCTGAACTGAATTGGGAAATGGAATGTATGAATACACAAAGCAGCAATAAAAAATGAAAAGAAAAACAATAAAATAAAAGCCATATCTCTTCAGCAGCATCCTGTGAAAACAGTAACTATACCCATACAAAAGGCAGCAAAAATGGAAAGATGATTTTAATTAGAAACAGATGAAAACACAGTGATAAAATTATAAAACTCCAATAGTGGACATTTTGGGATTAATTTGTTACTCTGCCTGGTAAATGCATTCAAGCCATGTGATCAGATAAAAACGGAGACTGTGTTCAATTTGATGGATGGGAAGGGAGGAAGGGAGAGATGCAGAGATTGGGAGAAGGGGCATAAAAGAGAGCTGATCCTGGAAAGCCTGCATGGAGCCAGTTTATAAAAAAGAAAATAAATTGTGGTCTGGTGGGTAGGCTTTGACCCAAAGGTGCCCATCTCCAAGCCTGGAAATCGCGAGGGGAGGGGGCAGAAAGGTATCCTCTACTGCACCCTGAGACTTGGCAGTGGGGTAGGCATGGGGTGGAATTGGGATGAACGTCCTCAATCCAGCGAGACCGCTCACAACAGAGCCTGGCTCTTCACTCCTCCCCCAAAACAGCCAGTGGACCCCTGAGTCCACTGGGATAAGGTCCATAAGTGTCTGTGGGCCCTGGGCCCCTGGGGTTAAAGAAAGAGAGTTTGCCCTGGCACTGCAATGGCCTATTGACAAACAGAGCTCGGACAGCCAAAAAAAAAAAAGAATGTAGGCAGCAGGAACAGACTTAACCCCAGGTCAGAACAGAATGCATCAGAAAGAAAGGGGTGTCCCTGGTGTCCATGGGCCCTGGATCCCCAGGCTGAGGAAAAATAACCCCATTCTCCATGGAGCCACCAAGATAAGAGGTATTCCATGCTGAGATAAAGGCCAAATTAGTCCGAATTAAAAGTAAACCAAGCCAGGCTTTTATTCCAGGAAAATGAACACTCTCTTCGCAGGCAAATCCTTTCCCTCCAGGGCCATAAGAAATTGTGCATCTAGTAGGCAGGGAGATCCTTTTTATCTGGAGGATGGACCAGAGGTCATGTTTTTTGAATATGGCCAAGTACGCCATTTTCAGGGGTTCAGATCTGGATTTGCGTCTCAGGTCCAGAGGTCTCAATGGGAATCTGGCCTGACCAAAAAAGAAAGTTGAGTCTTTCCAGTCTATGCCACCTTGCCTCTTCACCCTGTGCCCCAACCTACAGTAAACAACTCATGCAATCTTCCACAGGCCTCCACACAGCCTGGGCTGATCCCCAAAGATATCACAATTTCTGTTTATCCAACATTAGATCACAAGGAACACAATATATGGAGGGTCAAATAAGAAGCCCATTTAGCTGGCAAGGCTTAGGCAGGGTAGAGTTAAAATAAAGCCAGACGCCCTCTTACTACATAGCCATGGCATGCCTAGAATATAAACATTCAGTAGACGTGTCTCAAAACTAAGTGTCTGTCCTGGTACTGTAGAAGCAATGAACTTCTTGGAACTGCAGGTGCACCTGGATAAGCACATTCTGCCCTGCAAGATGTGGTTAGCAAGGACTGGGGTAGTGGCTGGGTGAAGTTCAGAAGAGCCCGGTACAACAAAATGGATTCACCATGGATGGTTCAGTCCCTCCATCACAGCCCTTTTCCACTTCTTTGCCCTCATGGGTAATTCTAAATAATACATTTATTATGTGCTGTTATTACTAGGAAATTAAAAGGGTTCTCTTTTATGGGGTTATCAGTCCTATTAAAAAGAATTTAAAATTGGACTTGGGGGAGCTGGAGATTTGGCGCTAGCGGTTAGAAGCGCCGACTGCTCTTCCAGAGGAACCCGGGGTTGATTACCAGCACCTACATGGCACTGAGAACTGTTCTTTAAACTCCAGTCCAGGGGAAGCCGACACCCTCTAATCGCTGATCTCTATCTGTGGCATTGCATGACACGGGGTGCACAAACCTACAATGCAGACAAAGGACATTACATCCAGAAAAATTGACCAAAAAAATGACTTTGGAAGTAAGCCTGCGACAATTTTCCTATTAAATTTGTAAGGAAAAAAAAAAATACAGGCAACTTGTAAATCTTAGCAGCTTCCCAGAGAAGGGAGACGGAGAAGAGAGAACAGAGAAAATCTTGCTTTTGCAGTGGAGGTGGGGAAGCAGTAACACTGTGGAAGGTGACGGGGGAAGGGTTTCAGAAGAGCGAGAAAGCCCAGAGACCCGGGGAAGCATGCCAGGCTGTGGCCAGAATCCAAAAGAAGCAGAGCTAGAAAAGAAACATGGGGGGTGGGTAAGAGCACCAAGGGCTGGTTGCCCTGGAGTCTTGGGTTCTTCTCAGAGGTGGACAAAGAATTGAACACACAAAGGTGTGTGAAATAGACTCAGAAAAGGGTGCAAACAAGTGTTTATTGAAGCAGAAGGGAAGAGCCAAGAGCTAAACCACCCTGTTGGGGAGGTGGGGGATCGAGAGCCGGTAAGAGCACCAAGTTGCTTCTCGGGCTGGTTCTGTGATAAATAGGGCGCCCAGAGCCTGTTTCTTCCCTATGATCCCCTCTTCCCACACTTTATCTTTGGCTCGGGCGCAAGAGAGAAGGATAACTACCACATGTGTTCCCTTCCTGACCCATGGAGGCCTTTGCAGGTGGAGATCCTTTTTGGTTTGGGGGTGAAAAAAGGGCCTGGTTTTAAGCACATTCCGCAGCACTAATGGGTAGTTTTTTCCTTCCCGCCGTCCCACCTTTTTCCCCCAAAGGCCTACCCTTAAATAAACTCCGAAAGAAGGAAGGGAAAGGAAGAGCAGGCAGGCACAGGGCAGAGGCGTGGCCAGCTGTCCCCAATGAAACTCTGTAACTCTGTTAAGTAGCTGTAACCAGGATGGGCTTTCTGGGAAGGAAAGGTAAATTATTTCATTAAGGGGGTCATTAGTCCTTCCCTCTCTTAGCATATCTTCAGGTGGCTAGGATTTCCTGGGGTGGTGGGGCAGACCCAAGCCAGATGATTGGCAGGCCCAGCTGGATCAGCTCTTAGGAGACAGTAGTATAGAATGCTTGGGATCTCTTTTTAGTGTGGCCAGGGAAACAGGAGGTAAGATCCAAAGCCCCAGGGGCCCCTAAGGCTACTGGAACACTATCAGCCAAACTTGAGCTGGATTCATATGACTTCACTGACTTTTCTTTATCACCATCAGAGGCAAGCTCAGTTACTCTGCCTCTCCGCCGTGTGGGCGTTTTGTTGTTTTGTTTCTTTTCTTTCTTGCTTTCATTCTTTCTTTCCTTTTTCTTCTTTCTCCTTCTTCTTTCTTCCTTATCGTTCTGCATTTTTCTCTTCTCGTTTTCTTTCGGTTCATTCTATTTCTTTCTTTTGGTTTTGGTTTTTGTTTTTTGAAAGGCCTCACCATGTTGTTCAAGCTGGTTCCAAATCCTGGGCTCAAGGGGTCTTCCTGTGTCAGCATTGTAAGGTCTCAGTTTAGGGGTTTTCCTTCTTCAGGAAGACACTGAGGCAGACCATCCTGTTAGGTAAGAGATTTATCAGGAGAGTTATTAACCCCATAAATACAGCGGCATGGCAGGGACATTGAGGGGAGTTCAGGTTAATGAAGCAAAGTGCATATGGATGGATAAAACAGGAAAAATACATACCCATGCATTTAGTGTTGCTTAGTGTGCCTTTAGCATTATTTTATAAACTGTATATACTTAAGACACTTAAGTAGTTGTTCTGAATTGACTTTTGTAGTAAATGTTTGTCAAGAGTTCTACCATCAGTGTTTTCTAAGAGCTGAGAGGGAGAACAAAACATCATAAGCCTATCTTAAAAGTTGAGTACCTTTAATCCCAAGCAGAGGCAGGTGGATCTCTGTGAGTTCAAAAGGCCGCCTGGTCTACATAGTGGAGCTCCAGGCCAGCTGGTACTAAAGGAGACCGGTCGCCAAAGACACCACACAAGAGGAGTTTCGCAGTGTCTGCTAAACACCTATTTTTCAAGGTTCATGCGTGCTGAGGCGCCAGTTGATAAATTTTGTGGGAAAAAAAAAAAAAAAAAAAAAGACAGGTTAATAACTCTTGCTCTCTATTAGGTTCATTTCATTTTGACATCACTGGTGTAAATAAATTTTAGTTACTCCAACCCTCTGTATGAATGCTTGATCCCCATAATAGGGGGTGCTCCACTTACAGGTTCAGAAAAAGGAGAGGTCCCATGCCATGGACTTGATGAGTAACCTATAGTATGTGCTTGTAGTTAGGTTGTCTCTGATTCCCTGGTGGCAGGGGAAGGGGCAAAGGTTCAGCCCTTTAGGTAATGTTTGCCCATCAGGCAGATGCTATACATCCTACTTGTAGCCCCTAATTGCTTAGGGTCTCGGTAAACTTCCTTTGAGGAAGTAAGGAGGAAGTAAGACTCAAGGATTCACTAGCAGACTCTTGGAAGGGTGACTGTCATTTCCCTGTAGTGGCTGAAAGGGCAGAGTCAGCTGTAGAGATGGACAGAGAAAGAGGCTGCTGCAGGTAGTCTGCCCTGAGTAGGCCCTAACAAACATCCCAAGTAACATCAAATTTTTAGCTGGAGAAATGAGAGCACAGGAAGGCTTATTGACTATTCTAGAGTCAGGAACCTAGGGCATGGCCAAGCAGGGATTCAGAGCCTCCCAAATGAGAGGAGACATAATACTGAACATAAGTCTATACAGAGCTTCTTGAAAGAGAAATTGAAAAGACTACCATATTCTTCATAGCAGAATATATAGAAATAAATTTAAAAGTAAGGTTTCATTTATATGAATGGTCTTAGCCCGGTCAAAACACAGAACCCTTTTTTTTTTTTTTTTCTTGTGCATGATATGTTTATTTTAATATATAGATAAGAATAGATAGATGGGGGGAGATAGAGTAGATAGATGGAAATATAAACAGCTAAGAAAAAAAAAAAAAAAGGAAGGAAAAAAGGAAGCTTGGGTGGGTGGTGCACACCTTTGATCCCAGCCCTCAGAGGCAGAGGCAGGAAAACACAGAACTCTTAACTACTTACACATTCATTTAATTCAAAACCCAAGAATATCAGTCAATGAAAACTGAAATTGACTGTCAAATATGTTGTTAAGTATAATAACAAATTGGTTACAAAAATACCCATGTGGAAAAGACAACTGAAGCATAGTTCTCTTCAGAAAATGCACTTATTAGGAACACTTCAAGGACACAGTGTGGAATGGACCTTAAGGTAGAAGGGAGCATTAGATAGAAAATAGCACAATTTTTCCAAGGGCCAATGTGAAAAGAGGTTGCTTTCAATCTGGTTAGAGGAGCGTTCATTAATTATTTATTTGCTATAGGTAATAAATGGTAACTGTCTCATGTTCGGGGGTTGTGCCCCACCATGTTCGTGCAAATCCTCGGGCGGTCGGTTAGGCTCGATCTGCCACACTCACGCAAGAAAGGTGCTGGGGGGCTACAAATAGTAGTACGGTTGCAATATAAATTTAATTGAGGGTTAGTTACAAGCAAGCAGAAAAAGACCAACAACAACCACAACTCAAATAGATAGAGCAGAACGATAGGTCGGACAAGCACACTCTCATGGGATGAGGCAACAGCCACTGAGACCCAATTTCCTTAGCTTTTATTCCAGTTAGGGGATTTCCACTGCAGTTATGGTGACCCTTTCTCTGATTGTTGGGGTTTTGGTGGTTGCAGACCAGGCGGTTTTTCATTGGATCAGTCCACCGGTTCTGCACCAGTGTCCTATTATTGTTTAAATCTGATCTGGACCTTCCGTTCTCATAAAGCATTTAACTGTACGCTTTTTGGCAGAATTTAAATCGCTTTACTAATAAAGGATTGAGTTATCTATGCCATGCCTCTTAGTTGGGCCCTTCTTTTGAAACTCTGAGGTGAACTCTAGGCCAAGATTGAGCTGACCAAGCTAAAATGAAGTCAGCTTGGTCCTCACATTCCCCCCTTTTAGGAGTTTATAGATACAAATCTTTAGTCTCCTTCCTTAGTTTTCATTGCAGGGAGGGGGTCATACTGGACCCTTAGAACCTTCAATTGTATAGCCTTGATTCTTTGTTGAAAAAGTTGAACTAATTTGTTAATAACGCATGGCCCAAAGGTGAATACAAGCAAGAGAATGGCCAGGGCCCTGGTAAATTGCAGATGTAAGGGAGGTGAGCATGGGGAGCTATGGAAGAAGGACTCAAACCAGCTTTGTTTTGTTCCCAGGTTCTCTTTTCTTTGATTTAAACTTTTCCCTAACATTTGTCATGGATCTTTACATTCCAAGTGGGTCTGCATAAAACACATTCTTCTCCTAAGGCAACACATATTCCTCCTTGTTGCATAAACAATAAATCTAGCCCCCTTCTATTCTGTAGAACTACTTCTGATAATGAAGTCAGTGATTCCTGGAGGTGGGTTGTAGAAGTTTCTATCTGCTCTATATCTATGTCTGTAGCAGCTCTCAGGTTACTATAGTTAGAGCTCTGGGTGACTAGAGGGGCTATGCCAGTTCCAGTGCCCACTATTCCTATTCCTATAAGCAGGGCTAGGGTGGTGGCAGAGACAGGCTCCCTTTTAGCTCTTCCCAGCATTGGTTCCTTATTTAGATTATAAACTTCATAGATATCCTCCTCTTGATGATACAATATTCAAGGGAGGAGGTGAACTAAATGCAAAAGCCTGTTTGGCTCAGGATGTGTCCATGGGCACAAGCAGTCAGCTCATTAGTACAAGCCCACCATCACTGGGGTGGGGCCACATAATATTTACCTAATTTGAGTGTTGGACTAATAGTGTCACACATTTTTTGATAATCTTTAGGGATATGTCCTATGCAGGCCCCTTGTCCTTGGTACATTCTGGAGAGTTAGTCCATTTAGTTTATTCTGCCACTTGCATTTAGTAGGTGCATCTTCTGTTGTACAGTTAGTATTGTTAAAGCTGACTGCCTCATAATAAGGGGGTCTTACATCATAGCATATCCAGCAATTTTGGGTGATGTTTGGTTCTGAAGCATTTAACAAGTTTTAACTAGCTGACATAAGGTCCTATAATGAATCTGACCCAGGGTTAAGAATTTCCTTAGTGTCAGCAGGTAAGAGTTGGCCTCTGGGCTTGGTGGGTATAGGGGCCTTAATCATTTCCTTTGTAGGGGCTGGAGGATTTAGAAGTTGGTTAGGCCCTACTGAAAGTTTGCTTACAGATTGTATAAATAGTTGTACCATTATAAGGGTCCCTGGGTCTGATCAATACTTACCTTTTGCTCTAATGCCCCATATTTTTCCAGATGTCCAGCCCTTATTATTCTTTCCTTGTTGAGTAAGTCTAATTATTACTTTTGGGGGGAGTCCCCAACTGGGTTTACTCATTCTGAGTGGATGATTTAAAGATATTGATTTCAGGTCCCCTCCTTTTGTTTCCCACCAGGTAAATCCAGTAGTTTCACACCCCCAGGAGTGGCAGAAATAATCTGCAGCATTACCACACCCATGTTTGTCTTGGACAGGCATAAAAAAAATAAAGGCAGCACAATACAGGGCCTGTGATTACCGCAGTTAGGTCACAAAAGGAAAATGTAAGATCAGGCCACCAAATATCAAGGGGTGCCACCTTCGAAGTTGAGTGGAGAATTTGCCAAGTGCTTACATCCTTAACAACCCAGGTCAAGTTTAGAGGTTCATGTGGATTTTTTTCCTTGATACCCATTTAAAATCCCATTTAAGACAAGGAAGGTAACACAAACATAAGTCCAAAAAAACCCACCCCTCAGACCCTGCTGAGTCTGATTGGTAGTGGGTTTTTTTGTCCCTTTTGACTCTCCATTGTGTAGTTGTCTTCTGTTCACTGACCACTAATTTGAGGTGTGAATGATGTATCCAAGGTTTAAGTCCATCTACCTTCACAGCCGTAGGTGTGATGAGGATCACAGTGAATGACTGTCCCTTCCACCGGGGCTCTAGGGTCTCTTTTTGATGTCTTTTTTGACACAGACAGGTCTCCTGGCGGAAAGGGAGGAGGGTCCACTGGAGGCAAGGCTGTGAATGGGCCGTGGAGTGGGAACAGGGGAGTCTTGAATCCCCTCTGAAGGGCCTGTAAGGGCTTCAAGACATCTTGGTTAGTGACCTCTGCTAAGAGATCAACCTTAAGTCTGGGGTAGAGAGGAGGGGGTCTTCCAAACATAATCTCATATGGAGTCAAACCCTGTAAATAAGGGATGTTTCTTGCCCTTAGAAGGGCAAAGGGAGTACAACCCCTCGCTGACAGTTTTCCCAGTTTAATAATTTAGTGCAGATTTCCTTAAATGTCCGACTTCTCGCCTCTTCGACCTGTCCTGAGATTTGGGGATGATAAGCACAATGTAATTTCTAATTAGTCCCCAGTATCTTGGCTAAACCTTGAATAACCTGGGATATAAATGCAGGCCCATTGTCTGACCCATAACAGTAGGAAGGCCATAACTTGGGATGATTTCATCCAATAAATTCTTAGCTACTAGAAGGGCAGTTTCCTTCTTGGAGGGAAATGCCGCCCCCCCCAGCCATCCTGAAAAAGTAATCGACAAAATCAAGGAAATACCTAGATCCAACTTTCCAGGTTTAAGTCTGTAAAAGTCCATTCCCAATACACATTGAAGATCTTCCTCTGTCTCTTTTTTCCTTCCTGGGATGGCGTTAATTGGCTGGTGGCATTTATGGCCTAACAGGCTTGGCGCCTAATCACAACATCTTGCACTAACTGATGAAGGTGGGAGATGTGATACCTAGGAGCTAGCAACGCCTTGAGCTTTTTGATTCCCAGATGAGTTCCTTCACGTAGCTGCTTTACCAGAGTTCGACCCAAAGCAGTGGCCAACACAGGCAATCCACCAGAGGTAAAAGTCCATTCCGTTTTTTACTGGAGGGTTTGCAAGATTGAGGAGTAGGTGTTTGATCAGCCTTACGGTAAAACGCCTTTTCAGGAGACTGGGAAAGGCATAGACCAAGGTCGCTACCATAGGCCCAACACCAATAACTCAGACAAACGAATAGGCGCCAAGATTCGTCAGGCCGAGCACACTCCCATGGGACTTGGGACTGGAGGGCAGCGCCCCAAGACCCAATTTCCCTTAGATTTTATCCAAGTTAGGGGGTTTTCAACTGCAGTTACAGTAAACTTTTCTCTGATTGGTGGGGTCTTGTGGTTACAGACCAGGCAGTTTTTAATTGGATCAGTCCACCTGTTCTGTACCCTTTTGCTCTATTGTTTTACCTGGTTTGGACCTTCCATTCTCATAAAGCATTTAACTATGCTTTGTGGCAGAAGTTAAATCGCTCTACTAAGGATTGATTTATCTATGCCATGGTGCCTCGTTTGTCCCTTCTTTTAAACTCTGAGGTGGAACTCTCAGCCAAGATGGAGCTGAACAAGCTAAAATGGAGTCAGCTCGGTCCTCAATGTCGAAGAGGGTGTCGGATTCCCCTGGAACTGGGGTTCCTCCTGGATGGAGTTACAGACGGTTCTGTAGCAGCCGCCAACGTGGGTGCTGGATTTGAACCTGGGCCTCTACAAGAGCAGTCAGCACNGAGAGAAGATGGAGGGCAACTTGCCATGGAGGGTGTGGCATGAATAACAGAATAATATATAAAGCCCCTATACAAAGGGCTTTATATATCCTAACCCTAAATCTCCTCAGGCTTTTTATCTACCTCTTCTCACCTGGTCATTGAGCCAGTTCTGTCCATACAAGGTCCCCAAGTCATCCATGGTCAGAACATGCCGCTTATAGGATACCCGGAAGCCCCTCACCATGGCATTGCCTGGCATCCGCTGGTATGACTGGATCAGCTGTAGTACCAGGCCCTTCCTGAATAGGTCAAAAGTTTGGGATCATACAAGAGATGATACAGCTGTGGCAGACTGAATTACCCACTACTGTCTAGAATAAGAACCTAAAATGACTATTTTTCTTTTTTTCTTTTTTTTTTTTTTGTCTTTTCAAGACAGGGTCTCCCTGTAGCCCTAGCTGTCCTGGAACTCACTCTGTAGACCAGGCTGGCCTTGAACTCACAAAGATCCACCTGCCTCTGCCTCCCAAGTGCTAGGATTAAAGGCGTGTGCCACCATACCCGGCTTTATTTTTCTTTTCATAAATCTTTTTTGAGGACCTTACTAAAGGCTCACTCCCCAGAAAGACACACATGAACACTTAAGCATACATTTTTTACATTGCACAGTTTCCCAAATAAAGGCCTTCCCAATTGTCTTATAGGGACTTGATAGTTTGCCTGCAGCTTTCTCCCCTTCAGCTTCTACTTCCCCAAATACATCCCTGAGAGAGAAAAGGCAATCTCATTCTCTCCTTATGCTAAGGTCTCAGTCCTCCTCCAAAGGGCACCTATCCTTCAGACCTCACCTGGAGGGTGTAGAGAACTCTTGCTGAAAAATGTCTTCCAATTTCTCTACAACCTCATCAGTGCTGAGGGGAATGAGGCTACCGTAGGTCTTAAGGAATTGATCCAAGATACCTAAGTAGAGGTGCAAGAGAGAGTAGGATGAGGCCTTCAGACTCCAGTCTAGGAAGTGGCAGATACGGAGACTAAGTCCTCTAAAAGCTTACTCTGCACGCAGGTCACGTGTTCCTCCCGAAGGGGACTGTGCTGGCCAGCTTTCTCTCCAGGCCGCTCTGCTTCTTCTGCAGTACCCAAATCAGAGCCCTGAAAAAGTTCCTGAGCCACATGGTCCCCAATGCTGCACACATTGCTGATGAGTATGCTGGCATCAGGGGGTGCCAGGCTTCGCTCTCCTTCTGGCCCAGAGAGTCCCCCAAAACCATTGGGCAGAGTACATGAGAGGAGGCCTATCAAGTGAGAAAATAGGAAAGAAATGAGAAATTGGCCCAGGTGTAGAAGAACAAAGGAAAAATAACAGATGTACACAAATGTACAAGATCAGGCTGAAGCAAACCTAGCAATATAAGCCGTATGGAATGGAGATCTCCAAAACCTAAGATAAGGACACCCAAGAGTTTCTAAAAGGAGAGTAGTTGTTCTTATTCATAGACAGGAGGAAAGCAAAAGACCTAGGATTCAGAAAGATGTAAACTTCAGAAATATTTGTTACCACTGCGTGCACTTAACAGTAGGTAAAGTAGGTTCAATAAATACTCAGATATTAGTAAGAATATTTATTTGGTTGCTGGTCTCCAAAATAGAAATACTCTAAAGAAAAATGTTACAAATCCACAGCTGCTATATTCCATTCCAAAAGAACAGTGTCCTCTGGAAATACACATCCAGATCTTATCCTGAGAGAAAGGAGGAGGAAAAAAACCTCCCTCTCCGGTATAGTACTGAGACCACAGGGCAGCTATGGTTTACTTCCCACACCTGTCCGTCTCCCAGGCATATTTCCTGCTCAAAATTAGATTCCTGCCTCCTCACCCCCTTAGCATAGGATCTTGCTTTGTAGCCCAGGCTAGGCCTTGAATTCATTACTCTCCTGTCTTAGCTTCTGAAGTGCAATTACAGGTGTGTGCTAGCACTTGGCTTTTAAAAGTGAGGTTTAGGCCAGGCCTTTAATTCCAGCACTCAGGAGGCAGAGGCAGGTGGATCTCTTTAAATTCAAGCCCAACCTGGTCTACATAGTGAGTTCCTGGCCAGCTAGGGTTATAGGGAGGTCGTTTCAAAAAGACCAAAAAAATAAAAATAAAATAAATCAAAGTGAGGTTTAATGAGGTCATTTCACAGCTATTCTGCCTTCCTTAGGCTCAGTTCTCAACCACAGCAACAAACTCCTTGTGGTCCAAGCTCTTAACCCTTCCCACGTTACCTGAGTCAGGGTCTAGAGGAGACTTTGGAGTCCATCTTAGTCCATCTTCCTCCATGGAGGGCCCAGAGAGCACTGGTGGAGAACTTCTCACTCCATCCTCAGCCATGAGAGCACCTAGCAGACCCAGCCGGGGTGGGGGTGGTCCCCGGGGGGAGTCAAAACGACAGCAAGGGGATGGCACCCGTGGCGTTGCACCCCCTTCCTGGGGTGAGAGATGGTTCTTGGGGTGAGTGAGGCTCCGCCGACGGCCCCGGTGGCGACCCCAAAGCTTCCAGTGGAATGTCAGGGAGGTGCTTTTTGAGTAGAGCAGCATCTGGAAAGCTCTTATGGCTCGGCGCCGGCGCAGGGACCAGGTTTTCCGATGAGTGGGGCGGAGGGGGCGAGGACGCTGGGAGGTTCCCAGTTGACCCCATCTAGGGGGCAGCCTCCAAGCTGCTACTTCCTCATCCTCATCTTCATCCTCCTCCTCCTCCTCCTCTTCCTCCTCTTCACTAGCCGAGGCGTCAAAAGAGGGCCGAGGGGCAGGGAGGCGTCTGGCTGGCACCGTGGTCCCTGACCCAGGATCTGGCCCAAATCCTCCACCTGACTTGAGCCGGGGTTTAGGGGGTAGGGGCCAACGAAGCCGCTCTCGTCTGGGGTTTGAATAGGTGGTGCCGGGTCCCGGAGGCTCAGGCCCCCAAGACCCGGTCCCTTGTATAGTCTCTTTCATCTTCCAGTACCCTGTGAAACAAAGGCCTGAGTATCAGAATGGAGACAAATGGACCCCTTCCCATGGTTCTGTTATAAAGAATGCTTCCTGTGAATTAAGATACAAATAAACTTTAGAAAAAAAAAAAAAAANGGGGGGGGGGGCAGAAAGGTATCCTCTACTGCACCCTGAGACCTGGCAGTGGGGTAGGCATGGGGTGGAATTGGGATGAACGTCTTCAATCCAGCGAGACCTCTCACAACAGAGCCTGGCTCTTCACTCCTCCCCCAAAACAGCCAGTGGACCCCTGGGTCCACTGGGATAAGGTCGATAAGTGTCTATGGGCCCTGGGCCCCTGGGGTTAAAGAAAGAGAGTTTGCCCTGGCACTGCAATGGCTTACAGACAGGAGCTCTGGACAGCAGAAATGAGGCAGCAGGAAACAGACTTACTCCAGGTCAGAAGCCAGATGCATCAGGAAAGGAAAGGGGTGTCCCTGGTGTCCATGGGCCCTGGATCCCCAGGCTGAGGAAAAATAACCCCATTCTCCATGGAGCCACCAAGATAAGAGGTATCCAATGCAGAGATAAAGGCCAAATCAGTCCGAATTAAAAAGTAAACCAAGCCAGGCTTTTATTCCAGGAAATGCACACTCTCTCAGGCAAATCCATGGCCCTCCAGGGCCATAAGAAAGTGTGCATCTAGGAGGCAGGGAGAGCCTTTTATCGGGAGGAGGGCAGATGGTGACATGTTGGAATCTGGCCAATTAAGCCAGGTCAGGGGCTCAGATCTGGAGGTGGGTCTCAAGTCCAGAGGTCTCATGGGAATCTGGCCTAGCCAGAAAAGAAAGGAGGGTCCTTCCAGTCTATGCCATCTTGGCTCTTCACCCTGGCCCCAACCTAACAGTAAACACTCATGCAGATCTTCCACATTGCTCACCACAAGCCTGGGCTGTCCCCCAAAGATACACAAATGTTCTGTTATCTCCAACATGAGTCACAGAGGAACACAATATAGTGGAGGTCAAATTAAGAGTCCATTTAGCTGGCAGGCTTAAGGCAGGGTAGAGTTTAAAATAAAGCCAGAACCCTCAATTACATCATACCAGGGGCAGGCTAGATGATAAACATTCAGTTAGACGTGTCTCAAAACTAAGTGTCTGTCCTGGTACTGTAGAAGCAATGAACTTCTTGGAACTGCAGGTGCACCTGGATAAGCACATTCTGCCCTGCAAGATGTGGTTAGCAAGGACTGGGGTAGTGGCTGGGTGAAGTTCAGAAGAGCCCGGTACAACAAAATGGATTCACCATGGATGGTTCAGTCCCTCCATCACAGCCCTTTTCCACTTCTTTGCCCTCATGGGTAATTCTAAATAATAGCATTTATTATTTGCTGTTATTACTAGGAAAATTAGGGTTCTCTTTTATGGGTTCTCAGTCTGTTAATAAAAGAATTTAAAAATGGACTTGGGGGCTGGAGATTTGGCCTAGCGGTTAGGAGCGCCGACTGCTCTTCCAGAGGACCCGGGTTTGATTCCCAGCACCTACATGGCAGCTGAGAACTGTCTTTAACTCCAGTTCCAGGGGAATCCGACACCCTCTCCTGATCTCTGTGGCATTGCATGACACGGGTGCACAAACCTACATGCAGACAGTACATTCATACACATAAAAAATTGACAAAAAAATGGACTTGGAAGTAAGCCTGCAGACAATTTTATTAATGTTGTAAAGGAAAAAATAATAATAATACAGGCAACTTGTAAATCTTAGCAGCTTCCCAGAGAAGGGAGATGGAGAAGAGGAACAGAGAAAATCTTGCTTTTGCAGTGGAGGTGGGGAAGCAGTAACACTGTGGAAGGTGACGGGGGAAGGGTTTCAGAAGAGCAAGAAAGCCCAGAGACCCGGGGAAGCATGCCAGGCTGTGGCCAGAATCCAAAAGAAGCAGAGCTAGAAAAGAAACATGGGGGGTGGGTAAGAGCACCAAGGGCTGGTTGCCCTGGAGTCTTGGGTTCTTCTCAGAGGTGGACAAAGAATTGAACACACAAAGGTGTGTGAAATAGACTCAGAAAAGGGTGCAAACAAGTGTTTATTGAAGCAGAAGGGAAGAGCCAAGAGCTAAACCACCCTGTTGGGGAGGTGGGGAATCGAGAGCCTGTAGAGCACCAAGTTGCTTCTGGGCTGGTTCTGTTATAGGGCGCCCAGGCCTTTCTTCCCTATGATCCCCTCTTCCCACACTTTATCTTTGGGCTCTGGCCAAGAGAGAGATAACTACCACATGTGTCCTTACCTGACCCATGGATGGCCTTTTCAGGTGGATAGTCTTTATTGTTTGGGGGTGAATGGCCTTGTTTAGCACATTCCAGCACTTAAATGGGAATGTTTTTTCCTTCCCTCCTTCCCACCTTTTCCCCCAAATGCCTACCCTTAACTAACTCCTAAAAGAAGGAAAGGAAAAGGAAGAGCAGGCAGGCCACATGGCAGAGGCTTGGCCAGGCTGTCCAATGGAAACTCTGTTAAGTAGCTGTAACCAGGATGGGCTTTCTGGGAAGGAAAGGTAAATTATTTCATTAAGGGGGTCATTAGTCCTTCCCTCTCTTAGCATATCTTCAGGTGGCTAGGATTTCCTGGGGTGGTGGGGCAGACCCAAGCCAGATGATTGGCAGGCCCAGCTGGATCAGCTCTTAGGAGACAGTAGTATAGAATGCTTGGGATCTCTTTTTAGTGTGGCCAGGGAAACAGGAGGTAAGATCCAAAGCCCCAGGGGCCCCTAAGGCTACTGGAACACTATCAGCCAAACTTGAGCTGGATTCATATGACTTCACTGACTTTTCTTTATCACCATCAGAGGCAAGCTCAGTTACTCTGCCTCTCCGCCACTGTGGGCTGTTTGTTGTTGTTGTTTCTTTCTTTCTTTCTTTCTTTCTTTCTTTCTTTCTTTCTTTTGGTTTGGTTTTTGTTTTTTGAAAGGCCTCACCATGTTGTTCAAGCTGGTTCCAAATCCTGGGCTCAAGGGGTCTTCCTGTGTCAGCATTGTAAGGTCTCAGTTTAGGGGTTTTCCTTCTTCAGGAAGACACTGAGGCAGACCATCCTGTTAGGTAAGAGATTTATCAGGAGAGTTATTAACCCCATAAATACAGCGGCATGGCAGGGACATTGAGGGGAGTTCAGGTTAATGAAGCAAAGTGCATATGGATGGATAAAACAGGAAAAATACATACCCATGCATTTAGTGTTGCTTAGTGTGCCTTTAGCATTATTTTATAAACTGTATATACTTAAGACACTTAAGTAGTTGTTCTAAATTGACTTTTGTAGTAAATGTTTGTCAAGAGTTCTACCATCAGTGTTTTCTAAGAGCTGAGAGGGAGAACAAAACATCATAAGCCTATCTTAAAAGTGAGTACCTCTTAATCCCAGCAGAGGCAGGTGGATCTCTGTGAGTTCAAGGCCAGCCTGGTCTACATAGTGAGCTCCAGGCCAGCTGGGACTAAAGGGAGACCCTGTCTCAAAAAGACACACACACAAGTGAGTTTCTCAGTTGTCTGCTAGAACACCTATTTTCAAGGTTCCTGCTTGCTGAGGCTCCAGTGATAAATTTTGTTGTAAAGAACATTTTAACTCTTGCTCTCTATTAGGTTCATTTCATTTTGACATCACTGGTGTAAATAAATTTTAGTTACTCCAACCCTCTGTATGAATGCTTGATCCCCATAATAGGGGGTGCTCCACTTACAGGTTCAGAAAAAGGAGAGGTCCCATGCCATGGACTTGATGAGTAACCTATAGTATGTGCTTGTAGTTAGGTTGTCTCTGATTCCCTGGTGGCAGGGGAAGGGGCAAAGGTTCAGCCCTTTAGGTAATGTTTGCCCATCAGGCAGATGCTATACATCCTACTTGTAGCCCCTGATTGCTTAGGGTCTCGGTAAACTTCCTTTGAGGAAGTAAGGAGGAAGTAAGACTCAAGGATTCACTAGCAGACTCTTGGAAGGGTGACTGTCATTTCCCTGTAGTGGCTGAAAGGGCAGAGTCAGCTGTAGAGATGGACAGAGAAAGAGGCTGCTGCAGGTAGTCTGCCCTGAGTAGGCCCTAACAAACATCCCAAGTAACATCAAATTTTTAGCTGGAGAAATGAGAGCACAGGAAGGCTTATTGACTATTCTAGAGTCAGGAACCTAGGGCATGGCCAAACAGGGATTCAGAGCCTCCCAAATGAGAGGAGACATAATACTGAACATAAGTCTATACAGAGCTTCTTGAAAGAGAAATTGAAAAGACTACCATATTCTTCATAGCAATGAAATATAGCTAGAAATAGAATTTAAAAGTAATGTTTCATTTATAATGATGGTCTTAGCCCTGTCAAAACACAGAACTCTTTTTTTTTTCTTGTGCATGATATGTTTATTTTTAGATAGATAGATAGATAGATAGATAGATAGATAGATAGATGATATAAAAATCTTAAAAAAAAAAAAAAAAAGGAAAGGAAAGGAAGCTGGGTGTGGTGGTGCACACCTTTGATCCCAGCACTCAGGAGGCAGAGGCAGGAAAACACAGAACTCTTAACTACTTACACATTCATTTAATTCAAAACCCAAGAATATCAGTCAATGAAAACTGAAATTGACTGTCAAATATGTTGTTAAGTATAATAACAAATTGGTTACAAAAATACCCATGTGGAAAAGACAACTGAAGCATAGTTCTCTTCAGAAAATGCACTTATTAGGAACACTTCAAGGACACAGTGTGGAATGGACCTTAAGGTAGAAGGGAGCATTAGATAGAAAATAGCACAATTTTTCCAAGGGCCAATGTGAAAAGAGGTTTGCTTTCAATCTGTTAGAGGAGCTTCATTATTATTTATTTTCTATATGTATAAATGTACTGTCTGCATGTAGGTTTGTGCACCTATGTCGTGCAATGCCTCGGAGGTCATGTTAGGCTCAATCTGCCACACTCACGCAAGAAAGGTGCTGGGGGGCTACAAATAGTTGCAGATATAAGTTTAATTGAGGGTTAGTTACAAGCAAGCAGAAAAGAAGCCACAACAACCAATAACTCAGACAGAATAGATAGAGCAGAAGACGCATCGGGCAGAGCACACTCCCATGGGATTGGAAGGCAGCGGCCCTGAGACCCAATTTCCTTTAGCTTTTATTCCCAGTTAGGGGTTAGTGGGTTTTCACTGCAGTTACAATGTCCCTTTCTTTGATTGGTGGGGTCTTGGTGATTGCAGACCAGGCAGTTTTTCACTGGATCAGTCCACCTGTTCTGTACCCCTTGTCCTATTATTTTATCTGATCTGGACCTTCCGTTCCCATAAAGCATTTATCTGTATGCTTTTTGGCAGAAGTTAAATCCTATTATTTTATCTATGCCATGCCTTTGTTTGTCTCTTCTTTTTTTAAAACTCTGAGGTGAATTCTAGGCCAAGATGGAGCTGACCAAGCTAAAATGGAGTCAGCTTGGTCCTCACATTCCCCCCTTTTAGTAGTTTATAGAGATAATCTTTAGTCTCCTTCCTTAGTTTTTGTTGCTGGGAGGGGGTCGTACTGGACCCTTAGGACCATCAATTGTACAGCCTTGATCCTTTGTTGAACAAATCGAACTAATTTGCTAATAATGCATGGCCCAAAGGTGAATAAAAGCAAGAGAATGGCCAGGGGCCCTGGTACTGCAGATATAAGGGAGGTGAGCCATGGTGAGCTATGGAAGAAGGACTCAAACCAACCTTGTCTTTTTTCCATTCTCTTTTTCTTTGATTTAAACTTTCTCAGGCTGGAGAGATGGCCTAGCAGTTAAGAGCACCGACTGCTCTTGCAGAGGACCCGGGTTCGATCCCCAGCACTCACATGGTGGCTAAGAACCATCTGTAACTCCATTTCCAGGAGAACTCCAGTTCCAGGGGAATCTGAGACCCTCTTCTGACCTCCGCAGCATTGCACGACACGGGTGTACAGACTGACATGCAGACAGTACATTCATACACATACAAAAATAAATAAAATTAAAAAAAATTTAAACTTTCTCTAACCTTTGTCATGGAATCTTTTACAATTCCAGAGTGGTCTGCATAAAAACAACATTCTTCTCCTAAGGCAACACATAGTACTCCTTGTTGCATAAACAATAAGTCTAGCCCCCTTCTATTTTGTAGAACTACTTCTGATAATGAAGTCAGTGATTCCTGGAGGTGGGTTATAGAAGTTTCTATCCACTCTATATCTATGTCTATAGCAGCTCTCAGGTTACTATAGTGAGAGCTCTGGGTGACTAGAGAGGCTATACCAGTTCCAGCACCCACTATTCCTATTCCCATAAGCAGGGCTAGGGTGGTGGCAGAGACAGGCTCCCTTTTAGCTCTGCCCAGCATTGGTTCCTTATTTAGATTGCAAACTTCATAGATATCCTCCTCTTGATGATACAATATTCAAGGGAGGAGGTGAACTAAAATGCAAAAGCCTGTTTGGCTCAGGATGTGTCCATGGGCACAAGCAGTCAGCCCATTAGTACAAGCCCACCATCCCTGGGGTGGGGCCACATAATATTTACCTAATTTGAGTGTTGGACTAATAGTGTCACACATTTTTTGATAATTTTTAGGGACATGTCCAATGCAGGCCCCTTGTCCTTGTACATTCTGGAGAGTTAGTCCATTTAGTTTATTCTGCCACTTGCATTTAGTAGGTGCATCTTCTACTGTATAGTTAGTACTGTTAAAGCTGACTGCCTCATAATAAGGGGGTCTTACATCATAGAATAACCAGCAATTTGGGGTGATGTTTGGGTCTGAAGCATTTAACAAGTTGTAACTAGCTGACATAAGGTCCTATAATGAATCTGACCCAGAGTTAAGAATTTCCTTAGTGTCAGCAGGTAAGAGTTGGCCTCTGGGCTTAGTGGGTATAGGGGCCTTAATCACTTCCTTTGTATGGGCTGGAGGATTTAGAACTTGGTTAGGCCCTACTGAAAGTTTGCTTACAGATTGTATAAATAGTTGTACCATTATAAGGGTCCCTGGGTCAGACCAATATCTACCTTTTGCTCTAATGCCCCATATTTTTCCAGATGTCCAGCCCTTATTATTTTTTCCTTGTTGGGTAAATCTAATTATTCCTTTTGGGGGTAGTCCCCAACTGGGTTTACTCATTCTGAGTGGATGATTCAAAGATATTGATATCAAGTCCCCTCCTTTTGTTTCCCACCAGGTAAATCCAGTAGTTTCACACCCCCAGGAGTGGCAGAAATAATCTGCAGCATTACCACACCCATGTTTGTCTTGGGGACAGGCATAAAAATAAATAAAGGCATCACAATCACCAGGGCCTGTGATTACCGCAGTTAGGTCACAAAAGGAAAATGTAAGATCAGGCCACCACGTATCAAGGGGTGCCACCTTGGAAGATGAGTGGAGAATTTTCCCAGTGCTTACATCCTTAACAACCCAGGTCAAGTTTAGAGGGGCATGTGGATTTTTCCCTTGATACCCATTTCCAATCCCATTTAAGACAAGGAAGATAACAGAAACCTAAGTCCAAACAAACCCACCCCTTAGACTCTGCTGAGTCTTATTTTTAGTGGGTTTTTGTTGTCCCTTTTGACTCTCCATTGTGTAGTTGTCTCCTGTTCACTGATCACTAATTTGAGGTGCAAATGATGTATCCAAGGTTTAAGTACATCCACCTTCATAGCCGTAGGTGTGGTGAGGATCACAGTGAACGGTCCCTTCCACCGGGGCTCTAGGGTCTCTTTATGATGTCTTTTTACCCAGACAGGGTCTCCTGGCTGAAAGGGATGAGGGTCCACTGGAGGCAGGCTGTGAATGTGCCGGATCAGTGGGAACAGGTGGTCTTGATCCCTCTGAAGGGCCTGTAAGGACTTCAAGACATCTTGGTTAGTGACCTCTGCTAAGAGATCAGCCTTAAGTCTGGGGCAGAGAGGAGGGGGTCTTCCAAACATAATCTCATATGGAGTCAAACCCTGTAAATAGAGGGTGTTTCTTGCCCTCAGAAGGGCAAAGGGAAGGAGTACCACCCAGTCTCTGCCAGTTTCCCAGGTTAATTTAGTCAGAGTTCCTTAAGGGTCCGATTCATCCTCTCTACCTGTCCTGAGCTTTGGGGATGATAAGCACAATGTAATTTCCAATTGGTCCCCAATATCTTGGCTAAACCTTGAATTACCTGGGATATAAATGCAGGCCCATTGTCTGACCCAATAACAGTAGGAAGGCCATACTTGGGATGACTTCATCCAATAACTTCTTGGCTACTACAAGGGCAGTTTCCTTCTTGGTGGGAAATGCCTCCATCCATCCTGAAAAAGTATCTACAAAAATCAGGAAATACCTATATCCAAACTTTCCAGGTTTAATTTCTGTAAAGTCCATTTCCCAATACACATCGGAAGATGTTCCTCTTTCTCTTTTTCCTGGGGATGTCGTTAATTGGCTGGTGGCATTTATGGCCTAACAGGCTTGGCGCCTAATCACAACATCTTGCACTAACTGATGAAGGTGGGAGATATGATACCTAGTAACTAGCAAGGCCTTGAGCTTTTTAAATCCCAGATGAGTTCCTTCATGTAGTTGCTTTACCAGAGTTCGACCTAAAGCAGTAGGCAACACAGGCAATCCATCCAGGGTAAAAGTCCATCCTTTTTTACTGGAGATGTTTGGCAATTTGAGGATATAGGTTTGATCCTCCTTACTGTAAACAGATTTTTCAGGGAGGACTGGGGAAGGCATAGACAAGGTAGCTACCATAGGCACAACAACCAATAACTCAGACAAAATAGATAGAGCAGAAGACTCGTCGGGCCGAGCACACTCCCATGGGATTAGAGGGAAGCAGCCCCAAGACCCAATTTCCCTTAGCTTTTATTCCCAGTTAGGGGGTTTTCACTGCAGTTACAATGAACTTTTCTCTGATTGGTAGGGTCTTGGTGGTTGCAGACCAGGCAGTTTTTCATTGGATCAGTCCACCTGTTCTGTACCCCTTGTCCTATTATTTTATCTGATCTGGACCTTCCGTTCCCATAAAGCATTTATCTGTATGCTTTTTGGCAGAAGTTAAATCGCTCTACTAATATGGGATTGATTTATCTATGCCATGCCTTACTTTGTCCCTTCTTTTAAAACTCTGAGGTGAACTCTAGGCCAAGATGGAGCTGACCAAGCTAAAATGGAGTCAGCTAGGTCCTCACGGTCAGAAGAGGGTGTCGTATTCCCCTGGAACTGGGGTTCTCCTGGAATTGGAGTTACAGACGGTTCTTAGCCGCCACGTGGGTGCTGGGGATTGAACCTGGGTCCTCTACAAGAGCAGTCAGCACTCTTAACCACTAGGCTATCTCTCCAGCCCATGCCTCCAACTTTTGAAAGGACAACATGAAAGGGTTTTCTGCTCCAACAAGTCCAGGGCAGAGAAAAGTTGCCAATATGGTTGAAGTAGGACAGAGTCCATCCTGAACTTGCAGCCAAATTTGGCTGCTTCATTCATATGGTGCTGGCTTTAGAGGCATGAAGGATGCAGAGTGAAGGGGTTGCCAGTTCTTCCTCCCAAGTTTCAGAGAGCTGCCAAGGTCAGGCAGAGTGCAGCAGGGGTGACCCTGCATAAAGAAGGCCCTGATAGGCCATTGCATGAAGCTGTGAAGGTCAAGCCTGGTTGGCAGCGGAGACCCCAAGAAGATATTTGAGATGCCAGAGCTGTGATATATTTGCCAAGGAGAGCTGCATTCAGGGAGTGGTACCAGCGTAAGAAAGAGAGATGTATGTTGAATGCAAAGCTGGGAGAGCTGAGCCATCTAAGCCCTTTGGAAGTAAATTCCCAGAAGTTGCACATGGAGCTACTGGACTTGGTGTTTGCCCTGCTGGTTTTCAGTCTTGTTTTGGTCCAGTACTTCCTCACTATGCCTCTATTCCTCCCTTTTGGAATGGGAATGTGTATTCGGTTCCAATGTATGTTGGGAGTATGTAATTTGCATTTGATTTTGCAGGAGCTTACAGTTAAGAGAGTTGGCCTGGGTCTCAGAACAGACTTATTGAGACTGGTAAAAACTATGGAGACTTTTAAGGTTAGACTAAAGGCATTTTGCATTTTATATGTTCATGAGCCTATGGGGGCTGGGGAGTAGAATGTGGTGGTTTAAGTGAGAATGTTCCCCCATAGGCTTCAAATATTCAGATATTTTGTCCCCAGTTGGTGGTGCTGTTTTGGGAGGTCATAGCAGGTGTGGCCATGCTAGAGGAAGTATGTCATTGGGGGTGGGCTTAATGAGTTTAACAAGCCTTGCAGGCTCCAGTTGTTCTCTCTCTCTGCTTCCTGTGCTCATTAGAAGATATGAACCTCAGCTTTCTGCTCCAGCTTCTGCGACCATGCCTCTCTGCCACAATGGACTTTAATTCCCTGGAACCATCAATCATAAGCTCAAATAAACTCTTCCTTTTATAGGTTCCCTTGGTCTGGTGGTTTTATCCCAGCAACAGAAAAGTGAACTAATATAGTTTTACCTGTGCTAGTTTTCTTTCAATTGCTGTGACAAAACACTCTGACTAAAAACAACTTGGGGAGGAAAGGGTTTATTTGGCTCACATCTCCTGGGTCACAGTTCATCACTGAGGTAGCCCAACACAGGAACTCAGGGAAGGAACCTGGGGGTAGGAGCTGAAGCACAGGCCATGGAGGAATGCTGCTTACTGGCTTGCTCCCTTGGCCCATGCTCTGCCTGCTATCTTATAGAATACACAACAACCTGCCCAGGGGTGGCACCACCCACATTGGGTTGGACCTCCCACATTGCTCAACAATCAAGAATATACTCCACAGATGTGTCCACAGGCCAGTCCAATGGAGCCAGTTCCCCAGTTGAACCTCCTTCATCCTATGTGTGTCAAGTTGACACTAAAGCTATCTAGCACAACTGACCCTTTGTCAACTTGAAACACAAAAAACACATCACTATTAAACCACAACCTTTCCGTTTCTTGTCCCAAAGCTATGAGGTTAACATTAATATCACAACATAAGACAGTACAAACAACCTTAAAATCCCCACAGTCCTTAAAGAATGCAAACACTTAAAAGTTCACACACAGTCTCTTTTAAACTCTCTTAACTGTGGGGTCCTGTAAAATCCAAAACAAGTACCTTCTTATTTCAAAGGAAAGAATCAGGCAGACCTAAGCAAAAACTAAGTGCAGCAAAGTAGCTCAAGGCTGGACACCTGGCATTTACTCATGATCTTCTAGGCTCCGAAGGGTTTCGGTACTGAAACGGAAGCTATACCATCACAAATGGGCTCTTCTGGCCTCTCCTGATGCAAGGCCTCAGCTTCTCTTCATGAATCCTGCAATACTGGGGTCTTCACTGCAACTGAGGTGCACTTTCACCAATGGCCTTTCCTGACCTCTCACAATGCCAAGCCTTAGCTGCTCTCTGTGACCCCCTTCACATTTCACCAGAACCATACATTACCAAGTCCTGCTTCCAGCTTGAGATGGAGGCTCAGCCCCCTCTGAACCACAGCTTCTGTGTGCTGACCCTGAGGAAATTCTTCACAGAAGTTTTCACCACAGCAAGTGCTGGTCTCTTGTTACAGCTGATTCTCCAGCCCCAGCTGACCAGAACTCACAGATTCTCAATTTAAAAATACCGTAAAAACAGCCCTGATGATCTCTGCTTCCCTTAGAAGCTTCATAAGCCAGGCCTACATCATTCTCATCTCTTTCAGCATAACTGTCCCAAGTCCCACAGCAACAAACTCTAAGCACTCAGTAGCTTTTCCAGCCCAAAGTTCCAAAGGCTTCAACAATCCTCCCCCAAAACACCAAGGTCCAGTCTGTCACAGCAACACCCCACTCCTGGTACCAATTTCTGTTCTAGTTTCCTTTCAAATGCTGTGACAAAACACTCTGACAAAAATCAACTTGGGGAGTTTATTTGACTCATATCTCCTGGGTCACAGTTCATCAAAGAGGGAGCCCAACATAGGGACTCAGGGCAGGAACCTGGAGGCAGGAGCTGAAGCACAAGCCATGGAGGAATGCTGCTTACTGGCTTGCTACCCTGGCCCATGCTCTGCCTGCTATCTTATAGAATACCCAATAACTTGCCCAGGAGTGGCACCACATACATTGGGTTGGGCCCTTCCACATTGCTCAACAATCAAGAAAATACTCCACAGATGTGTCCACAGGCCAGTCCAATGGAGCCAGTTCCCCAGTTGAACCTCCTTCAACCTATGTGTGTCAAGTTGACACTAAAATTATCCAGCACACGGCCCTTCCCCAACATAGTGAATGAATGTATATATAGACACTGTCTATATCACAGTGCTGAAAGCAGCCTGCTTTCTCATTGCAAACAATGAGGGAAACTGAGAAATGTCCATTTGTGGTTGTTCATGTGATGTTTTAGGTCTAGTGATCAAAGGACAAGATTCTCTCATAAGAGTGGGTCCTGGGGCTGGAGAGATAGCCTAGCGGTTAAGAGCACCGACGCTCTTGCAGAGGACCCGGGTTCGATCCCCAGCACCCACATGGCGGCTAAGAACCGTCTGTAACTCCAATTCCAGGAGAACTCCAGTTCCAGGGGAATCCGAGACCCTCTTCTGACCTCCGCGGCATTGCACGACACGGGTGCACAGACCTGCATGCAGACAGTACATTCATACACA